>VDFB02105785.1:432559719-432639572 GCA_007258455.2 Sequoia sempervirens | reverse complement strand
TACAGATTTCCCCTGCCAAGGATGGATGACGTGATGGATTATTTGAGTGAAGCTTAGTACTTCACAAAGATTGATCTGAAGAAGAGTGGATATCACCAGATCCGGATTCGAGAGGGTGACGAATGGAAGACTGCCTTCAAGACAAAAGAGGGCCTGTACGAGTGGTTAGTCATGCCTTTTGGGCTAACCAATGCACCGAGCACATTCATGCGGCTCATGAACGAGGTACTAAAAGAATTTCTTGGAAGTTTTGTTATTGTGTATTTAGATGATATTTTGATTTTCAGTAAGATGTTGGATGAGCATCTAATGCATATTCAGAGAGCCTTTGAGAAGTTAAGAGAAGAGAAACTGTTGATTAATCTGAAGAAGTATAGTTTTGTGAAGAGGGAGTTAGTGTACTTGGGGTTTGTTGTCTCAGCAGAAGGTCTCAAGATGGACCCAGAGAAGGTGAAGGCTATCATGGAATGGCCTACCCTAATAACTCTTATCGAGGTGAGATTTTTCCATGGTTTGGCTAGTTTTTATAGAAAGATCATTAGAAACTTCAGTAGTATTTATGGACCCCTGACTGAAACAATGAGAGGGGATAGAAAAGAATTCAAGTGGAGCAGTGGAGTGGCAAAAAGTTTTGAACTGTTGAAGCAGAAGGTGACAGAGCAACCTGTTCTAGCCCTCCCAAATTTCAACAAGGTGTTTTAGGTAGATTTTGATGCCAGTGGTTGTGCCATTGGAGCAGTGTTGAGCCAAGAAGGTAAGCCCATTGCCTATTTCAATGAAAAGTTAAATGATACCAAGAGAAAGCATTATGTATATGATCAAGAATTTTATGCAATAGTTCAAGCATTAAAGAAATGGAGACATTATTTGTTGCCGAAGTAATTTATTCTATATACTGATCATCAGGCCTTGTAGTACCTAAATAGTTAAGGAAAATTAAATCAGAGACATATGAAATGGGTAGAGTTTTTGTAGAGTTATACCTTTGTTTTGAAACATAGGAGTGGGAAGTCAAATAGGGTTGTAGATGCCTTCAGTAGGAGGCTTACATTGATGACAAAGATGCAGAATGAAGTGGTTGGGTTCAATGAACTTAAGACACTATACACAGAAGATCATGATTTTGCAAAGGCTTGGAAAGCTTGCAAGAAACCTGTTACAGTGGATAGGACAAGGTGGATGGATTTCATAATCCAGGATGGCATGTTATTTAAAGGAAGTCAATTGTGTATCCCGAGGAGTTCCATGAGAGAGAACCTGATAAAGGAGAAGCATAGTGGAGGAATGGCATGACATTTTGACCGGGATAAGACCATTGTCATTATCAGTGAGCATTATTATTGTCCTTAGTTGTCATAAGATGTGAAGAATTTTGTACAAAGTTGCAGGGTATGTCAGATGGCTAAAGGAGTGAGTCAGAATATAGGCTTATATCAGCCTTTACCTGTACTAGAGAGGCCGTGGGAGGATATAAGTATGGACTTTGTTCTTGGTTTGCCAAGGACACAATGCGGGAATGATTCAGTCTTTGTGGTGGTTGATAGGTTTTTGAAGATGGCACATTTCATTCCATGTTAGAAGACCCATGATGCAGTCCACATTGTTGACTTGTTCTTCAAAGAGGTGGTGAGGCTACATGAGGTCTACCAAGAGTATTGTTTCAAATCGTGACACCAAATTTGTGGGTACTTTTGGAGGACCTTGTGGAAGAAGCGAGAGCGAGTTGAAGTTTAGTTCTGCACACCATCCACAAATAGATGGGCGGACAAAGGTTGTTAAGGAGTTTGGGTAACCTACTAAGATGTTTGGTAGGAGATAAACCCAAGGATGGGACTTGATCTTACCCCCGGAAAAATTTTCTTACAACAATTATATCAATAGAAGCACTGGTAGATCACCATTCCAGATTGTGTATGGAGGTAGCCCCAAAATAGCTCCAAAATTAAGGAAGATGGACCAAGAGAAGAAAATAAGTGTTGAAGCTGAAGATTTTGCAGAACACATCAAGGATATACATGAGAAGGTAAGAGAACATATTAACAAGATGAATATGCAGTATAAGGTTAAGGAAGATCAGAAGAGGAGGTATAAGGAGTTTCAGATTGGTGATGAAGTGATGGTCCACTTGAGGAAAGAAAGGTTTCCAGTGGGAACATATAACAAATTGAAGATGAAGTTCGATCCCTGTAAAATTTTAAAGAGGCATGATCGGGAATGCATATGAGGTAGAGATTTCTAGATGGATTCAACATTTCCCCTATGTTCAACATTTCAGATTTGACAGAGTATCATGAAGGTGGCATAGAGGAAGTACCAATGACGGAACAATGTGGGATTCTAGCACCTAATTCAGAAAAGGAGGAGATTGAAGAAATCTAGATAGTCATGTGGGAAGGAGTACTAGGAACAGGCAGTATGAAGAATATCTGGTGAAATGGAAAGGAAGGCCTATTGAAGATTCATCCTAGTTGCCTAAGGCAAAGGTCGACTGTTTGGGTTTTCCTCCACTATCTAAGACGTGATGGGGTCACTTCTCAAATTACCCTGGGTGTCTGATGCAGGAGCATCCAATGGTGTAAGGGCAATCTTGCATCACCCAAAAATAGTTAAATTTCAAGTTTCTCAATTTTGAGATGTTTTTACATTTTTGGATACCCTTTTTGTCATGATGAAATTCCCAATTTATGATTTTTATTTTCTATTCTTAAGTTGAAAGATATTGCAGTTTTAGTTTCCCAGATTTACACTTGAAAATATTGCGAGTTAGATTTGAGGCATTTAGAGTTCCCAAAATGGCCCTGAAACTTGCCAAAATCAGCATAGCAGATTTTTGACTTCGATACCTTTCCAACGGTTCAAATAGTTCATGAATTGGAGTCCCTGATCAAAAGTTATGGCCCCGGGAAGCTGGCGCACTTTCTAGAAGATACAATTGCAAATGTTCTTTTGAAATTTGAACTTCAATTTGTAATTTTTCGGTGCCAAACCGCCTAAACTCAAATTTGAATGTTGTTTTGGCTCTAAACTGAAGAGGAGCTCTATTTATGGGTGGGTTTCTAATTTTTGGGTAACTTTTTGGGGACAAGGTCGCATATTGTGAAAGGGTGATTCTGTAGCTTTCTGTAACTTGCATGTGTTGTAGAACTTGGGGATTTGAGATCCTCTACATGTAAGAAGCTCCATTTTCTGAATAATAAAATTATTCTCTTATTTGTGGGTTATTTTCTAAGTCTCAGGTTGTGCCCTCATCAAAAGGAGATCCTACTAATCATGTCAATGTCTATATAGCCTTATGCAGTGACTTTGTCCTTGATGATAAAATGTTAGCTAAACTATTTCCTAGGACCTTAAAATACACTCCCTTGGATTGGTTATCAAACTTATCTAATCATTCAATTTGATCATTTAATGAACTTGTTGATGCCTTTATAAGTCATTTCCATGTCCATATGACTCCCAAAAAGTTAGAGGCTGATTTAATGCAGTGTAAATAAAATATGGATGAAAAAGTCATTGATTTCATTTCACACTATCATCCATTGTATGCTCAAGTAGATGTGAGTATTTTTGATTCACATCTCCAAATTATGTTTATCAAAAACTTGCAAACACACATTCAAGATAAGTTGACCATGATTAAATTCCCTTCTTTCTTGCATCTATGCACAACCCTTTGTGACTATCACAATTTGGTTGCTAGTTGTTATGCAAAATCCACTTCTAATTGAGCTGAGAAATTTGAACCTAGCACTTCAAACAACTTGCAACCATTTCACAAACCAAACAAAGGGTTTTTATAATTAAACCCCCCTCCTCAACAATCACCTCAACTTGTCAACCATCAAGTAGCAGTTGTTAAAGTTGCGATACCTTACAATTATGGAGACCCAAAACGACAGTTTACACCCTTTCCAGACACCATTCATAACACCATGACCCAACTTATACAAAAACAAATGATTTCTTTACCTCCTGCTAAACCATTAGATACAACCAAACCTTTTCCTCCAACCTTTCAAAAAAATGCGTATTTCCATTATCATAGACAAAATGGACATGACATAGAACAATGTAAGCATCTTAAACACATAGTACAAGACATCATTGATTCTAGCCATCTATTTTTTTCAAATTTTAATGCAAAAGGAAATACGTCTGTTGCCCCACCCAATCAAAATCTGCAAATTTTTACCAATCCCATGCCTAAACATAATATGCCATTTGTCAAAGCTAGTGAAATTGAAAATAATGATGTGATGATTGTTAATAAAGAGTTTGAACATCCAAATACACCCTCTATTAATCCTATGGATGAAATGGTAGGAGTGATAGATGTTATCCCTCGTAAGGGCCAACCTAATAAAAATATCGATATTACTTTCACTTCTAAAGATGTTCTTCCAAATCTTCTCAATGGTCCTCTCTACATAGCCAGACGTATTTATGATAAGCCCACTAATTGGATACTCATAGATCCCGCTTGTGGCAAGAATGTGATCACAAAGGAATTTTTGGTTTTACATGAACTTTATCAAGATAACTATGATCAACCAAGAGCATGGATAAAAAAACATAATGGTTTTGTGTTCCCTATGATTGGATTGATCATTCTTCCATTACAAATAGGACCTAAGACAATGAATGTTACATTATCTATCATTCCACAATTAGATTAGTTTCATCTGTAGCTAGGCTATCCATGGCTTTTCTTGATGAAAGTTGTTCCTTCAGTAATACACAAATGTTTAAAGTTTCCACATGACAATGACATATTTAACATCCACCATAGTAGATTTTACCCTTTATATTCTAAAGGAAATTTCTCCTTAGAAGCCTTTTGGCCATAACCCATGGAGCCCATCGTGCCTAACAAGGATTTCTTTTTCATTTCCTATCAAAATTTTAAAGCAAAGAAAATTGTTGAATTATCCATTTGTAACCAATCCCCATCTGCTTCCCCTATCCCAATCCTTGATGAGACAATGCTTCAACCCAAATCTGAAACTAAATAAAAAATGCAACCTCACGAGCAACTAACACTAAACACTCCTCCTTCTTCCTCTAAACATCCATGAGATAATGAAACCAACCCCATCATGCCTCCTCACAGAAAACAAGTTTATAAAGAAAAAGAGAAAGTGATTGACCCATCTTCTTTGGTTCCTTCTATTCTTCCTCCTCGAGAAGAAAATGAGAGTATGGTGGTTCAACCCACTCTTACACCTCAACAAATCCAAAATAGAATCAAATGAAATTGTGGTGATAGGGAGCATAGGCATCATTGTCGTCCACTTGCTCATCAATTGGAAATAGAAGCAAATAAGGAAAATCAACCTCCTTTGACGGAATCAATATCTAACCACCCTCCTCCTCCTGACCTGCCACAAGATAGTACATTACAACCATCACAACAAAATGATTTGATACAACAATTGCCACTCCTGATACATCCTTCATTGGAAATTACCATTCGTCCCCCCTTCGTCATTAATCTAGATGATGATGATGATGAGGAAATAGCTAAAATAGATGAAGAGGTGCATAACAATCTAAATTAGTTATTTTCATCTTCCATGAGCTTAAAAGATACATCTCCTACAACAAGTGTAGAACCTAGTGCTTCTCCTATTTTGGCACTTGCAATTCCTCCATTGAACATTCAACCGCCCTCACATTACACTAAACATGATTGGGAGGAAGATGACTTGTTAGATGGTTGACTTGCATTCACCTTGATATCCTTTTGCATTTTTCTTTTTCTTTTTCTTTGGTGTTTCTATGTGCATATCATGTTCTATCGTAATGTGCATTTGATTTTCTCTCTCTCTCTTTGTGCACTCCTTCTATTTGTACCTCTCTTCTTCTATATGTCATAAATTTTCTTTTTTGCTTTTGTTTTTCATTTTCCTTTTGGGGATGACACAAAGCATTGAGACGCCCTATGTCTCTTCCATGTTGACCCAAAAGGTCCTTTTCCTTTTTTGCTTTTGCTTGTGTTTTTCCTTTTGGGGATGATGCAAGGCATTGAGACCGCAATGTCTCCTTCATGTTGACCCAAAAGCTTTTCATTTTATCTCATCATTTTGTTTTCTTTTCACTTTTGTTTTCGTTTTGGGGATGATGCAAAGCATTGAGACCACAATGTCTCTTCCATGTTGACCCAAAATGGATTTTCTTTTTCTTTGTTGTTTTCACTCTCTTTGTGTCATTGTTCCAGTTCTATGTGTTTTGTGGAATGATGCTAGTTCTGAGCTCTTTAATCAAAACATTACAACAAAAAACATACTAACCCTAAATCCATACATCCCTTATGTGTTTGGTGTGTTCCTTTTTTGGGGCAACCCCTCTTTCTTTTCTACCTTTTTCCTTCACATGACACAACCTTACTCCAAAACATATGACTTGGCATAGGGGCTTTCCAAGTTGGCTCTGATGTCTTATTTCTTGTTTGCATTTTTTATTTTCTACTTTAAAGTAATTGCTTGAAGAATGATGTGTAGCAATTCCTTTAAAGTGGAAGCATACATTGGCATTATTCATTTTAATTTATTTTTTCTTGGTTCTTAGTACAACCTTGTTACTTCATATGATGTGCTTGTCACTTTGTGGATGAAATTGGTTATGATGTCCTTCATAAGCATGATCTATCTTAGCATATTGTATTCCTCTTGGTGGCTTGATGCAACACATTGCATCCCCTAAGTTGTGAATATTCTATTCTTTGATTGGTCCTCTCTTGGAGACATTGGACACAATGTTCCCTAAGTGATAAACCTCACATGACTTAAGTAACAAGACTCATTTGAACATCTTTTAAATGTTGAATTTTGTATTTTTACATGGCCACCTTTCATAAAACAACTTGCATGCCCATGGTACCTATGTATTTGTTCATAAGTTCTAAGCATATGAAGCTTTACTTGTCTCATGAAGCACGAACCAATAATGTCCTTTATGACACCTTATTAAAACTATTAGGAGGTATAACTTTAATATGGTTGAGCGGGAAAGCCCATTTTGCAGCATGAATTTTCCTCATAGCCACCTACTTGTGTGAGTGCATACCAACCAAGCATATGTTTCTCACTTTTTGGGCCTTCTCACCCCACTGACAACCAGAAGTTTTGTGGCCCCACAGTGAGTATAGTTGGGATTTCTCACCCAATGGACAACCATAAGTCTCATCACCCCAAAGTGAGTACACATTTCTAAATTTTTTTCCAAACAAATAGCCTAGATCTAATCCACAATGACTTAGATAGATGATCAAAGCTTTCTTCCATCTTTCCTCATCATCATGTGTACTCATTTGCATTCTTGTTTGTGTAGAGACATAAAATTGACCTAGACTTGCAAGTTCTATTTTCTCCATATTTCTTCCAAACATAATTAAAATATTTAATTATGTCCTATGGTCCAATTTCAACTATTAATTAAATAATTCTTAATTATTTAACTAATTCATGTCTTTTATTCCTCCTGATTATTTAAATAAATATATTTTATTTATTTATTTAAATATGTCGCTCATCTTGTAATTTCCCTCTATGATTAGATAAATTCTTAAATTTATTTAATTATCTTTTTTCCCTTATTTCATCCTTATTATTTAAATAAATAAATTTTCTTTATTTATTTAAATACATCGTTAATCTTTAATGTCCTCTTCTAATTAAATAAATTCTTTAATTTATTTAATTATAGTCCACCTTGGCCTTTTTCTAATTTAAAAAATATATATTTATTTTAAATTATCCCACTTTCTAATTGTCTCTCCAAGTAAATAATTTGAAATAATTATTTACTGTCACATGGCCCCACTTTTGAATTAAATTAATTTCTAATTCAAACTGTCAACTTTCCTCCATAAATCAAATAATTTCTAATATTATTTGATTTTCCAACTCATTCTTTTTCCTTACCATTCTTATCTCCTTGTCACATGCAATCTTGTCCCTTTATTTGATTTTCTAAAATCAAATCTCAACCCTTCATTTCAAATTTACCCTAATGTTTCCCTAACCCTAATTGTGGGTTGTCACATTCAATTTTAACCATTGCTCTTAGGGCATTTGTCAATCTTCAATTTTTGCCATTCATCCAAAATTGACTTTTCTATAAAATGGAAATTTTGTTCTCATTTGGATACTTCACATCTTATGCACACTTCATACATCTTGGCATTTCTTGACTTCATTTTCATGCTTTAGGCTTGCTTCATATTTGCTTCATAGTTGCATTGTGTAGCATTTTGGTAGAAACTCTCAACATTTGCTTAGGACATTGGCATAATCATAGGTTGCTCATCACAAATCTGAGGGAAAACATAATATTGCAACAAATAAAGAAGGTGCAATGGAGGTTAATCATGGATATTGAAGACATTTGGTGAGATCTTTCCTTGTTTTCATGTTTTATACTCCTTTGTTCCTCATTGATTTGCTTTGGGTTATTTTGTTTATGCTTTAATCTAATAACCTAGGTTTTTCCCTAAGCTAAATTGGTGAACCCAACTCCAAACACTCATTTTTTGTGTTTTTGTAGGTACAGGTACGAAGCACCGCATTTGCTATTTTTTGAGCCGCATTTGTTGCATCATGACAATTCACCTTGTAGAATGACACATTCGCTCTTTTGAGTCACACTTGCTAACTAGAACACTACATGTGCTCTACTGTAATGCATCTGCAGGTCCGAATGACACATACGTAGACCACAATGCATTTGCTTTGCAGTTTGACACATTTGTCTAGTAGATTTCAGTTTTTGGCCCTGAGATGCATTTGTTGTGCAGAATGAAACATTTGTTTGGAAAATTTTAGCTTTTTGCCCTACAATGCATTTGACTTGTAGAACAACACATTTTCCTGGTAAAAATTTACTTGCAGGTTTTTGCAGAATTTTTTAGATTTCTTTTCCTAGTAGTAGTTTAGAGGTTTTTGGGTTACTAATATTCTATTTATAGCATGTGGCGAGGATTCTAACCTTGGTTTTTGTTGATTTTTTAAATCACTTTTTCAATTCCTTAAAGAAAACAAAGAAAAAACAACTTGCATTCACATTTCATTGGCTAAAATGAACATGCATACTCACTCATGGGCTTAAAATGAACACAATCTTGCATTGAAACTCATAAGGTTAAAATGAACATGCATTTTCATGTAATGGGCTTAAAATGAACTTTTTCTATTTCACATCAAGTTAAAATTTTAAAATGAACAAAGTGTTTTAGGTGTTTTCCTCACATTACAATTTGGATAATTAAAATGAACAAGTGTCTCCAATTTGTGTAACCCCGATTCAATAATAGATGTATCCTCTCCCCTTATGCACTTGTTCGATCCTGGGTGCAAGATAAACTATTATTGACTTTAAGAATTAGGGCTTCCTTGCTAGGAAAAAGTACTCACCCCAAGGCAACTCAAACTAATAATGAAGCTCTTTAGTCGAGCTACTCCCAACTGGTACATACAAATGTGAATCCTAATAGAAAACTTAGGATTACGAGTGTGGATGTGTCACATAGACAAGTGAATTCCCCAAAACCCTATTGAGCATAACCTCTTCAAGCTAGAATTCCTCCTTATTAGAGCCAATCTTACCTCATGTGTGGTCACTCAAACAAGAGTCCTGAACTAAAAACCTTTGTGTAATTTCCAAAAACCCATCTATTCATTGGTGCAGCAACAGTCGTTGCCAAGGCATCCACATTCTCACAATTCTTAGAAGAGGTGACAGTGGGAGAGTTATGGGGTCTTGAAGCTTGGTTGACCAAATAAGTGAGTGCAATGTAAGGGGGAGTCTATGTGGCCAAGCTTCTAGATCACCCACTAAGAATAAGTGTGGTTGGGGAAACCCACGTGGAATCCAATGGATATAGTCCTTGACTAACCTAGGATTGTGCTTGTCTTCATTATGCATGTTTTCAAACATTCAAAGACAAAATATTGTGTTTTCCAAGTGTTTTCTTAGACATTGAACAGATAAACACGTTTCAAAAACCTAGAAACACTCATTCAAACTGAAAAATTCTATTTTTTTCAAAATTGAAAACAAACTAGACCTTTATTTATCTTGTAACAAATTTTCTATTTTGTGCAATGCATTCACTATTCTAAACTGCATTTGAGACTCTTCTATGTTGAAATTGCTCTACTAAAACACATTTTCTATCCTATGCAATGCATTTGACTAGTCTGAACTACATTTGATTTCCAGAATGACACAATTTCTTTCCTAAGTTGTATCTATGACATGTAACAACTCATTCACTAAACTTGCGATGTATTTGACATCCTGCAACACATCTGTGAACTAAAATGATGCAATTTCCTGTCACTAAGAAAAACATTGTTACTGTCCAAAACCTGAGTCCAAAATTTTTTAAACTGTTGTCAAACAATTTTTTTCCACTAGCCTCTTTTAAAAAATAGACAAGGAATTTCTCAAGTCCTTCATTCTTTGCATCTTTTAGCTTGCATTCTCACATAGGTCCATCCTTGCAAATTTTTAGTTGCACCCTTAGAGTCCATCATCATCATTTCCAACAATAAACTAGCCTTTAGGTCCTCAACTTGTTGCAGACTTTGGAATAGGAGAAATTACCATACCTTGCAAAAAAATTTCCTTCAAAAGTAGATTATCATTGGACTTAGTCAAAATCATTTCCTTTTGTGAGACTTTCCAACTCAAAAGTCTAGTTAGGAAACCTCACTTTGTCATCTTGGCATTGTCATTTAGCCATACCAACAAGTCCTTTGATGATCCAAATTGAGACATAGACCAAGCATTGAGTAGTTGAGTAAACCTTTTCTTTAAAATTCCATCAAAACTCCTTACACCTTCGCAATTTTTAGTCCTTTTAGTCCGTATTTAGCATCCCTTATCCTAAAAATCCCCAAAAAATAGTGTTATACCCTTTATCCTAGTCTTTATTGTCCTTTTACCTTTGACATTTCCTTTAGAAAACATTGTCATATTGCAAAAAAAAAACCCAAAAATATAGTTGCATTTGCATCCCTTATTCAAAAAATCCAAAAACATAGTGTCATACCATTCCCATTCATATACCTAGTTGTCATTTTCATCTTTTTAATTTGTGAAAAATCCTTATATGGTTGAGACTAGGCTCCATAGGAAAAGAAGATAAATTGACATTTTTGGACAAGACACCAACCCCTATAACTTCTCTAATGACATGAACCAAAACAAAGACTCAGGGGCACCTTTCATCAATCCTTTCAGTGACATGAACATGCCATATTCTTCACACAACCCCTTTGAACCATTCATATGTAGAGATGAGAATGGACATGTATTTATGGAAGACTTAGAAGCTGCCACACAAAACTCTGACGTACCCTCCTTTATGGAATAACTTATCTTGCAAGATTCAGACATATATCTAGCCATGCTTTTAGACCAAGGGGCCAAATTTCCACATGGGATTGACATTAACACCTTAAAAGCAGCCTCTCCTAATCATGATGCAAAGATTAATGAAAATAATATCTCCAACACTAATCAACCCCAACACAATGCAAGTAATACATTCATTGGTTCCACCACACAAAATGTGACAAACACCATCAATGCTACCTCTAATGGCACCTCCAATCAAAATACCTCTAACATGATCAATACAACATCCATTGGAGGAACATCAACCATGTCACAAGACACATCACAATCAATGCCTCTAATGTCAACAATGTCCTCACAATCAATTGGAGCTACCTTTGGATCCTCAACAATGGGGGAAAGTTCTTCAAACCTCTTCTTTGAGCTTCATCTAGAACCATGGGAACAACATCTTTGAATCCTTTAATTGGGTTTTCAAATAATACCATGGGAATGAACTCACTAAACCCCTTTGGGAGAAATAAATGAAGAATTACCATTTCAGGTCCCTAACCTAATGTCAACACTTCATCATAATTCAATACCAACACCCATATCCCCCAAAGGAAAAACACCAACATTCCCCATGGTCACATTTATCAATTTGGACAAGGCAATTAGGTTACACAACACATGACCTCATTTGGACAACAAAACACTCAAGATCAACATATTCTATAATTACAGACTAATACTACAGGAGTGCACATTCCTAGATACGCATCACATATCCATACATAACAACACATTCCTAATAAAAATTTGCAATACTAACAAGTTCCAAATCAAAACAGGTGACACATTCCACAACATTACACACCAAATCTGAACACATCCTCACAACAAGTAGTAACTCATGGAATACCTATCACTAGCATGTGTGATGCTATGAACAACCCCATAATTGATGCACTCATAGCTCAAGTTGTGACCTTGCAAAAATAGATGGAGAACATGCAAATGCAACATAAAAAGAATCACATATCATATGACCTATGTCCATACCCTTTTGACATGAGTCTACACATGCCACAGTTCCCTCTTGGATATGTGGTGCCAAATTTCACTAAATACAAAGGCAAGACAAATCCCCTTGAACACATTTGAGAATTTACAACCAATTGTGTGGACATTTCCTATGAACATACTTATTTGATGAGACTCTTCCCTAGGAGTCTTGTAGGTCCCACGCTTGAATGGTTTTCCACCTTGCTTAAGGGAATAAAATCATGTGAGGAACTTGCAGACAAATTTGTGCAAAATTACACCTATAACACTGACACCGATGACTCCATTACCAATTTATGCATGCTTACTTAAGAGGAAACTGGCAAGACATTTATTCCATTCTTCCAAAGATAGATAGGTTTAGCAAGTCAATGCCATGTCGAGATACCAGAAAAAGAAAAGGTAGACATGCTTTTCCAAAACCTTCTGGGCCCATTGAAATACAATTTACAAGTTTATTATTGCACCACTTTTATGGAACTCATTGAAAAGGGAGTCCAACTCAAAAAGGCCCTTATTGCTAAAGGAGAACTCAAATATGGCAATAAGAACATGAATACACACCCACCTACTGAAAAAAATAAATACTAGGTCAAGAATAAATGCATCACTAATGATGGTGTTGTTGACACTAAGGTGGTAAACACAATGGGTTTGGTACTTACCTTCAAAGGAGCTCAAATGCAAAACACACCATTGACCACACCAACACCTACTGCAAATGCCATCCAAAATAATCAAAAAAATTTAAAAAATCAAAGCTAAGGGCAGCCACGTCAATCCAGACAACTTCCAAAGAGATTTACGTACACTACCTTGGGTGAACCAATTGAAGAGGTCCTTAAGAAGCTCCTCCAAAATGGTGTCATCACATTACAGGACCTTAAGCCATATGACCCAGGACAATTCAAGCCATCATGGTGGGATGACAACTCTTTTTGTGATTACCATTGCACAAAAGGGCATAAAACCTCCTCTTGTCGACAATTGAGAAATCTTGTACAAGATCTCATTGAAAATCACACCATTGAATTAGGTGGACAATAATTTACTTCAAATGCAAACCATACAATTCAAAAAAACCTACTACAAGACCATGGTTCAAATAATCCCTCTATGTCAAGTCCAAAGACAAATAATAATCGTGTCAATTACACTCACACCACCTTTGACTTTTCTGGTGGATCCATTATTAATCATCTCTGAGCTACCGACGAATATGTCAATACAATCACCATCAAGAAAACGCATGAGTGTAATGTCACTGCCTATAGAGGAAAGGTCACCATAGCTGGTCCTTCTCCTAGATAGCCAAAATATCATGATACCTAGTCCATCCACCAAGCAGTCACATTCTAGGTCACCCACTAAACAGTCACAACCTAAGGGACAGTTCAATCTCATTGACAATTAGGAAAAACACCTGATCAAATCTCTATACATGAGCTACTACGCATCTCTCCTGCACACAAGGCCATACTTGAAATTTTTTTATAGGAGTCTTTCGTCCCTCATGACATTGATGTCAACCAATTCAAAACCATGGTGGGATATCTAACCACTCCCTATTACATAACATTTTTAGACCAAGACTATTTTTCACCAAAAACCTCTCATAATGATGCATTGCATATTGAAGTCTTTATCCATAAACATAAGGTTAGATGAGTCTTAGTAGATGGTAGAGTAGGACTAAACATATGCTCCCTAAAACTAGTTAAATCTTTAAGCTTCTTTGATGCTTGTGTAGATGCTACCAAGAGCATTGGTATAAAGGCGTATGATGATGAGGAATGCTCCTCTCGGGGTATTATCACACTTCATATCTGAGTTGGGCTGGTCATTGTAGATACAACATGTCAAGTCCTAGATCTTGAGCTACCATATAACATCTTACTTGGTTGACCTTGGATCCACGCCCTGAAATTTATTGCATCCACTTACCATCAATGCTTGAAGTATCCTTTTGACGACACTAAAATCACCATGCATGGAGACCCCAATCCCTTCCAATATTGCACCAATCTAAGGGGTATTTACAAACATCAAGTGCCAATTAATCAAGAAGCTTTGACATCCTCTTCTTCCAAATATATCAATCTATCCACATCCACCCCTTCATCTTCCACCACACCATCTCCCTCCATCATGAAGGCTAACTAATATAAAAATCTAGGACCAAGATTGCGGAGAATACAAATTGAACATGACCTACTGCATCACTAAAATACCCAAGTCTCCAAAGGCTTATGGTCGACCTTGTTTCAAAATGGAGCCTAAAGAAATTTTTAAAGTTCCTCCAATGCGTATTTTTATAAAATGGGGTGACATGAGGAAAGAAGACATCAAGGATATATCAGTGTGCATTTACAAAGACCTAGAGGACCCATCCCCATTACTAGTCTAGATATATGGCAAAGGCTATGACATGGTGAAGGCACAAGGCTATGATGGAATTAGTGGCCTTGGTAAAAATAAAATTGGAATGTGAGAACTTATAATGCCTTCCCAAAGAACAAAGCTTATTGGGTTAGGGTTTGGGCTACCCAAAATTGATGATCAACATACCAATGTACTTTCAAGTGAGAGCATGAATTTTTTTGGAAGTTTCAAGAATATTAAAGATTCCCTTACTGAAACTAACTCACATGAATGGGAATTTGGTTCTCAAAGATCCCTAAGTGACTACTTCCTTGATGAAATGTTTCTAGAAATCGGTGAACTTTCTTTTGATGAATGATTTAGATAGATGTTCAAAGTTGGCCTTCCTATAGACACTCCCAAAGTCCCATTGAAAATAGAAGAATGGGTATGACTCTTTTGGCCTCGCAATGATGATAAATCAGCACCATCATCGACCATCATTCTAATACGCTTGTTCATCCATCTAACCCTAATGATCATCATTCAGATTCATTTGAATCACCACATGACACTATTGATCATGATTGCAATCCATTTGTTCCCTATTTTTTCAATGAGTCTGACTTGTCTAAATCAAGTGAAGAAGAATACTGGATAGAATTTGAATGGAAGTTGGAAGACGAAAATTTCATCTTTACCCTTTCCAAATTCATTTGAATTCTTTCCACATCCTCACCACCATTTTCCAATATAGATGATGATATCTCCCTTGTCTAACCATAACTAATTGAATGGGATCAACAAGGCCCATTGGTTATGGACATATTTCAAAATGATGAAGCTATCATAGAATTCATGGGACTCCATGAAGGCATACGAATTAGGGACCACAAAGCTATATTTTCCATAGACCTAGATCATTCAACATGCTTTGGGGATACTGTACAATCCTCTAGTCATAAAACAAAAAAAAACAAAAAAGACGCATCTTTAGGTGAAAACCGAAAGGAACCTTCTAATAATATAAAAGTAAAAATAAAGGATGTATCCGATGGTGAAAACCTCTTTGAGGTTCCCAAGGATGGAGGAGTGGAATTTCTCCTGATGAATCTGGAAAAATTAGCAATGCTCATTGAGAACACCATGGAAGTCAACATAGCCACAACAGAAGATCCTAAAATTGTTCTCTTTGTAGCATCCTTGACGAAGGAAGAAAAACCTGAATTTCAAAAATTCTTTGTACAACATAAGATTAAATTCGCATGGTCCTATGTTGATATTCCTGGGTTTGATCTAGCTTCAGTATTGCACCATTTGGCCTTACTTCTAGACACCAAGCTAGTGAAATAGAAGTTGTGAAAGATGCACCCACAAATCACCTTATTCGTCAAAGTTGAGCTCAAGAAATTGTTAGATGTGGGATTCATAAGATCAATAGATTATGTTGAATGGATTTCAAATCTTGTACCTGTCACTAATCCGAATGGTCAAATACACATCTACATAGACTTTTGATATCTAAACAAGGCATGCTCGAAGGATGACTTTTGATTATCGAACATAGACATCATAGTTGACCTTATAGCAGGATACGAGATGGTGTCCCTCATGGATGGTTTCTCGGGTTATAATCAAATTTAGATTTTCCCTAAAGATCAGCATAATACAACATTTACATGTCCTTAGGGTATGTATTATTGGAATGTCATGCCTTTTGGCCTCAAGAATGCAGGTGCCACATATCAACAAGCTATGACAACAATCTTTCATGAACTCATGCATACCTTAATGGAAGATTATGTGGAAGACCTTTTGGAAAAATCTTTAACCCATAAGGATCACCTTAATGTGCTAGAAAAAAAATTCAAAACATTGGAAGAGTACAAGGTCCACTTGAATCCTAAGAAGTGTGTCTTTGGTGTGACATCAGGAAAAAATTAGGATATATAGTTTCTCGCAGAGGCATTGAAGTTGATCCCTCCAAAGTAAAAGTAGTATTGGACATGCCTCCCCCAAAGGGAATAAGTGAGCTAAGGACATTGGAAGGTAGATTACAATCTATTTGATACTTCATCGCACAACTAGTAGACAAGTACCAACCATTTCAATATCTCTTATGCAAAGGTATCCCCTTTGTGTGGACTAATAAATGTCAAGAGGCCTTCCAAAAAATAAAAAACTAACTATTGTCACCACCTATCTTAATGCCACCTATTGAACAAAATCCTTTGATTCTATATATTTCTGCAACAACTTCAGCACTAGGGGCATTGCTTGCACAAAATTATCATGACGAAAAAATAAAGGGCAATATACTACATCAGTCACACATTAGTTGGATATGCACTCAATTACACACCTATTGAATGTGCTTGTCTTGCAATTGTCTTCACCACCCAAAAGTTAATATATTACATGCTAAATCACAAGACACATCTAGTGGAAAAGATTGACCCCTTGAAGTATCTCCTAAGTTGTACAACATTGACAGGTCACTTGGAAAAATGGGTTATGATACTGAGTATGACATACAATATGTGGAATGAAAGGCCATAAAAGGACAAGTAATAGCAGATCAACTTTCTGATGCACCTATAGAAGGTGATCATCCACTGGTAGCAGACTTCCCTGATGAAACCATATTTCATACAAAGCCTAAATCACCTTGGAAACTTTATTTTGATGGGTCTCATACTAATCATGGATTAGGAGCAGGTATACTGTTTATCACACCACAAGGAGATTCCATCCTTAAGTCATTTTGCATTCCTTTTCCAAGTATAAACAATGTTGTAGAATATGAGGAACTTGTCACAGGACTCTTAATGGCCAGAAAATAGAAAATCAAAACACTTCTAGTTTTTAGAGATTCTCAGTTGGTCATCAATCAGGTCAACGATGAATATGACACCAAGGATGAAAAGTTAATGCCTTGCAAAGACATGGTTGACAGTTTTTTGTCATATTTCCACATGCTTTCTTTTGAACAAGTTCCTAGGGCATAAAACAAGGTAGCAGATGTAATGGCTACAATTGGATCAATCCTAGACATTCCCAGCAATGTGCCACAATTTGAGTTCTTGGTGGAACAACTATTGGTTCCTACATATGGCATTCTAGAGTCAGAAATGGTTTGTGAGCTTGTTGGTCCCAACTCCTCATGGTATTAAGACATATACGACTATCTCTAGTCCCAGACCCTTCCCCCAAACCTATCCAATAACCTACAAAAATCCTATATCTGCAAAGCCGCCCGATACACCATTATTAGTGACAATTTATACCATTGTAGCTTTGACAATACCCTTATTCAATGTCTCGACACTGAGGAATCACAAAAAACCTTACATGAGGTACATGATGGTATATGCGGATCTCATTCATGTGGTCCTAACTTAGCTAAGAAGATCATGAGACTTGGGTATTACTGGCTGACAATGGAAAAAGATTCACTTGAGTTTGTCAGAACATGTTGCCAATGTCAAATACATAGTGATTTGATTCATGCATCAACATAGGAACTTCAGCTAATCACTTCTCCTTGGCCCTTCTCACAATGGGGACTTGACCTCATGGGAAAAATCCATCCCACCTCTTCCAATGGCCATAAATTCATTATCACTACCACTGAGTACTTCACTAAGTGGATCAAAGCCATCCACCTCACGTACATAACCAGAAAATAGATTTCCAAATTCATCCTCAACTACATCATATGTTGATATGGTGTCCCACAGTCCATCATCACAGACAAGATTTTTCCCTTCAAAAATTAAGACATTTGTGAGCTTTGCGAATGCTTCCATATCCAACATCATTTCTCCACACCATACTACTTGCACGGAAATGGTCAAGCTGAGGTGTCTAATAAGACAATTATCAAAATTCTTAAGAAGACCGTCAATGATGCTGGACATGATTGGCATGTACAACTTAACCTTGCTCTGTGGGATTACCGCACATGCATCTGCACACCTACAAGGGCCACTCCATTTGACTTGGTCTTTGGAGTTGAAGCCACCTTTCCCATCAAGGTTGAAATTCCATCTTTAAGAGTCTACATGAAGGGATTGATTGATGATGAAGAGTATAGATAGGCATGACTGCATGAGCTAGAAATGTTAAAGGAACGTAGACAAAATGCCTTAAATCATTTATAGGCATATCAAAATTGCTTGTACCGCAGTTATAACAAGAGAGTCATGGACCGAAAATTTGACATTGGTGACTTGGTCCTAATGCAAAATCCTCAGAATCAATCTAATAGAGAGAAACCTAGCAAGTTCGAACCCAATTGGTTGGGTCCTTACATCATCATGGCCTCATTCGGTTATGGAGCTTACTAGCTAGCTACTCCAAATGGTGAATAATTGAGAAAACCCATCAATAGTATGCATCTCCAAAAAAATTACACATAGCATCAGAGAGCTAGGCTAAAAACCATCAAAATACAAAAAAAATTGAAAAATATAAAAAAATTCATCACCTTGATGAAAACCTGGCAAACAGGCATCTTGGTGACACCAAAAAAATAAAAAATGAAGAAATGACAAAAATAGTAAAGAGAAATAATTCACCCAATAGTGAAAACCTGGAAAATAGGTGCTTTAGATAAGTACCATGGTGAAAACCTAGAAAATAGGCACCATGTGTAGTTTGTCTTTCCTTCACCATTTACTGTCACTCTATTTTTCTTAGTTCATAATAAACACCCAGTTTTCTGACACTATCATGATATCATGTCACAAAACCCTACCATTTCTTTCCATGGCAAGCAATGGTTGACATCAGGTCTTGTATATTGTCCATTTGTCACCCCAAGCATGTCCTTTTTTGCATCCTTGAAACTTGGCTAGTCTTGGACCTGGCTGGAGTAAATCCTTTATCACCTGATTGTAGTGGGTATCACACATGGTCCTGTCAATTGTAAAATGTCCTAAAAAAAGACAAAAAAAATCATAAAATGTCCTCAAAAAGACAAAAATCATAAAATGTCCTGAAAAGGATAAAAAAATCATAAAATGTCCTAGAAAAAGATTAAAAAATCATAAAATGTCCTGAAAAAAGACAAAAAAATCATAAAATGTCTTGAAAAAAGATTTAAAGAATCATAAAATGTCCTGAAAAAAGACAAAAAAATCATAAAATGTCCCTAAAAAAGATAAAAAAATCATAAAGTGTCCTAAAAAAAGACCTAAAAATCAAAAAATGTCTTGAAGAAAGCCAAAAATAAATCAAAATATGGAAAAAACACAAAAACATCCAAATAACACTTCAAAATTCCAAAAACAAAGTTTGAACTTGTCAAGTCAGTCATGTCAATCAGTCCATGTCATTGTCAAATTACATTGTCTTTGCACATTTGCTACGTAGGAAAGGCTCATCTTTGGGCCCTCAAGACATTAGGTCAGTCCCTTTTAGGTTTGTGAAAATAAAATCATGACTCAATCTTTTGTCATCAAGAAAAAGTCACTAATGGTCATGTCAAACTACGAGGTCTCTGAGTGTATGACATAGGCAAGGCCATCAATCGATAAGCTCCCAAGGCCGCACTAGGTCAATCCATTAGGGTTTATGACAATGCACTAGCACACATGTCAAAATGTCTTCAAGACAAACAAAATAGATAACTCCTAAAATAAACTATGGCAATCCGTTAATCAAAAATGTCAATTACATTAGCATGTCAACATCGACATGTGGCCAATCTCGTCATCCAATCAACTTTGGTCAAGCTCAGTTAAAACTAGTCAAACTATCAACTCTTGGTTATTCTTCACATGTGTCCTAAAGAACAACCCATGTCATTTATTTATGCCTTAAGATGTTTCCTTCCTAGGCATCGTCACCATCATCTGGCATTTTGAGGGATTCTCATGACATTTGAGGATCGATCCCCTCAACATCAACATCATTCGAGATGTGTCCTTCCTGAATTCAACATTACTTGGCATTCATCATCTTGACATCGGCAAACCTAGCATCTTGGCATCAAAACACTTGACATTCAGACACACTCAACAAACACTTGGCAAACACTATCTTGTCATTTTTTCCTTTAATTTTTTTACATCATGCTAGTAGTTCCTCGAGAATGTCTTGACAACAAGATTTAGAGGAGCAGCGATGTATCATGATGATTATCTTGTCTTGTCTTTTTAAAATAGTCATGTTGCTAGTTCCTCAAGGATGTCCTGGTAATAGGATTTAGAGGAGCAACGCCATTTCATGGCTTGTCTTTCTTGCCTTTCTTGTTTGTGGTTGGCTGTGACAAAAAGACTGGGCAATCATGCTCTTAGTATGAGTCATGATCATCTGTGTCTATGACTAAATGTCTCATGTGATCGTACGACCTTGCACACCATTGATCTATGTCATATCATGGTGTTTGTTGGCCATTACAATAATCTTCCCAATGATGATTAGAGTAACAACTATTAGTTTTTTTGCAATATATTGAAGGATTCTTTCTCAGCACTAACATCCATCTCCTTTTGTCCTATTGTTTCCTCTTCTGCCTCCTGATGATATCCTATGACATACAAAAATATACTTGCATACATGATCATACAGATATTGAATTAGTGCATTACACATTAACATACATGCATTCATCTAAAGTGCATTTAAACATTCATTAAGGCATGCATTCATTAAATATCCATTCACATATTTCCATTTACATTTACATAACATATAAAGTGAATTAAACATATTCATACATTGTCCATATCATTAATGCATATACATCATAATATAAGGCATCACATGTCGCATGCATCCATAATCATAAACATGACATTCACTAGAATGAAAACATTATGTATACATATAGGACATCATCATCATCATAAAATAACCACCATACATAACACAATATCACCATGGGATATAATCATAAATAATCATCATAAATGCATACATCAAATAAGCATATAAAGGAATCATCATGATAAATCACATCACATAGACATAATCAAACCATAATGCATCATCACATAACACTAAGCATATAGTTCGTGCCAAAACTGCATCATATGTGTAACGCCAAGAAAGTGCATAAGAAACAGATATTAGAAGCAAATATGCAATACTAAATCTAATATGCAAATCTAATGTTAAGCAACAAAGTACATAGGAAAGTAAACAACGTAAGCAAACTGAAACAATCTCACCAATTTCAAACGTATTTCCATGATTCATCTCGATTGCACTTCTCCATTTTGCTTGTGTAGTATAATTGCCCTCGTATTTCTTGTAATTCGTGCAAGTATAGCCTAAGATAGTGATTAGAAAAATATCAAAGATTCAAGATTGAGTGCTCTCAAAAGTCATAAGATTTCGCGAGAGATTGGAATGAAGAATGACAAATCAATTTATAGAAAAATGATTATTCGAACGATAGGCCAAGATCGAAAGATAAATGAATGGTTGAGATCGACAGATTAGACATGCATTCTGATAACTGTCAGAGGTGACATGAGTGATACAAACTAGGAATAAGATTAAAGATTAAATAAATGATTTAATCTTCAGTTCGGTATTTGAAAACAGAAGAAATATCTTTGCATGACAAAAATAAAGATTGATTAAATCAACTCTCTATTCGAATGCACACACAAGGTTTAATTAATTAAATAAGAATATTTAATTAATCCGCATGTACACGCAAATGAGTTAGAACTAGACAATTGCATGATCTGACGAAGAGATTACTTGAGAATGCCACTTAGACATTAAATCAAGAGTTAACTGAACAATTAAGATAGATGTCGAGTCGAGTAAAAGTGAATATTTAGATACCACACACAATTATCTAAAATATAGAGGAATACGTTAAAATAGAATTAATGAATTAAATAATTCATTTAATTCAAGACTCGATATTTGGAGAATAATTAAATAAATAATATTTATTTGATTGAGTGATGAAGGGATTTTAAATGAATAATTAAATAAATAAATAATTTATTTAATTATAGTTGAAATATGATAAAGGTAAATTAAATAAAAGGTTTATTTAATTTAACAAGAATGATAAGGTTAATTAGTAAGATAATTAAATAAAAAGCGTTTATTTAATTAATCAGATAGAATAAAGAAAATGTGAATTAATTAAATAATTAAAAGTATTTAATTAATATAAGAAATGAAGACTATAAAGAATAATTAAATAATTGACATTATGTAATCATGATAGTGAAGAATACAAATTATGAAGAATATTGAAGTCGCAGGCTTAAACCAGATTTCGGTGTCTACATTTGCCCCTCTTTGATACAATGTCATTTCAGCATTGTGTCAAAGAAAATCGATAAGAAATATGCCCTAGTCATGCTCCAGATTAAAACAGGTGAAGGTATGCCCCCTCGGAAAAATTGACAAATTTTTGAAAAGTTCAGAAAAATTTGGAAATGCTCCCAATTAGTCCATAGGATGACTAGAAATGCAGTGGAGTTTTGCAGAATTTGGTTTGGAAATGTGATGACGGGTACGAGTTGATTGAAAATGGAAGGTAACATGGCCAGTAGGACAAAAATGCCACCTAAGCCCTAGGTATATATAGGAATTGGGGTAAAAACCTATTCATTTGCACCCACCTAGCTTGGAAATTTGAGAATTTGCTCTGCACTCCTAGCGACGATGTCTCCTATTCCGAACACCCATCACTGAGCCTACAGGATCCGAACCTTCCAGAGACTAGCCGACGCGGACCCCCCGGTATGTACCTCAAACTTGCCTTTTGAAAATTTTTAATTGCATGTAATTTTATGCATTTAATTTACATTTTAGTTATGCATCATTTGTTAAAACACCACATTTGTAATTTTACGCTAGGCATTTTGCGTAGGTAATTTGTGGTTCAACGCATTTGTTTATTTTTGAAATGCATGTGACATTATGCATCGCATTTGAATTTAGAATAGCCACATTTTTTAATTTTGAAATGCATTTGAACATTTTGCAACGCAACATTTATTTTTCAACGCATATGATTTTAGTGGAACGCATGTGATGTATTTAGCCACATTTTTTTAATAATGATGCATATGATGTTTATGAACTGCATATGTTAAAAAATGACACATGTGAAAAATAATGACGCATGTGCAAAAAGAACGACGCATTTGCATTTCATGTAGTATAGTCAGTTTGCACTAGAATAGATGATTGAGGTTGACATGAGGCATGTATAATGCCATTGCAGGTTGTGCTAGACACTATATATACGCGGGATTCGAGACCTACTACATTTCAATTCAGAGATAGTTTGCGCCTGGTAGAGTGTCAGATTCTATGGCACCTTGGCTTATTGCACATGACAGACATGCCCCAAATTCAGGCGAATCAGGGACTACTGACAGCATTGTGTGAGCGATGGCACTCGAAGACATCATCTTTCTACCTACTGACTGGAGAGGCGATTGTGACCTTAGAGGATGTCTATAGGATCCTCAAACTTCCTATTAGAGGCACGCGGGTGACATATGATACCCAAAGGGGTGCTACCAAGATGTGTAGGTATTACCCCCATGCTGACATTAGGCAGCTAGGATTTGATGATTATGAGATTAGGTGGCAGCTTTTGGCTCAGAGATATAAATAGCTAGACTTTCTATTGTGTACTTTGATAGGTGGGATAGTACTTCCTAGCCGTTGAGGTCATGGTTTTCTTGTGGGGTGGGGGGAGATGTTAGTGGGCATGCTCGAGCGTCAAGCTGTATATGCTTATGGTTCCTATGTGCTCGGGATGTTATATTTCCATCTGCATGATATTACCTACCAAGAGGCACAGTCGATGAGTTATGGTACCACGATCCTGATGGTATGGGTGTGGGAGCATATTGCCATTTTCCAGCCACCTACAATAGTTGACCTTCCACATGGAGCTCCCTACGCCTTCCGTTATGCGGGGGCGAACATGCAACATCGCATTGGAGATACAGGTTACTTTAGACATGCCATAGACACCATGCAGCAGTTTACATGGAGACCATACCTAGGGTGTGAGGAGTGGTCCAATGAGGATGAGCATTTACCATTTTGCAGATAGGCACAGTACCTAGTTGGGCAGACAGTATCACATGTCCACATTATAGAGCGGAAGTTTCTAGATCATGTCCTATGACAGTTTGAGGAGGTGCAGGATGTGCCTCGAGGATGAGCAGAGTTTGCTAGATCTTCACGAGAGGTACCGCTATGGGGGCTAGAGATTCCAGTGGCCACAGTAGAGGCAGATATAGATGTACTACAAGCATTGCCATGGGGATGGAGAGATGGTCTAGTAGACCTAGGGACCACAGCAGAGTATGATTAGTAGTGGGCAGTGCACAGGACGATCCCCTTGACAGATCTAGAGCAGCCAACACCAGTAGAGTAGTAAGGGATAGGTCCAAGAGGTAGGTATAGCAGAGGGAGAGGTCAGGGAGGTAGAGGAGGCCGTGGTGATGGAGGAGATGATGGCCGAGGTGGATGGTGCGAAGGCAGGAGAGGGAGACATGGTCGGAGAGGACAAGGGCTAGCATTATCACCGATCTGTGAGGAGGGGTGAGGAGAGGAGGATGTGGCCATCCTAGACATTGGCAAAGGAGGGGAGGAGGATATTGCTAGTGGTGGAGAGGAGGACATTGTGAGAGGTGGAGAGGAGATGCATCTAGCAGAGGCAGCTATTCCAGACATCCCGGCAGAGGAGGAGGCAGGTGTCGAGGAGGTAGGCAGAGAGGAGGCAGAGATTGATGCCCTAGTTTTGTTAGGTGCTTACCCGGAGGATGATGATGAGGACGATGATCACGAGAGAGAGATTCAAGATTAGATCCTAGAGGAGTTAGATGAGGAGGAGGATGGGAAGGTGAGGGATAGATAGGATGAGATAGGGGCAGTGGATCCAGATATAGATACATTGCGGGCTCAGGTTGCATCCTTAGAGGAGCAAATGAGAGTTCTTATGGCTGTGAGGAATGCATATCAGATGGAGAGGGACAAAGCAGTGATGGATAGGGATCAGGCCATAGCTCAGAGACAGGAGACTAAGCTGAGATTCATAGAGCTTAGGGCATTGTGCACAGGACCATCAAGCACTTTTGCTAGAGAGCTAGTTAGAGCTGGGAAGAGGGAGAGATACTATCAGGATCTGTATGAGGTAGAGATTCCACTAGAGAGATGGGCTCCCAATTTCTCAAAGGCACACAGTAGTAGGTCCTAGACTAGGACCCACACGAGGACAATGAGCACAAAGGGGGTGGAGTATCCATGCAGAGCAGGTCCATATGACAGACCTCCCTCAACTCATAGTTCATCGGGTTCCCATCATCATTCCTCCACATGTTCCAGACATGATAGTAGTGGAAGTTTAGGATAGAGATACTTCTTGTCGAGACATTGTATTTTGATCTTATAGCCTGCGGGCTTCCATGTATTATTGATACATTATGACATTGTGATGTGACATAGTTGAGCGATATATATATATATATATGATTTTGGCGGTGATTCTTATGATATTCATTTCTGTGTATTGATTATGTAGTCTTTATTTATACATGTGATGTTTATATAATATTCCTATGTGATGGATGAGTATATATGTTTTATGATGTTTATGCAACTAATGAGATAATGTTGATTCTATGTGATGTATGCAATTGAAAAATTATGAGATGCAATATGATGTTATATGTATGATGCATACGAGATGTGATGCATGTATTTATAGTTGCTTTATGTATGGAATCCTTATGATATGTATTATTTGATGATGAATGTCTATTATGCCATGATGATCTAGATATGAAATATGCCTATATGTATGTATTTTTCTATCATGTACATTTATGCAGGATGATGTATAATGTTTTGTGTCATAAGACTCCGTCATAATGCAAGAAAGAAGAACTGTTAGTGCAGAAAGAAAGATCAAGAAAGAACACAAGATAGGAAATAGATGTTAGTATTAGAAATCTTCGATATTTTGCTATATCACAAAAGGTATTGCACTTTATCATCATTGGGCGGGACTAATAAAAATGGAGAAAAACACCATGATATGACATAAATCAAGGTGTGCAAGGTCATCCACTTGCTAATAACAGACAGTCGCAGACAAGGATTGTCATTAACTCATACTAAGGGCACAAGTTGCCCCAGTCTTTTTGTCAGAACAAACCACAAAAATCAAACAAAGTAAAAGACGGGTCATGAGACATCCTTGCTCCTCTAAATCCTTCATGGGACATCCTTGAGGAAACTAGTAACATGACTCAAAATCAAATTTAAAAGAAGGTCGACAGACAGCAGTCAAAGAAAATAGAATATTGATACATCGTTGCTTCTCTAAATCCTTCATGGGACATCATTGAGAAAGCTAGTAACATAATTCCTAGTCATCAATTAAAGATAAATGATAAGATAAATAAGCCATAAAGTCAAAAAGCCAGTAAAATATTTTCCAAAACTTGATCTGTTTGTTTGATTTGTTTTGATTGATAAAAGGATTGATTGACAGAACTTGATTTCAAGAGATACACATACCGGATAAGACTTTGAGTCTGGTTTCGATGTTATGACTATCTGTATAAGGCATGACAAAGCCTAGTTTTAGAAAGACATGTATCATATAAGATGTTGAGTCAGATGTCGTTGATGTGATAACCTGTATAAGGCTATGTTTGATTGTTTGACCTTGTCGATTATGCAGGAAGGACTCATCCTGTATAAGACATAGATTGTTTTGTTGATATCAGTATTCAGGAAGGACTCATCCTAAACAAGATATAGGTTGATTTCCATGATGGTGATGTCTGTTTCCAGGAAGGACACATCCTGTAGAAAACATTTGTTCACCTGTTTTGATTGTTTTGATTGGCAAGTTGTTTGATTTGACTTAGAGACATTGCTCACTTGTTCACCAGATTTATGCATGACTTGAGATGATGCGTTGACAATTGACTATGTGTGACGACAAACCCTAAAGGGCTGACCTAGTGCAACCTCGAGGACTCATCAATTAATGGCCTTGCCTACATTATACATGCAAAGACCTCGTAGTTTGACTTGACTTGACTGACAAGACTGACTACAAATAGAAGACATGTGTGAAAATGAATGTGATGAACCCTAATGGACTGACCTAGTGTGGCCTTGGGGGCTCATCGATTGATGGCCTTGCCTACGTTATACACGCAGAGACCTTGTAGTTCGACACGACCAATGACCTTGTTATATAGACACATGGATTAAATCATGAATTTATACAGACAAACCTAATCGAACTGACCTAATGCCTCGGGGGCACATCGGCAGATGGCCTTGCCTACATCTAGTCGCAGAGGCAACGTAGTTCGAAAAATGACAAAGACTGACAAGTGCGACTGACTCTGACTCTATTTTTGGATTTTTGAAATGTGTTTTTTTTTTGTCTTTTTGAAGTTTTCTGATGTTTTTGTGTTTTCTCAGGTCATTTTGTAAGGTTCGTGGATTTTCCATGGTTTTACGCCTCCAACACAACCAATGTAAGAAGCAATATGACACATGTCAAGTGTTTGCCCCCAGTCGAGTATAAGACCAATTGACTATGAATAAGGTAAAATGGGGGATATGAACTGCACTTGATGTCAATCGTTCCAAGTTATGGGAAAGACTACCACTTATTACAGCTGGTATATACAAGCGATGGATACAAAAGATAAGGGATATGTACTGAGATAGGTAATACGTACAGGGATAAGGGATATGTACAGGGAGTGGACTATGTACAGGGATAAGGGATATGTACAGGGAAGTGGACTATGTATAGGGTCGTGGATTGTATACAATGATAAGGACTATGTACAATGATAAGGACTATGATTAGAATAATAGAAGACAAAGGAGCAGAGTTAACTACACATGGCACCTGTTTTCCAGGTTTTCACCATGGTACCTATCCAAAGTGCCACCGAAGTGGTTTTCACTATTGGATGAATGATTTGTCTTTACTATTTTCTAGATTATCTAATTTTTTTGGTGTTACCAAGATGCATGTTTGCTAGGTTTCCGCCTTGATAATGATTTTTGTGATTTTCTAATTTTTTTTTGTATTTTTGCTAATTAAGACAAAGGCTCCCAAAAGCTATGCATAGAACTTCTTCAGATGCATACTATTGAATGGTGAGGACAATGGTTCCCCTTCAAAAGTAGAGAGTTGATACACTCCTGATCCAAAAGCTTCCATAACAACATAAGGTCCTAACCAATTTGGTTCAAACTTTCCTGGTTTTTCTCTTTTTGCTTGATTCTTTGGGTTTTCCATTAAAACTAGGTCACCAATGTCAAAGTTTATGTTCAATACCTTCCTATTATAGCTACGACAAAGGTGATTCTGATATGCTTGAAGATGGTCTAGTGCCTTCTATCTTCACTTATCCAGGAATTCTAGCTCATGGAGTCTCGATACTCGGTACTCTTCATCATCAATGTGGCCTTTTAGGGATACCCTTAGGGAAGGAATCTCAACCTCAATAGGCAGAATAGCTTCAAAACCAAATACAAGGGAATATGGAGTAGCACTAGTAGGAGTACGGATACTTGTGCGATAAGCCCATAAGGCAAGGTTAAGCTATAAATGCTAGTCATGACCAGTATCATTGACAGTCTTCTTGAGGATTCTAATGATGGTCTTGTTAGATGCCTTTGCTTGGCCGTTACCTTGTGGGTAGTATGGAGTGGAAAAGTGATGTTGGATATGAAATTCATCACAAAGATGGGGGACTTCTTGGTTCTTAAATGGATGGCCATTATCAATGATTATGGACTAAGGGACACCATACCGACAGATGATATAGTTTAGGATAAACCTAGAAATCTGTGTGTTGGTAATGTATGTCATAGGAATGGCTTCAATCCACTTCATAAAATACTCAGTGGCAGTGATAATGAATTTATGTCCATTAGATGATGTGGGGTGGATCTTACCTATGAGGTCGAGTCCCCATTGGGCAAAGGGCCATGGTGACGTTATAGGATGGAGCTCCTATGTTGGCACATGTATCAAGTCTCCATGAACTTGGCATTGACGACATTTCATTACAAAGACATATGAGTCTTCTTCCATAGTAGGCTAGTAATAACCCAGTCTCATAATCTTTTTAGCTAAGGTAGGACCACTAGAATGGGAACCACATATACCCTCATGCACCCCACACAAGGTTTCTTGTGCTTAGTAGAATCAAGACATCTCGGTAAGGTATTATCTAAGGCATGTCTATATAGGGTGTCTCTGATGATGGTGTACTTGGATAACTTACGGAGGAATGTCCTACGTTGGTTATTTGATAAGCTAGTGGGTATGGCTTCGACATGAAGGTAATCATAGATTTCTTTGTACCATGGGGAATCAGGACCAACAATGTCACACACCATTTCAGAATCTGGGATATCGTAGGCTAGGACCAAAAGCTGTTCTACCAAGAACTCAAACTTAGGCACGTTGTTAGGAATGTCAAGAAGTGATGTAATTGTAGCCATAGCGTCTACTGCCCTATTTAAAACACAAGGTATTTGATGAAATTTGACTTTGTCAAAGTACTCTAAAGCTATCAGCCATGTGCTTGTATGGAGCAAGCTTCTCATCCTTAGTCTCATAATCGTCATTTACCTGTCTGATTACCAGTTGAGAATCCCCATATACTTGTAAAATCTTAATTTTCCACTTGACTGCCATGTGTAACCCTGTCACTAGAGCTTCATACTCTGCTATGTTTTTAGTGCATGGGAATGCAATCTTGAATGACTTAGGGATGGAATCACCCTGTGGTGTAATAAATAGTATACCAGCCCCTGAACCACGATTTGTATGTGAGCCATCAAAGTACAGTTTCCATGTTATGTTTGTTTCAATTGTGAATATGAACTCATCAGGAAAGTCTACAACTAATGGGTTATTTTCCTGTGTGGGTGCATCAGCTAACTGATCAATAATGACCTATCCTTTAATGGCCTTTCTTTCTACATATTGGATATCATACTCACTAAGTATCATAACCCATTTGGCCAGTTGTCCTGTTAATGTTGCCTTGCTAAGGAGATATTTCAGAGGATCTATTTTATCAATCAACATTGTTTGATGGTTTAGCATATAATGCCTCAATTTTTGAGTAGCAAATACTATTGAAAGATAGGCACATTCAATGGTACTATAGTTGAGCTCATAACCTACCAAAGTCCGACTGATATAGTAGACTTCCCTTTCATGACCTTCATCATCATTCTATGCAAGCAATGCTCCAAGTGATGAATGGGTTGTCGTAATATAAAGAATCAATGGTCTTCCTTCAACAGGTGGCAGTAAGACAAGTGGTGTGAGTAAATATTCTTTAATCAGTTGAGAAGCTTCTTCGCATTTAGTTTTCCATGCAAAGGGTACTCCTTTCTTAAGTAGATGTTGAAAAGGATGTGTCTTATCTGCTAACTACACTATAAATCTTCTGATGGATTGCAACCTTCCTTGTAATGTCCTTATTTGAAGATTAGTAGGTGGAGGCATGTCCATGATTGCTTTTACCTTAGCAGGATCCGCTTCAATGCCTCATCTAGAAATGATATAACCTAACAACTTTCCTGACTTGACTCCAAACACACATTTCTTTGGATTGAGTCTCACTTTATACATCTCTAGCCTCTGAAATATCTTGTCTAAAACCTGTAAATGTTTTTCCCTTGTTTTGGATTTTTCAATAAGGTCATCGACATAATCCTCCATAAGAGTGTTTACTAAATCATGAAAGATAGTAGTCATGGCACGTTGATAAGTTGCTCCAGCATTCTTGAGTCTGAAGGGAATAACATTCCAACAATACATTCCCCAAGGAAAAGTGAAAGCCATCTTAGGTTGGTCTTCAGTTGCAATTTTAATCTAGTTATATCCTAAAAATCCATCCATAAGGGACAACATCTCATATCCTGTTGTCATGTCAACTATGATGTCTATGTTAGGCAAAGGAAAGTCATCCTTAGGACAAGCTTTGTTGATATCTCTAAAATCAGTGTAGATGTGGATGCCCCCAATTGGTTTAGTGACTATTACAAGATTGGAAATCCAATCTGCATAGTTGATAGATTTGATGAAACCAACGTCTAAGAGTTTCTTGAGTTCTACCTTGACCAACAAAGCAATTTGTGGGTGCATTTTTCTCAATTTTTGTTTCACTAGTTTGGCACCTGGTCGTAAGGGAAAATGATGTAGAACAAGTTTAGGATCCAACCCTGGCATGTCGGCATATGACCAAGAAAAATTTAAATTTCTCTGTGCAAAGAAGTTATGGAACTTTGGCTGCTCTTCTGTTGTCAATGATGTTGCAAAATGAACTAGTCGAGGATTCTCTTTTGTACCTATGTTGACTTCTACTGATTCTTCAACAAGCATGGGTGACTTTTCTTGTGCAATGGGGAAAATGTTCAAACCTCCATCCTTAGGTGCCTCAGATGGGTTTTCACCTTCGGATGCATCCTTTCTTTTTACTTTTTCATTGTCTAAAGGTGCCTTTTAGTTTTCACCTAGAGACTCATCCTTTTTATTGTGTTTATTCTTTTTCTCATTTTTGCGACTAGAGGGTTGAACAGATTCCCCAAAATATGCTTTATTGTCCAATTCAATAGTAAAACCAGCCTTGTGATCACCGTTTGGCATGCCTTCTCGTAATCCTAAGAACTCAGCAATTGCTTCGTTGTTCTCAAAAATGTCTAAGACGGGTGTGTCTTGTTGATCCCAATCAATGAGTTGGGGATAAACTAAGGGCATGTCATCATCGGAGTTATCAAAGTTTAATGGAGTCAAAGTGAAGATTGAATTATTCATGTAGTTACAAAAGTCATGTACCAGGCCATTTTTGCTCTTAGGTTTAGGTCTAGGTGGATGGATAGGTGGGCCTAATGCCAAGGTTTGACTATCAGGAATAGGTGGCTCAGGTTGCCACGAGGTAGGATCAAGTGATTCCCAATAGTAGTGTTTAAACCACTCCTCCTTTTTCATTTTATTTGGTGGATAGGAATTTAAGGGATTTGGTGAGGAACTTAACATCAAGTCAAGTTCTCCAAATAACTTATCAAGGTCCATGGAAGAAGTAGAGGATAGGGAATCCCACTCATAATCATTAGATTCGGGGGAGTCACAATGATATTGGTCCACTAGTTCGTGAGATGTCTTAATATCTTTTGAAGCACTTACTTCCTCAAGTAAGGGTAATGGGGTACTAGGAACACCAATCTGAATTAGTTGAAACCCTAGCCCTACTCCTTTTGGCCACTGAGAAACAAATATTGGTTCAATTCTGCCATCTTGGCTTAAGCCTAAACCACTCTGTCCATCATATCCTTTGCTTTGCATGATTTTGAAACCCTTTCCATATAGATTTGTAGGAATATGAGCAAGTAAGAGGGGTTGTTCATCATCTTCCCTCTACAGCCAAGAAGTGACATCTTTTGTATTTACGGCCTCTTTTCTTAATTCACCCATTTAGAAAAAAGTTGTTGTGGGAGGAATGTGTATAGTGACCATAGATTATCTCTTACCTGATGTAGGTAAACCGTATGACTTAGGAGGAATCAAATGGCTAACACAATAAGAAGTTTTCATGTAATACTCTCCACAACCCTTGTCTTGGATCTCAACCCTAGGAGTAGTAGAAACTAAGGGTTAAATAGATGTTCGAGTGAGTGTGGTTGGATCAACATAGGAGGATGAATTAGACGATGAGGCCTGTTGGTTTACTGGAACTTAACGTTGGGGGATCTCCTTTAGATTGGTGCAATACTGGAAATGATCCAGATCACAATCTATAGTTATTTCTATGCCATTGTAAGGGAATTTAAGACACTGATGATACATAGAAGAGACTTCCTTCATGGCATGAATCCATGGTCTACCTAGTAGAAGGTTATAAGGAAGGGTGAGATCCAAGACCTGGAACTTTGTCTCCATCACTACAGGACCAATTCTGATGGGAAGTGTTACAAATCCCTTTGATTTTCTTTCTTCATCATCATAAGCTTTAATGACAATACTCTTGGTCATGTCTACGAATGCTTCTGAGATACCTAAAGCCTTAATTAATTTTAAAGTACATAGATTTAACCATGCTCCTCCGTCTACCAAAACTCGTCTAACTTTGGTGTCAACAACAAGGACTTCTAAATGCAAAGGGTCGTTGTGGTTTGTCTTTTCAGTCACATAGTCTTGTTTAGAAAACGTGGCATGGTGATTACTAGTCAAGTAGCCTACCATTTCCTAGAAATGATTGACATCAAGATCATTAGGGACCGTGGTGTTCTATAAATCCTTATCGAGGATAGATCGATGCTCAGGGGAAATATGCAACAATTCCAAGATTGAGATTTGGGCTGGGGTTTTCCCCAACTAGTCAAGAAGGTTATATTGTAACTTGGAAGGTTGAGGTGTTTGTTGTGATGGAGGGACTTGGATAGTGAACTTAGTATGATGAGTATTGACTGCACACTCAGGATTAGCATTGATAATAATTGTATTGATATTCTCATCAGCGGTGCAAAGGCAATGAATGATTTTTCCACTATTATAATCATGCTTGACATTGGCATAGTTGGCTGAAAAATTGGTCTTAGTACTCAAACTAGGGACAATTCCTTTCCCATGGTCATGTAGTGGGTCAAAAAATACTTGATGATTAGTGTTTGATGACTTCTATTTTTGTCCACTAACTTCAATGATTCTCTTTTCGACAAGATCCTATATGATATTCTTCAGTTGTCGGCAGTTTTGTAAATTATGTCCTCCAGTTTTGTGATAATCACAAAAGGCATTATCATCCCACCAAGCTGGTTTAAATTTTCCTAGATCGTATTGTCTTGGTTCCTATAGCTGTATGAGATTATGTTGTAATAGTTGTTTGAACACCGACTCAATGGGTTCCCCTAAGGGAGTGAATTCACGTTTTTGAAATCTTCTTGGTTGTGGATGTTGAGTATTTTGGACCACGTTAGGAGGTTGATTGACAACATTAAGCATGTTAGCAAAAGTATGAGGTCCTTGTAATGTGAGGAGGGGTCCTACTTGTAGTGTTTTAGCATCAACCACCCCATCATTGGTGACATTTTTGTAGCGAGGCCAGAATCTATTTCTGTCAGTGGGGGTGTTTTGTATGATCGAGTTTCTATTGGATGTTGATGTCTTGAGTTCCCCCTTTTTGATGAGATCCTTCTCTATTATAACCCCTTTTTCCACTACTTCCGAAAAAGATGTACAACAATGTACCCTTAAGTTACTCCTGAGTTTTGCATGAAGGTTTTCTTGAAACATTGTAATTTTTTTATTTTTCGAGTATCTCGACAGGACACCTACTAGCTATAGTTCTCCATCTCTGGAAAAAGGCAATGAATGTTTCCCCTTCGTCTTGCATTGTGTGACACAAGGTTGTTATATTTATCTCATGATCTATATTGAAGGAAAATTGTTCTACAAATTTCTTTACCAGTTCACCCCAAGATCTAATGCTAGAATCTAGACTCGAAAACTACTCTAGTGCAATTCCTACAAGACTTCTTGGAAATAGCCTCATAAGATACGTGGGGTCATAAGCGACATCTATGCATATGGTAGAAAATTCCCTTATATGTTCTATTGGATTTCGTTTTCCATTGTACTTAGGGAGATTCAGTATGACATATCCATGAGGGAAAGGGGTCATGTACAACGATCTATCAAAGGGAAATGGGCATATGTCCTTTGTTAAAAATGACTTCTTAGTTGAGACTGACATGTTATCCATTTGTGTTTGTAATGCATGCATTTATGTTTGTAAGACGTCAACTTGAGTCAAAGATGTGCTAGGGGGATTATGCGGATCTATGTATGTTTTCTAAAATCCAAAATCTCATGATGGGTTTTGATTAAACATTGGCATTTGAGGTGGATTTGGATTCAGAATGCTAGTAAATGTGCTCTAGTCTAGAATCTACATAAATTGGTGTCGACTTGGGATCTGTGTAAACGGATTCTAAATACCACTTTGGGAAAAGGGGTTCTAATTGGGAATTTGTGTAAATGATTGAGGTCCACAGATTTGAGGGAATGGATTCTGATTTGCAATCTGTGTGAATGGATTGTGAGTACCAGTTTGAGAAAGTAGATTCTGACTCGAAAAATGCATGAATGGATTTTGATTGCCATATTGGAAGGAGGGAATGCCCCCTATTTGTGTAATCCATGGTATAGTACTAGTGACTAGAGCACTAGGTATGGCCATCAACTGTGGTAGGGTACTCTTGGTACTAGCGTTAGGTATGACCGCTGATTGTGAACTTGTAACACTGAGATAAGGTGTAGAGGCTGAAGTTTTAAGTATTTTACTCCCAATAAGAGGACCGAAGGGAGTGGATGATGAAGCCCCTACAGTGAAATTAAATCCTAATGTCATGCTAGATGTACCAAATGGGGACGTATGGATTGTCATACTCTATGTAGATGTGCTAGATGGCATAGTCGTGTTGACCTGAGGTATAGTAACTTACTAGCAGTCATGGTATTTTTCCCTTCTGTAGGTTGAGTTTGTAAGGTGCTGATATCAAATCCTGGAGGTAGGGTAGCGCCTTTAGCTATCAATTTGGCTAAGTATCGTTGTTGATCATTTTCTAGGTACTCATCTACGAAAGAGGCAAATTTAGGGTCCTGTGTGGCAGTCTCTGTCTTCTACTGCAATATTTCCTTGAGTGTTTCTAGTGGTGAATTTGTCTAATAGAGTCTTATGAGGTCTTGAATAAAACGGATTGATGAATTTGTTTGGGTTCAACATGTTTTCTCTCTCTTCTCTTAGACCTAGTTTCAACCATGTAAGACAAGCTCAATATGCAAAAAATGCAAAACTATATCTATGAATAGTATGACGCTAGTCTATGTTTTTGGGATTTTCGTATGAAAAATAAGGAATGTTCTAGGATGACACTAGCCTAAGATCTAAAAAATGAAAGGTCTATGCAAAATAAGGAATGTTCTAGGATGATACTAACCTAAAATCTAAATATGCAAGACCTAAGCAAGGTTCTAAAATAATCAATTCTATAAACTATAACATGAAGGGACCAAATACCTAAAGTCTAACCAAGGCATCAATTTAGTTTAAGTCAAGGAACCAATGTAGGACGTGGATCAAAGACAAGTTGAGTTTCCTAACTAGACTGATGAGCTAGGAGGACCCTATGTAGGACAAAGGATAAACTGATAAAACTAGGTTCAAAGACAGATTTCATTGACGCTATGACTTTTCTAGAGTGTAGATGGTGAATGAGTCCTAAAGTTTGTAAAAGTGACCTGTCTAGAAGTTTAATGCAAGGTAATATGTAATCTAAGATGAAACTAAACTCTGAATGAAGACAACTATGGTAATGACTAAGTGAACCTAAAGGATGTAAAATTGAGCAAATCATTTCAGGTTTCTATTCAAGGACTATTTATGTAAAGACAACTTAAACTAGTATAATTGTGTTGACTGGATAGTGACTATGAATTCTAGTTTTTTAATAATCAGATAGATGTGTTGTGGGATTTCAAAGATGCAGTTCAAGTTAACAGTTGCATTTTTCTAGTAATCAATTGCATTTCTCTGGTAAAGTTCAGTTTGACTCTGATAGATGCAGTTAACCTTTTAACAAATGCGACTCGTACTGACAGTTATGACTCAGAATATAACACATGCAGGTTTTGCAAAGCAATTAGGAGCTAAACTGGCAGATGCAACTCTATGCTAGACATATGTGACTGATACTGATAGATGCGACTCATATATAAATAGATGCGACACGTGATAACAGATGTGACTCTTGATAAACGATGCGAATCAAGTTTTAATAGATGCGACTCTAAAAAGCAATTGCGAGTTTCTGGTGAATAGTTGCGACTCTCTGTGTATTTTCAGTGATGAGATTTAAACTGACTCCATTTTTCATGATCAAATTCTGACAATCAAAGACAATCATAAGAAAAAGTGTTTTCAGTTTTGATTTTGGACTCAAAGAACATTTAAATTGATAACAAACAAGCACATCCTAATAGGCCAAAGGCCTAGGGTTTGTATACTTGGTATAGCCCACCTATTATACCCCGGATTGGTGATAAACACCTTTCCTTCTCGAGAGCGGATAGCTTAGAAATTTGGTGGCATTGGCTCCCCTCCATGGCTCATTAACGTCTTTCGAGCACACCAATTTTGAATTCTTTGGGTAATGACCTCCCAAGAAATGTTATCTCTACTCAAGGGGATCAGTAGTGAGTATCTTCGAGCATGATACTATACCCTGCACTATACCAAGCAACTACCACAAATAGGTAGGTCTCTAAAACAAAAGGTATTTACTACGGGCATTCCATTCATGGGGCATGATCCATACGGTGAGAGTCCTCTTTCAAATCCATCTTGTTAGAACCATACTCATGATTCTTGGGTTTTCCCCAAGAACCCACTTTTATATATCGGCTGGAAGTCCCTCGGGTTCAGGGAGCTACCAGTTTGAGTCATCCTAGGGTGAGTACTTTTTCCCACCAGAACAGGCCCAAGTTCTAGAGCTGGTAACTGTTTCTCTTACACCCAGGATCGCACAGATGTGCAAGGGAAGAGGATACTTCGATGTACCAAGTCATAAGGGTAACCAGACTTGTTCTTTCACACCAAACACAGTAGACACTTGTTAATTTTAACTAAACGAAAGATTTGCTAAGCTACCAAAAAATCTGTTTCAAAATTAACTAGGGTCTTCGACAAGCATCCTGTAGAAAAACTTGTTAGTAATTTTCAATATCATCTTTGTCAATCATCCTGCAAAAACTTGTTAACTCCAAAAGGCCACACACTGAAAATCAGATACTAGTAACACAGAAACTAATTGAAAATTTCATATTTCTGAAAACAGAAATAAAAGTTTACCAATCAATTGTGTCGCTGTGTTACCAGTTAGATGCGTCGATATTTTCTCCAATTGCGGCTCAGTATTCACCAGTCAATTGTGGTTCAGGAATTTTTAGATGCATCGTTTATTATCAGATGCATTGTTTCTGGTGTCAGATGCAGTTCAGGATTTTAGATGCATCACTTTATCAAACTGATGCATCGTTCCATACGAAAAATCTACAAAAATAAAAAATAAAAGATCTACAGATTTGCAAAGATTGTGTCTTCACATCGGGTTCACCAAATGTAATGCCAAGAAAGTGCACAAGAAACAGATATTAGAAGCAAATATGCAATACTAAATCTAATATGCAAATCTAATGTTAAGCAACAAAGTACATAGGAAAGTAAACAACGTAAGCAAACTAAAACAATCTCACCAATTTCAAACGTATTTCCATGATTCATCTCGATTTCCCTTCTCCATTTTGCTTGTGTAGTATAATTGCCCTCAAATTTCTTGTAATTCATGCAAGTATAGCCTAAGATAGTGATTAGAAAAATATCTAAGATTCAAGATTGAGTGCTCTCAAAAGTCATAATATTTCGTGAGAGATTGGAATGAAGAATGAAAAATCAATTTATAGAAAATTGATTATTCGAATGATAGGCCAAGATTGAAAGATAAACGAACGGTTGAGATCGACAGATTAGACATGCATTCTAATAATTGTCAGAAGTGACATGAGTGATACAAACTAGGAATAAGATTAAAGATTAAATAAATGACTTAATCTTCAGTTCGGTATTCGAAAACAGAAGAAATATCTTTGCATGACAAAGATAAAGATTGATTAAATCAACTATCTATTCGAATGCACGCACAAGGTTTAATTAATTAAATAAGAATATTTAATTAATCCACATGTGCACACAAATGAGTTAGAACTAGATGATTGCATGATCTAACAAAGAGATTACTCGAGAACACCACTCAGACATTAAATCAAGAGTTAACTGAACAATTAAGATAGATGTCGAGCCGAGTAAAAGTGAATATTTAGATAACACACAATTATCTAAAATATAGAGGAATACGTTAAAAATAGAATTAATGAATTAAATAATTCATTTAAATCAAGACTCGATATTTGGAGAATAATTAAATAAATAATATTTATTTAATTAAGTGATGAAGGGATTTTAAATGAATAATTAAATAAATAAAGAATTTATTTAATTATAGTTGAAAAATGATAAAGGTAAATTAAATAAAAGGTTTATTTAATTTAACAAGAATGATAAGGTTAATTAGTAAGATAATTAAATAAAAAACATTTATTTAATTAATCAGATAGAATAAAGAAAATGTGAATTAATTAAATAATTAAAAGTATTTAATTAATATAAGAAATGAAGACTATAGAGAATAATTAAATAATTGACATTATTTAATCATGATAGTGAAGAATACGAATTATGAAGAATATTAAAGTTGCAAGCTTAAACCAAATTTCGGTGTCTACAATATGTATAAACTCAAAAATCATGTCATAGGATAGAGTCATGAGGTATCCCAGAAATAGAGCTCGTAGGATCGATGGTCAAAATATAAATGTCATAACATAGTGTCTCCAAAATAATAACAAGACAACAATAACAAGATACCCTAAGCCATTCTCTCCTCATCCTCTCAAGGAGAAGACTAAGGTGACTGATGCTCTGTAATGAGAATTGATGAAATCATGGACACGGTAGACTGATTATGTGATCCCGAGGGACCTATGACTGGTGAATGGCTATGCTCTGACTTGTGCCCTAAAGGAGATGATCCATGGCTATGACTATATTTGTGGGCTAAAGAGTGCTTGTAACTATGATGATGAGATGTATGCCCTTAGGAATGCCCTGAGGAGGTAGACCCACCCACACTACTCTGACTCTGAATATTGTGGCTCTTGCTACTACTTCCTAAACCACTGCCTATCCTAGTCCGAGACCGAGATAAACTAGGATCTCATTACTCTACTGGTACTGCTCTCTCATATAGCATCTTGTACTGTCCTTGACTCTCACTCATTCAAGCTAGCTCCCTAGAAATCTCTCCAACTGGTCTTATGTATAGCTGAGCAAACTTAGACCACCAGCTCTACACCTCCTACTATCAAATCATAGACTAATCCCACTCTACCCGTGTCACCTCTAGCTCTTCCTATAGGGACTTGATCTACATCGAGGCCTCATCTAATCTTTGTTGCATATCGGCTAATGTCTAAGCAACTATGGCATCATGTGGAAAAGGTGGTCCCCTGGATATGTCCTCCTCTCCATCCACCATGCACTCTTGCAACTATCTCTCCGCCTCATCCATATCATCATCCCCACAAATATCCAACTCCTTGTCATCACCTTTAATATACTCCTCACCACCAACTACCTCATGACCTCCTTTGACCTCCAAGGCCTCCTCTCCTATATGCACCTCAGCCTCCATCTCTCCCTCTGGCCTAATGCCTGCCTCTGGCTACTCCTCCTCCTGCTTAACCTCTGCCACTGACTGCTCCTCCTCCTATTTGACTCCCTCATCTCTCTCCTCCTCCTCTTCCACCTTAGGGATCACATCTAGGGGTACCCTCTCAACACACTATTGTACCCTCCTACCTTGTCTCCTATCGTCTCCTCCTCTCCTTCTCCTGCCACCCCCACCATCTCCTTCATCGCCTCCATCAACTCCCCCTCCCCCATCTCCTGCACCCCTCCCCTCATCTCCTCTCCTCCCATCTCCTCATCCTCCATCTCTCCATCTCCCCCTTCCACCATCTTTTCCTCCTTGGCCTCCTCACCACACCCATGGTATAACTAATCGTTGATCCACTAGTGTTGGCCCATCTAGGTTTGTTAGAGGTTGTGGCCTGTGAGACTGTCACCATGTATCAAACTATGCTATCGTACTAGGATCCACTGGACCCCCACTCCAAGCCCACGACTATGCCACCAATCCATCAATATGCTACTCTACCAAAGGAGCTGACATAGCTAGTTCCCACATTGTCTCTCATGATGATCTCACATACTTCGTTGTCCCCATAGGCACATCTTGCTGATTGCAAAACTAATGCAATACCTTTTTGGGTAGGTACACCTTAATAATGTGTTGTGACTGAATAGTGTGACCAATCAGATATCGAAACTATTTTCAGAATTCCAAATGACCACCCTCTCCTACCCACTATGCACAATCCCTATAGGGCCTCTAGATGAATTCCAACAGTGTATCAATCCAATGTCACTAGAAACCTGTCTCCCCAACTCTAGTCTATTGTAGGGCACCCACATAAAGGTAAAAATATGGCATCCCCTCAACAAGTTGTGGTCTCTAAATAGGAGGATGAAAGATAGGAATATGCTCCCATGCCCAGATCATCAACAATGTCATCCCGCAGTTGATATTGTTTGCACCTCTATACACCACCTCATGCAACTGATGATAAATCATACCTAGTAAACATGGCCCCCATGTGAATACAATCCTATCTCACCTCATCCTCATGAGCACATCTCCTTATCCGATAGGAAAACTGTGTCCATGATGATCACGAATTAAGACATCAGAAATCAAAGTACATAACATCACATCGAGGATAATGCTCAACCATGAACTCCCATCAAATCTCATCTCCCTTGACACCCAGTCTCGCACCATCATCACCCTCATAAAACTCTATAATTTCCTATTGTCCGCAGTGTGGGTCATAAACTACCCGCTCTCCTATGATCGAAAGATGCAAAATCTCGTACACATCCTCAAGCATGACGGTGGCCTCACCCATTGGCAAATGGAATGAACAAGTCTCTGAGTTTCATCTCTTGGCCAATGTTGTCAATAGTCCCCTATTTTCCTAGACAATGGGCATATAGGTCACATAGTATAGTCCAAGTTGCATCAGTCATCTCTGCTCCTTGTCTCGTAGCTGATCTCTAAAGGCATATGTCGATGGCCTAAACTCACACGTATAAATAGGTGGTAATCATTTCTGCACATGTAAAAATGAGAGTTAGCACATCATTAAACATCATGATTATCATCTATCTAATAAAAAATAAGTAGAAACTAAGCCTAAACAAAATTCAACCTTGGTCAAAGTCAAATGTGTCACACCAAGTCAATTAATTCATTTGTCACTTCATTTGCATCGCAATAGGTCATTTGCATCACAAAAGCTCATGAATGCATCATCCTATAGCACTTGCATCTCTCCATCTGTCAATTGTGTCATTGTAAAAAAAATGCGTCACACAACCCCACGTTTGTGCTTCAACAGAGTGATTGTGTTGCTATACCTATCATTTGCATTGCAAAACAATGATTGTATCTCACTGCTCTACAAATGCATCACTTTAAACCTACACCTGACAAATCCTTTGCATTTGTGTCGCAACGCATCAAATGCATGCAACACAAACACAAATGCATTTTTCATGAACACACATGTGTCATGACACATACGCTAACCTAACCTTAAACCCTAAAAAAGCACACAAAACGAGAAAATTACGAGGTGGGTATGAGATACTTACTAGTGGCTTTGCACCCTCTAGTTGTCTGAAGGTCTGTACGATATAGCCATGATGCTCGGTCACTAGAATCATCATCATCATGAAATCTCCTCTCTCCGAGCTCTCAAATTTCAAAAGATAAAAGTGAAAACGAATTGACTTTTCACCCAACTTGAACCTATTTATAGGCTAAAAGTGGGATTTTCTTGGAAACTTTATTATTGGAGGCTCTTTTCACCAACTTTGACAAACCCATTGACTGCCTTAAACATGTCAAAATCCAAAATCGACCGTGCCACTATTTTTCTAGACATTAAATTGACTTATCGGGACACTTTCCAATTTTTTTTGTCACTAGGCCAAAATTTGAAAATTTTCCCAAGGGTCATAGATACTTCATACCTTCGTTGGGGCATATTTTGACTGAATTTTCTTTGTCACAATGCGACAGGCTGCATTATGACAAAGAGGGGCAAAATGTAGACACATAAAATTAGCCTAGGCCTGCAAGTTCTATTTTCTCCATATTTTTTCCGAACATAATTAAAATATTTAATTATGTCCTATGGTCCGATTTCAACTATTAATTAAATAATTTTTAATTATTTAATTAATTCATGTCTTTTATTCCTCCTGATTATTTAAATAAATAGAGTATATTTATTTATTTAAATACATCACTAATCCTCTAATGTCCCTCTATGATTAGATAAATTCTTAAATTTATTTAATTATCTTTTGTCCCTTATTTCCTCCTGATTATTTAAATAATTAGGGGGAATGTCGTCTTCTAATTAAATAAATTCTTTAATTTATTTAATTATAGTCCACCTTGGCCTTTTCTAATTTTAAATAAAATTATTTAATTAAAATTGTCCCACTTTCTAATTGTCTCTCCAAGTAAATAATTTGAAATAATTTTTTACTCTCACATGGCCCCACTTTTGAATTAAATTAATTTCTAATTCAAAATGTCAATTTTCCTCCATAAATCAAATAATTTCTAATATTATTTTATTTTCCAACTCCTCTTTCTGTGTCATTCTTATCTCCTTGTCACATGCAATCTTGTCCCTTGATTTGATTTTCTAAAATCAAATCTCATCCCTTCATTTCAAATTAACCGAATGTTTCCCTAACCCTAATTGTGGGTTGTCACATTCAATTTTAACCATTAATCTTAGCATATTTGTTAATCTTCAATCTTGGTTATTCATCCAAAATTGTCTTTTCTATAAAATGGCAATTTTGGTCTCATTTGGACAATTCACATCTTATGCACACTTCATACATCTTGGCATTTCTTGACTTCATTTTCATGCTTTAGGCTTGCTTCATAGTTGCATTGTGTAGCATTTTGGTAGAATCCTTCAACATTTGTTTAGGACATTGGCATAGTCATAGGTTTCTCATCACAAATCTAAGGGAAAACATAATATTGCAACAAATAGAGAAGGTGCAATGGAGGTTAATCATGGAGATTGAAGACATTTGGTGAAATATTTCCTTGTTTTCATGTTTTATACTCCTTTGTTCTTCATTTCTTTGCTTTGGGTCATTTTGTTTATGCTTTAATCTGCTAACCTAGGTTTTTCCCTAAGCTACAGTTTGATTTTCCATGGGATTGTAATCCTGGGGGCTTGATCATCCCTCTTGATTATCATCATCTCATCTTATCAAGCATTGGTGCATTCAAACCTTTCTTGGTTGCATGACTGACTACTTTAATGTGAGTTTGAAGCAAGTTCATCCTCTCACTAAAATGGAGGCTAACTATGAACACAAAAAAAGTAACCCTTCTACTTTTTCATGTTTAGGCCCTCCTAGTGGACTTTGGCTTGATTTTTTCCTAGGTCTAATGTTGTAATGTGGTCAACACATTCACATTAAGTCTTGGACCTTTGTGAATCATTAAGACTTCTAGGACGTCTTGTAAAGGTGTTGTGAAGTGTTGTAACCCACTTTCACATTTTTCTAGGACCCTTTCATCATAATTCACTTAAATAACTCCTTTTTATTACTTACCAAGTCTTATTTCAATTTTTTGTAAAGTGTTGCAACCCACTTTCATGCTTTACTAGACTTGTCTTCTCTAATTCAACCCTTTCTCATGTATAAATGACCCTTTTTAATACACTTTTCGACCAATTTTAAGTGTGTTTTTGAGGATATTCCTGTTGGACAACATTTAATACCCCGTAATTCCTGACACCCACTTAATTTTCTTAAGTGGGACTAAGTCGCCAATAGGGCGACTTAGTCCTTTTTGACATAAAACTCAAAATTATTTTAAATTTCTAGTGGGATTTTGTCCTCTAACCCTTGAGCTCGGCCTATGATGTGTTATTTTTGGAAAATTTTAGTAAAATCATGTATAAATAAGGTTTTTTCTCCTCATTTTACATCTCCTAGTTCATTAAGAACTCAAGCATTCATTGACTTGATAATTCTCAAGTAATCAAGCAATCAAGCATATTCAAGTCATCCATTGGAGCACTTCATTGCATATCTTCAAAATTCTACATCTAGGGATTGGGAAGTTTATGACATTGCATATTGTTAATTTATCATTCTCTTTCCATTTCATTTCATTTTATAAGGTTTTATTACCAAAGTGGGGTTTGACCAAGGCAAACCCCTATACTCTAACCCTTCACCATTTTTCCTCTTTTGCATGTGTGTTTGCAAACGTTGTATGCAGATTTGTCAAGCAAATGGGTGTTGAAATTTTTTCAAAAAGTCTCCAAAGTCAATCAAGTCATCACAACCCCAATTCAAGCTTGGAGAGAATATTTACCTTATTTTCTATAGAATCAGGTGCAGACACCTATCAAGAAAGCAAGTGTAGACCTGTGGCTACAAGATTCTATCTCGAAATTCCTGAGATTTGTGGGAGGACTAATTTGCCATTACTGGTGAATTAGTCCCATTTCTAGGCCTGAAAAGTGATTTTTACATTTTGGGATACCCATTTGGTAGATTCATGTTCCAACAAAGTTTCCTGAAACTGGGACTAAGTCACCCATCCTAGCATAAGTGTCCTAGTCAACCTTTTTAGTCAAATTTTTAGGATTCCAAAATCTCCCAACATCAAGTTTCAGATTCCAGGTGCACCTCTTTGATTTTGTTCTATTGTTTCATCATTTACTTGTATTTTTAGGCATTTTTGTATATCACATTATGTTTTCAAACAAGTTACATTTCTTAGGTTTTGCATCATTAGACCATTTTATTTTCAGATCAGTGCATTAGAACATCTTAATTAGACATAATACATCTCATTTACATTAACTTTGAGTGTAGATAATTGCCCATTTTGGCCCATTTCTCTCTCCTTTTAGGTGAAAAACCCTAGAAGTGTTAGAAAAAACTAGGGTGCCAAAAATCATTGTCCACAAAATCCTAAACCCTTAAACTCTCTACCCTCTACCCTCAACCCTAATCCCTCAACCCTTAAACCCTTAAACCTAAGTAAACTCTCTACCCTAATCCCTCAAACCTCAAACCTCAACTCTTAAATCCTAATCCCTCAACCCCTATACCCTCTACCCTTTACATTGGACCCTCAACCATAATCCCCCAACCCTATACCCTTAGTCCTCTACCCTCAACCTTAAACCCTCTACCCTCAACCCTCAACCCTTAAACCCTCTACCCTCTACTCTATACATTAAACCCTCAACCATCAATTCTCAATCCTCAACCTTTAATCCCTCAATCCCCAACCCTCAAACCCTAAACCCTCAACCCCAATACCCTATACCCTATACATTGGACCCTCAAACCTAATCCTTCAACCATATGTACCCTCAACTCTAATCCCTCAACCCTATACCCTCAACCCAATTCCCTAAACCATCAAACCCATAGGTCATCAACCCTATACCCTCAATTCTCAACCTTCTACCCTATACACTGGATCCTCATCCCACATTTATCTTTGTCCCTCCCTCCTCTTCTCTCCTCTCTATCTCACTTCTCCCTCCATATCTATATCCATTCATCCCTCCCTCTCTACCTTAATCCCTCAACCCTAAACCATCAACCCTTAAACACTCAACCCTAAAACCTAAACCCTAAACCCTCAACCCTCAACCCTTAAACCTCTACCCTCTACCCTTAAACCTCTACCCTCTACACTCAACTCAATACCCTTTACCATCAACCCTAATCCCTCAACACTAATCCCTCAACCCTTACCTCTAAAACCCCTAACAAACCTCAACCAAACCTTAACCTTAAACCTCTAATCCCTTAACCCCTATACCCTCTAATTCTATACATTGTACTCTCAACCCTAATCCGTCAACCCTATACCTTCAATCCTCTACCCTCAACCTTAAACCCTCAACCCTTAAACCCTAAACCCTTAAAACCTCTACCCTCTACCCTCTACATTATACATTAAACTTTCAACCCTGAATTCTCAACCCTTAACCCTTAATCCCTGAACTGTCAACCCCTATACCCTCTACCCATTATATTGGACCCTCAACCTAATCCTTCAACCATATATCTCAATCCTATGCCTAAACCCTCACCATAAACCCTAAACCCTAAACCCTAAACCCTTTAACCCTAAACCCCTAAACCTTCTTCCCTTTACCCTCAACCCAAGGCCCTCTACCCCCAACCCTAATCCCTCAACCCTCAAACCTTAAACCATAATACCCTAAACTATCAACCCTATAGGTCCTCCACCCTAATCCCTAATCCCTCAACCCTTATCCCTTTCTCTCTATCTATACATCTCACCTCTCTCTCCCTCCATCTCTCCTACCCTCTCTATTTGTCTCTATCTACCCTCTCCCTCTTTCTATGTACCTCTCTCTTAATCAATCCCTACAACCCTCTCTTGCTCCCTCTATCTATCTCTCTCTATCTCCCTCCCACTGCCTCTCCATCACTCCCTCTCTCTCCCACTCCCTCTTTGTCCCTCTCTCTCAGATCTCTTCCTCCCACCCCCTCTCTCTCTCAAGTCTCTCCCTTTGGCACCCTACCTAGGTAACCCTACCTAGGTAACTCTCTCTCTATCTATCTATCCCTCCCACCCTACCTATCTAAGTCTCTCACTCCACCCCCTCTATCTAACACCCTCTCAGGTCACTCTCCCTCCCTCTCCACTACCTCTCAACCTATCTCTCAAGTCTCTCCCTCTCAACCCCTCTCACACCCCCCCTCACACTCTCAAGTCTCTCCCTTTGGCACCCTACCTACATAACTCTCTCTCTCTCTCTTAAAATTCTCCCTTCCTCTAAATAAATACATAAATACATACATACATACATACATACATATAGGCATACATAAAATATAAATGCATTGATACATACATGTACATACATACATATAGGCATACATACATCCATCCATACAAGCATGCATACATATATACATACATGCCATACAAGCACACATGTACATACAAACATACAAATATATAAACATACATTCAATAGAGTAGCATTTAACATAAAGCAAGTGTGTTATAGCACACTCGCATTATGTCTTGCTAGACATGTCCCGTACAAACACAAAAGACCATGTAAAAACTAAGATATAATGTGAGTGCGTTATAACACGCTCGCATTATAACTTGCTTTGGGAATCCCCAAGCCTTAGCCTTGGTATTTTCCTTGGAATACCAACCCAAACGCTTGCAGGGCCTTCCCAACAACCAGAGATGTGTTTTTGCAAATTCTACAATATTTCACATAATCAAGTTTGTGCTCACTATTAGGATTGCACGTGTGTCAATGTCGAACATATCGAACACCTGGGTAATGTTAGGTTCTCTCTTAGCTATCCAACAATGTATTTTTTTCACTTTTTGACAATGTTAAGCCTTTCATCTATAATTTCTTTTGTTTGTGTGTCTCCTTTTTGGCAAAAAGTAGTGTTTGGTGTTTTTTTTTTATAAATTAAACATTCATCAAAATTTCAAATAAATTACATTTTTAGAAACTATACTCCATTCTACAATTTTTTTTTAAAAAATTAATTAGTTTCTCAAATTTGTAAGGGTAGCACAGCCAAAATTCTATTTTTCAGGAAGTGTCCACTTAGAAAATTAGTAAAAAAATCAAATATTCATTAAAAAATTATCAGAAAAATCATGCATCAACTACATACTACTAGCTAATTTATCACTGAAGCAATTTTAAAGATACTAAAAGAATTTCACCATGCTAGGGACATTAAAAAGTTGCTATGTTATATTTTTCTAACAAAAACAACACCAATTTTTGTATGTCCCTCTTTTAACCCCTTAATCTCAACCATTTTCAAAATAAATTAGTAGTTTAGAAAGTAGACTTGGAGCACTTTGATCCTTGTTTTTGTTGCATCTCAAAATTTGAGTGTAACTATCTGAGCAATTTCACATCCAAGGTCAGTATTTCTTGATTTCAGAAGAAAAAAAAAAAAAGCGGCTACTTAAACCCCCTTTTTGGCCCCCCATCTTTTTGCACTTACCCATATATATATATATATGTATATATATCTGTGTGTGTGTGTACATGTGTGCAGTAGACTTATACATGTGAGTGAATACGTATGTGAGTATACGTAGGTAGAGGTACCTATGCATGCTCATGGACAGATCACCCATATGCATGGGGATATAGAATGGACTAAATTGACATATATATATATATATATATATATATATATATAATATGTATGTATGTATGTATGTCAATTGATGGGATTGTATATATGAGTATTTTATAAAGATAATGAAATAGGAAATTACATATGTATGTATATGTGGTATATATATGTGTGTTTGTAAAGTTATAATATATATATATATATATATATATATATATATATATATATATATATATATATATATATATATATATATATATATATATATATATAAATGTACATATATATTGATTTACCATTTTTGACATTTGTGTTTTTGACATGAGCTCTTGGCCTTCTTCAAAATGTAGCTCATTTTTGGTAGGAAGGACTTTTCCATGACTGAAACCTGTTAAGGGTGTCTAGAGATGATAAGGGGTGTTAATAGGCCCAGTCTCTGCTGGGGAGTGAGCCTCATTTGGCTTGAGATGAGAAGGGGGATTGGGGAGTTTTAGTACTGTTGTTGATTGGTGTGTGTCATTTAGGAGAGCATTCCCCAAAAAAATTTCTATATCAAGATCCAAACTCTTGAGAAATATTCTATAATGGCCATTTTCTCAAGGGGGTGTTTTGTTTCATGCTACATGACTTGCACCTCCAGTATGCCTTCACTTGGAGTGAGAGATGTTGGAGAGATACTACATGTGGGAGATTGATTGTGTGTGTTTTTCCTTTGCCCCTTCTCAATAGAGGAAGTGATACTTACAAGAACTTCCTTATCCCTTTTTGAAAAGAGTGGGAATGTTTTTAGAGAAAAACTAGGGGCCACAAAGGAGGAGTGTTTCGAGGACTCTTTGTAGTCCAGCAAGTTTTGGGCATGAGAAAAAGCCTCTTGTAGGGAAGGGAAAAATTTCCCCGAGTGTGCTTGACTTGTCATTTGGTTTTAAGTTTTTAGCTTGAGTAGGTGCTACTGCTAACAACCCAACCTCTTTCTAGGGAGAGAGAAGAGAGAAAATAGGTGTGTGAAATTATTTAGGTTTGGAATACTATTGCAACATTTGGTTTATTTTTGGGGTAGAATAAAGCAAGGATGGGTTCTACCCTACACCTTTCTCTATAAGAGGCACATAAGCTATAGGACTAGAAGGGCACTGTGATGGTGGGTGTGTTGAGGAATGACACATGTAGTAGAAGATAACACGTTTTTCTATCACAAGCTATTGCTTCTAGGGCCCACACTTGAACTGAATGACCAATATTTTGGGGAAAGGCTTTTTAGCATTCAGGAGGACACAGATCCTAGTTAGCTTGTAGGAATATTTTGACAAATTTCTAATCAATTTTTTGAAATATGCCAATGGAGCTGTAGGATTTGAGAAATACAAATCCATAGAACCCAAATAACCTGCATGCAAGAAACCTGTCACAGAGAAAGAGAGAGAACGAAGATGAGGGTTTTGGCTCTGACAAAGTGAAAATTCTATATCAGAGGAAAAAATGAATCAAGAATTAATTACAATACAAGAGATCAATCCTTAAAAAGGAGATCAACACCGAAAAGTAAAACCTAAACCTAAGGTGTGAGCATTTAATAATTAAATATTAATTATTAAATGACTAAAATATGCATAAAGTGAAATCTTAAGAGGAGAGTAAAATTAATTAATTATTTTACTCTAACAACCCCCCTTAAGATGAGCTACAATGCAGCTACAAACAATGCAGAAGAAAGAAAAGGAACTACAATGCAACAGAGGGTCCCGGCAACATGGCCTGATCAGGTACCCGAATACAAGAAAATCTCTATAAAGCGGAGTAAAGGAGAAAACCCAGTGGGAAAAAAATCCTCTCCAAAAAGAGATAAAGAAACATGCTGAAAAGAAAACATGAAGGAAGGAAGGCCTCACTGAGACCCCCCAAGGACAACTTCCTTCACCCCAAGCATGGAGTGCAACTGAAGATAAGCCTTGGGAGATGCCAAAGGTTTAGTGAAGATATGCGCAGCACCTGCTCTCTGTAGGAATGTACTCCAAGATGGGGAGAACCATCTGAATCAGGCGCGATGAAGTGCATGTGGATTTCAATGTGCTTTGTTTGCTGATGCTCAACTTTGGGTTCTGTGAGAAATGTGAATGGCACTCACGATTGTCACACACGAATAGTGGGACAATGGAGGAAACAAACTCTGTCATCAAGCTGCGAAGCCATAAAACCTCACATTTGGCTAGCTGCTAGCACGGTACTCGGCCCTACGTAGATGATAATGCAATAGCAAACTGCTTCTTGCAAGACCATGTGATAGGACCAAAACCAAGGCAAAAAACAAAGCCATAAGTAGACTTCTGATCATTGACATCACCAGCCCAATCAGAGTCAGTGAAGCCAATGATGTGAGGCGATCCTGAAGTGTAGTGAATGCCATAATGAGTGGTGCCAGAATGTACCTCAAAATACATTTTGGCTGCTTACTGATGGCTCTCATGAGGATCATGGGAGAGCCAGAGACAAGGCCAACATAAAGGAAAGATCAGGATGAGAATGTGTCAGGTACAACAAACTACCAACCAACTGCCTGTATAAAGTGGGGTCTACTGAAGGAGTAGAGCAAGTGGAAGACAAAACAACACCTGACTGAAATGGAGTGGGGGCAGACTTGCAATCAAGCATGCCAAATTGCTGAAGCATATCGAGAGCATACTTCTCCTGAAATATGGAAATCCCATCTGAAGACTGAATAACCTGTAGACCCAGAAAGAAGTGCAAGAGACCAAGATCTGTCATCTCAAACTGCTCCATCAAAGCTCTCTGAACACTCTGAATCATGGAGGATGAGCTACCTATAAGGATGAGATCATCTACATATAGCACAAGAATCAAAAGATCACCCTCTTGACACTGAATATACACAGTGTGATCGGAATGACAGTGTGTGAAGTGAGAGGAAAGCAAGAAGGAGTCCATCTTCTCATACCAAGCCCGAGGGGCTTGTTTGAGACCATACAATGAACGTCGAAGTATGCAAACCAAAGAAGTGTCCTGCACAAATCCACAGAATTTTGCTCCATATAGATCTCCTCATGTAGGTCTCCATGCAAGAAGGCACTCTTCACATCCATGGCTCTTGTCCATCCACAGCCAGGTAGAAATTACCCGGTATAGAATTCATCTTGGCGGCGGGGCAAAGGTCTCGGGGTGAATAATACCCTCTACCACGAGAAAAACCCTTAGCAACAAGGCGTGCCTTATGCTTATCCAATACAGAACCATCACGCAGCATACTTGGTACGGTACACCCACTTGCACCGAACCAACTTTCTTCCCTGAGGAAGAGGACAAAGATCCCAAGTATGATTCTTCATCAAAGAAGAATACTCCTCATCCATAGCCCTATCCCACTCAAGGTGACCTGTCGCCTCTGAAAACTTTTGAGGATCATCCAAAATGGCATGACTCAAAAGACTAGAACTAGATGTCTGAGCACGAGTACGACGAGTATCTTAAGGATCACCTGCCAAAGAACTAGCTGCATCAATAGTAACATGGGCCCACCTAGGCAAAGATGGAGCAACTGGTGGTGGTGGAGATGGTGGATCATCATCTACATCATCCTCAAGAGATAAGTAATCCTCAAGAGATGAAGAGGAAGGAGTAGGCAATGAGGGAGAAGCTGGTGATGGAGAATCCATCTGAGGATAGCGCTCATCAAACTGGACATCCCGCCAAAACAAGACCTCTCTAGAATCAGGATCAAACAACCTGTATGCCTTAACATCCTCACAGTAGCCAACAATATGAGTGGTCGGCTCTTTCCTCTCCATGGCTTTCCAATGAGCATCAGGAATAAATGCCCAAGCCTCACTACCAAAAACTCGGAATGTAGAAACATCAGGCTTGACATGGGTCCAAGCCTCCTCAGGAGTCATATGTCGCAATGCCTTATGAGGCATCCGATTCTGAATATAATTGGCACAATTGACTACCTCAGCCCAAAATGAAGAACTCATAGCTCGAGACTGTATCATACAATTTGCCATCTCCCGTAAGGTTCTGTTCTTTCTCTCAGCAATACCATTCTGCTGAGGGGTGTAAGGAACTGTAAACTGATGCTGTAAACCATGCTCAGTGCAAAAATCTCTGAAAGCCTAATTAACATACTCCCCCCCATTATCTGTGCGTATCCTCCTGATAAAAAGTCCAGATTGCTTCTCCACAAAAGTCTTAAAAGTCTGGAATGAATCAAAGACTTCAGACTTGTACTTAAGAAAGTACACCCATGTACGTTTGGAGAAGTCATCAATAAAACTGAGCACATAGCGGGCCCCTGAAAAGGAAGGAGTCAGAAAGGACATAAGATCACTGTGTACCAACTCTAGGGCTGCCCTAGCACGAGTGGCTCGACCCTTAGGAAAAGGATCTCGATGATGTTTGCCAAGGACACAACCACGACATACACCATCTGTACAAGAAATCTATGGAAGCCCAATCACAAGTGCCTGTGTACTCATCTGTTGTAGATATCTGTAATTGACATGGCCAAAACGCTCATGCCAAAGCCTGCTCACTGAATCTGCATGTGCTATAAGAGAGGAACCAACAGTGTCTGAACTCTCAAAGCCATCAAATATGTATAAGCGAGATGCAGAATCCACACTCCCAGTAGCCACAACCAAGTCAGGATCATGAAGATCTCGAATAACCACATCATGTGGTGAGAACTCAACTGTCTTACCAGAGCCAGAGTGGAAAATCTGATAAACAGATAGGAGGTTTGTCGAAATGTCAGGAACCAAAAGCACATCCTGTAGACAACCACCATCCAATGAAATAGTACCTGAACCCTGAATTGAAAGTTGTGCTGAGTCACCAACTGCAATATGTCTAGTGCCTGTAGGAGCAAGAGCGGTGACCAAATCCTCTGTGTGTTTCATATGGTGAGAGGCACCACAATCTAGAATCCAAGTGGATTCCGAGGACAATGCTCATGCAGAAAGATCATGACCTTTCCTTGTGGGCTGTGAAGGAGACTGAGGTGCACTGATATTATGTTGTTGCATGGCTTCCTCCAAAGCCTCTAAACATTTCCAACACCTGGAAACAGGATGTCCTTCCTTGCCACAAAAACTGCAAGGATCACCAGATTTCTTCTTAGTCTTGGAGGAAGACTCACCAGACTTCGAAGATTTGCCCTGTTTAGAATTGGACTGTGGTTTTGAATCAAACTTAGGTGGGGGCTTGGAGGGATTCTCACTAGCCCCTGAATCTTTCTTAGGCTTCGGTTTATGCTTCTATTTTCCTTTAGAGGACTGGGCTACCAATGCTTGGTTCTGTGAACCTGAAAGTGAATCCAACTGCTTAAGCTTAGCTTGCTCACGAGTCAGACGATCAAAAAAGACCTCAAAAGAAGGCATGACATGGCGAGCACCCAATGCATCCATGGTAGAATAAAAGGTTGAAGAGAAGATCTGAAATGGACCCCGAAGCTTGGAGAGAATCAGGAAAATGCACTCTGTATCAGTCTTGGTCTTACCACAACCCTGCAAGATAGATCTTTGCTGTTTGAACTTCATCATAAAATCCTCAATAGAGGGAAATGAATCAAGTACCAAGGAAGTTAACTCTGCCTCAAGCTGCAAAGCTCTAAACTCGTTGTTAGTACCAAAAATCCCATCAAACTTGGTCCAAATGGCTCGAGGAGTGAGACAACCCTCAAGATGAAACAGGAGACTGTCAGAAATGTGTAAAGCCATCAATCCCATAGCCTGATCCATATTGTTCCTGTGCTGCATAACCTCAAAGGCACGTGTCAACTGAGGCTGAACCTCATCTAAACAGGACCATAACCCTCGAGACTGGAGAAGAGTCATCATACGACCCTTCCAAGTGTGGTAATTATGCGGTGTAAGAGGTTCAATAGGTCTGTCAGCCATCTTGTTAACTGTGTCTCAACTGCTCTGAATTTTTTTTTTATTATTAAGTGGTCTTTCAGAACTAGACAGAAGATGCAAAAGGGGTTTGTTGTTTTTAGAGTTTTGGTGTTCTAGTTTTCTGATGAAAATTACAGAAAGCAAGAAAAAAACACCCCCCACAATACGAGAACCCAAACCCCAGTACAATTTTTAAAGCTGAAAAGCTTGAAAAAGCAAAAAATGCTTCAGAAAAAATTTTGTGTACCTGGTAAATTTACTAATGAAATAGGTTGCAGATCTGGAAAGATTAGAGAGCCACCTTTCTGACGCCTATTTTCTTTCGAAAAACGGAGCAAAAACGAGCAAGTTATGCCCCTCGGAGTGCAAAAAAGCTCATCGGACTTTGACTGCGAAAAAATGCAATCAAACTGAAAATATCTGGAAAAATTCCTGTACCATTAGAACGGGCTCAGAGCCAGCTTTCCAACGCCTGTTTGTTTTCGAAAAACAGAGCTCGGACGCCCGATTTATGTCCGATTTACTGGAAGAGGTAAAAAAAAAAAATTTAAAGGGGCCCTGGTGGCACCCTGGTGGCGCCCTGGTGGCGCCCGCTCAAGCTATCCCCGTGTGGGTGGTCGGTACGTGATGGTGGCCGGTCTAGCGGCGATGTCGGTTGCGCGCTGATCGGTTAGCTGATCTGCCGTGATCGGCTGGCGGTTACCAGGGCGGCGATGGTTACCCGGCCCGGCGGTGGGGCGGAGGTGGCCGGCGCTGTTTTCGCGGCGGCCAAAAAAAAAGCACTGCGTTTTGATTTTTCGCCTCGTTCCTCGTGCCCTGGGGTCGCGACCTAGGGCAAAATTTTTTTTGCTTCTGGAGCAACTATGTCCGAATCGGACGTATTTATGAAAATAGGGGTTTTTGGGCGCTGCGAGCTCAACGGTGAGGTCCGTTTGGGCTCAAAGTGCACCAAAAAAAAGTACCCCCCCTATTCCAAAATAAAACACAGAAGACAAACGCAGATCTGTAGCTTCCAAAACCTGGATCTCAAACTTTCAAAAAACTGAACAGGCTGCAGTAGATCTGGCTCTGATACCATGTAGGATTTGAGAAATACAAATCCACATAACCCAAATAACCTGCATGCAAGAAACCTGTCACAAAGAAAGAGAGAGAACGAAGACGAGGGTTTTGGCTCTGACAAAGTGAAAATTCTATATCAGAGGAAAAAATGAATCAAGAATTAATTACAATACAAGAGATCAATCCTTAAAAAGGAGATCAACACCGAAAAGTAAAACCTAACCCTAAGGTGTGAGCATTTAATAATTAAATATTAATTATTAAATGACTAAAATATGCATAAAGTGAAATCTTAAGAGGAGAGTAAAATTAATTAATTATTTTACTCTAACAGGAGCTACCTATAACTTCTAGAATTTGGAGCTCCTTGTATTCAAGAGGGAAGTTATGTAGCTAGATCTAGAAGGGGATGTATTGAATGGAGGTTGAGCTAGGGTTAAAATGATGGGTCTAGGGTTGAAGGTATAGGCCTTTCCTATTAAAGAAGCAAACCTTTTTTTTTAGGTTTTTTATCATGATTTTCTCTAAAGTTGAAAAAATTTGACAAAGTAACCACTTCCCTCATGCATATAATTTTTTAAAAAATATTTGACCATTGTTCATGGGCCCACGTTTCTAAATTATTAATGGGAGGGATCTAGATGAAGATCTTACCTATAAGTGTATGAATTTTGAGGATTTACATGGAAGGAAGCAACAAGTCTTCAGAGATGTGCATTTTATATTTTGGCTAAGCAAATGAATACATAAGTGCAATCTGATGATGATGTTTTTTCGTTATGGGGAAGTTGCTACTATGTTAACGAGGTAAGAAGCTTGCAATACAATTGTGGGTGTTATTTTTTCCTTTTTCCATGTTTTGACTGAAGGTTTTAGATCCCAATGACATACTGTTGGGGAAAGTGGCAACAATATTCCATTGCCCCTAGTGATAGGAAGCTATAGCACTAGAGAATTGGTGTTGCAGGGGGCATGTGGGAAATGCAGAGGACGTCCTAATGTATCTATTATTGCTTTAACTTGCCCAACCCTGACTTTAATTGTAGGCAGCAATAAATGAAAAAGATGTCTTCTTATATAAAGATACATTAGTCAACTAAAGTAGATGGATAGAAATATGTCATATAAAAAATAGGTGTTAATAAATAGATACACCAAAAATGGTGTCTTACCACTTCAACCATCATCATAAAATAATAATGGTAAGTTTTAAAAGAAAACAAAAAATCTTAGTAGAAGTTACATTCCTTTAACCACAATCAATGTTAAATTTTCTTTAACTAGCCACACCATCACTTTAATTGTAGACATCAATCAATGAAAAAAAATGCTTATATAAAGATACATTATTCTATTGACAAAAAGTAGATGGATAGAAAAATGACATTTAGAAAATAGATGTTAATAAATAAATACACTATAAAAGTTGTCCTACCACTTAAACCACCATCACAAGAAAATAACAGTGAGGTTAAAAAAAATCAAAAAGTCTAAGTAGAAGTGGTTTAAATTGAATTACATCAACATTAAAATTGTTTTAACTAACATTGCCCTCACTTTAATTATAAACGTCAATAAATGAAAAAGATGTCTATTTATATAGAGATACATTATTAAATAAAAAGTAGATGGATAAAAATGACATAAAAAAAAATGTTAATAAATAGATACACCGGAAATGGTGTCCTACCACTTCAATCATCATCACAAAAAAATAAGAGTAAGGTCTAAAAGATATAAAAAACTCTAAGTAGAAGTGGTGTACTTTCAATCACATACATCAATGTTAAAATTGATTCCCTCACTTTAATTGTAAACATCAGTAAATAAAAAATTGTTTGCTTTTAAAGAAATACATTATTCAACAAAAAAAAGATGGGTAGAGAAATGTCATATAAAAAATAGATGTTAATAAATAGATACACCAAAAATGGTGCCTCACCACTTCAACCATCATCACAAAAAAATAATGATGATGTTGGAAAGAAAATAAAAGTTGAGTAAGAATGATGTACCTTTAATCAAATACATCAATGTTAAAATTGTTTTAGCTAACCCCACTCTCATTTTAATTGTAGACATCAAGAAATGAAAAAATTGTTTGTTTACACAAAAATACATTATTCAACAAAATATAGATGGATAGAAAAACGACATGAAAAATAGATATTAATAAATAGATGCACCAAGAAAATACATTATTCAATAAAAAGTAGATGGATAGAAAAATGACATGAAAAATAGATGTAAATAAATAAATGCACCAAAAAAATACATTATTCAACAAAAAAAATAGATAGATAAAAAAGTGACATGAAAAATAGATATTAATAAACAGATGCACCAAAAATGGTGTCCCACCACTTCATCTATCATCACAAAAATAATAATAAAATTAAAAAAAAAAAAAACAAAACAAAACATCACAATAAAAAGAGTACCTTTAATGATGAAATTCAAACGAAAACAAAAAATCTCAAATAGAAAAGATGTTATCTCTAATCCAATACATCAACGCTAAGGTCCCGGCCCTCACTTTAATGCCAAAGACGACGTCATCATAAGATTCTTCTTATAGTGCAGCTCTGTATATCTCAACTTTCTCATGACACTTGGGTTTGTTTATTGTTGAAAACCCAACAATTACAGAGCGAGCTTCTTTCATCTTTACTTGATTAATTAAATTGTATTATATATTATGTAAAATTGGATATTATTTAAAAAAATAAATAAGTTGATATGTTGAAGCTAATGGAAAATGAAATAGACATATTTATGTTTTTTTTTTTTTTAAATAATTTTATAGCTGTATAATTATTTTCTTAATTTTTTTAATTAATTTTTTTTAATCTTATCAAAATTTAAAAATATTCTTAGAGAGTTCATATTATTTTCTAAACTTTTTGTTTGATTGAAAATATTCATTTGGAGCTGTTACTTATACTCTTGATTATTATACTTAAAAAACTAAATAGTTATTTTATTTTTAATAGTCAAAATTTACATTTTATTATAGAACAAGCTCATGTTTAAAAAAGAGTCATAGAGCTACAATTTCACACATCAGATGGAGAATTAGAAACATACATCCTTTGAATATAATAGTACAACTATCTTATTATTTTGAATAGAAGTATTAAAAAAAAATCATTATTAACTCTTATAGGTTAATGGATCTTATTTCTTTATAAGGCAAAATTTCATTCATTTTAATAAGAAATTGGAATCTTCTTAAACAATTATTTAACAAATATAGTATGCACAATAAAATTTTAAAGAATTCCTTAACAAATGAAAGGTATTGACAAATCTCCTACACAATATAAGCTCATTTGAGTTTACATATAAACATAATCATAAAGCTTTGAGTACTAATTATATTAACCAAAAACATATTTGTAATTTTTATTTTATGTAATAATTTTTTTGTTTTTCTCTATATATAAATTTAATAAAAATATTAACAATAATTTAAAATAGTAGTTTTTTATTAGATAAAAGGGAAAAACTAGGGTCCCTTCCCTTACAAAGCATAGAAGAAACAATAGTTTATAACCAATGTGATCAAAATATCAAGAGTGTGATAACACTACTAGACTAATAATAGATAATAACTAACAACATAAGAAACACAAAAACAACAACAACAATAATAATAAGCCACCAACTAGCTACCTAAAGACCCAACCAATTCATGAAAGCTTGAAATAGGCTCCCCTTCTTTAGATATAATGTGAAACTTGATTTTTAGCGAATCATACTCATCACTTGAATAAACCCTTGTAGATTTCCCCTTCATTGAACTTCACCTCTCTTAATAGGTTGATTCATTTTGGTAGGGGTTTCATTTATAGTTTTTGATCTTTGGCATCTTTTTCTTAGGGTTTATCCTCTTTTTTAATTATTGTTGTTTCTCTTGACTAGTTGCTTCCCCCCTTTGTCATGATTTCCTTAATCTAGGTCTCAATAGTAATAGGGATCTTTTTTGGTTTTTTGGTACTAGTATTATTTCTTGAGGACCTTGGGGTAATTTTATCCACACTTTGTTCTTCTTGGAAATAACTATCATTAGACTTAGAATTAACACTATCCTTATCCTTAGAGTTTTTTTTTTTAGATTCCCTAGGTTCATAAGGTTGTCCTCTCCCCCACTAGAAAATATTACATTAATCTCATCTAACTTGGGATTTTCTTTCATCAAATTCTATTTGATCTCTTATTCCTTTTTGGGTTGGACTAACCACTTCCTCCCTTTCACACCAATCTCATCTTTGTTCATGGTCTTAGATAAAAATGGGTTTTCTTGAATTGTGGAGACCTGTGGACCACGAACCTTCGTGACTAGCCTCTCAGCCATAACCCTCATCATAGCTTGGTCTTTTTGAAAAGAGATGGGTGAAAAATTTAGTGGTTTTCATAGGTTTGGAAGTAGGTATTTTGAACACTTGCAAAGGACAATTAGCCATACTAGGAAAGTCATTAATGTAATAAAAAATAAGTAAAAGTGAGTCCCTAATGTAGGAGACTGGTGTATTTGTTACAAAAGATATCCTTCACGGAGTTCTCAAGAGATGGCATTAGGTAATATAGGATTATTATGATAAAATTATGCTAGAGATTATTCAATAGAGAAAAATAGTACATGAATACACATTAAAATCCTCCTTCTAGTATAAATTATTTTATAATATAGTAACTTACCTCACTCCAAGGGCTTTGGAGGTCCTCTCTCTTATAATTATTCTATAATTTCACAAGCTTAATGTCTCCCACAATGAAGGAATTGATGCAATCTTTGTCTGTAATACTCTTAAAGTGTTTAATTTTCTTACCCTTTGTGGAAAGGCCAATGGTTTCACTAAAGAGATGTTCAACCACCCTAAAATAGATGCCTCTGATATTGACCTTTTATTCATTATGTGATTGAGAATATTTACAAAGAGGGAGGGTTCAAAGCTTCTCATGGATTCAAAATATGGGTCAATACCACCTTTTCTGAGGATTTTATTATTCATTTCTTTCAAAACTCCACAATAAATATTTGAGGGGAAAATATTCCACATCTACATAACATGAATGCTAAAAGAGGCATACCAAATTTCAATTAAATTTTTAATAGAATAGGGCATAACCCAATTTACTTTTTTTTTAATATGATTTCTCATAATTATTTAGTATAATTAGAATAGAAGAAGAGGTGGTCCATTATTTCTTCATTGGAATAACACAAAATACATATTTTGGGAAGTGATAATCCCAATATTTACAAATTTTTATATGGGTGATAGTTTTATCATGTGCAATAGTCAACCAAAAGTAGTTAAATTTTACGATTAGCTTTCTATATTAGATGTTATTCCATCTCTTTCCACTACTTGGATTGTTGAGCTAGATGGTGTATGTAAATTTTATTAATTACCTTCCCTTGTGTTCCTTACCCCAAAAAGTATTGTCCCATGATAAAAAAAAGGGGGAATCTAACAACTTTTATTTTTGGTTGTATTTGAGAGACAACAATAACAAAATCACTAACAAAAAACTCACATAGGTCTATCTATTGGAAGAAGGAGAAGAAGGAGATTGTTGGAAGTTTTGGTTTGTTGGCAACATAGGCATGAATCACATAATACTACTTGATCCAATGTTGTCATTGATGTCAAAATTGTTTTGATCAGCTTAATATGTTTTGGAAGTGCTACAAAAGATACAAGCACAAAATAAGTTGGTTTGAAAAATATGGTTATATAGGAAATTAGCTAAGTGCTTCTATTGATTGTTTTGTGGTCTAGTGCATCAGTTTTTGGGTCTACACTTCATTGCACTGTGTGATCTTGCTCTACAATTTTAACCATGGGTTGATATCTATCACATTTAGGAAAAATCAAGATTTTGTGAAATATCCTAGAAGTTATGCTTGATAGAGTTTATCTCTATGTATCTCAACCTTTTCTCCATTTCATATATCGATGTGGGAGATTCCACATTTCATTGAAAATAAATATTATGTGTTTTAGTTCTGAAGATAGTCTCATTGATGTTGGCGAAGTGTGACTTTGAAGGAAGATCGAGTCTTGACGTCACTTGTATGAGAAGTGTATGTATGATTGAAAGTCTTTGTGATTAGGTCCATTCCTGGCCAACCTAATACATAATATGTGTTGAGAAGATTAAATATAAATGGTGGATGTTAGTTGGATCTATTTTATCCTTTTCGACCTAAATTATGTATTCCACATTTGGTTTAGGTGCAAAGAAGGTTTTGAATCATGTGTGAAGATGAAAAAGTTGTTTTTGAATGATTTTTGGTTACATCTAATTAGGTCGACCTAATTGATGTGTATGAATGTAATTGTATATATATATGAGATATTTTGGAACTAAGGAGTGACCAAAAATGGCATATCAAGTGCAAGTGATCTCATATGATGTGAACATACAGATTCAGTGGTAAGAGATAAAAATAAGAGTAGAGTTGTTGAGTGACTGCTAAGCAGAGCATTACTATATATACAAAGCTTCAAAAAAATTGAAAATACAACACAAGGGAGCTGCACTTTGTTTCACTTCATACTTTGGAAGTGAGATATTTTTGTATTGTATTTAACTCTAGTTGTGAGCCTTATAAGGATAGTGTGTCCTGATAGTGAGCCACTGAATATACTATATCTGGATATAATATATTGTGAGCTAATCATCACCATGGTTTTTCCCTTTTTGGGTTTTCTATGTAAAAAACCTATTGTTCGTGTGTTATGTGAATTTTTGGATGTTTCATGCTTTCATTATTTATTCTTGTTAACAAGTTTTGGTGATTGGATAAGTTTTGTAAATAGAATTTTATTAAAATATTGATTCACCCCTTCCCCTCTTGAAGTACTGTAGATGTTCAACAATTGGTATCAGAGCTTGGTTCCTTCAAAAAGTCCTAATAGCTTGAGGAAGATCTTGGATGTTTGAACACATGGCTGTCAAGAAGTTTCCTATTCCTTTGGAAGAAATTTTTGCAACTGAATATGTAGAAGATGACTGAATGTTTGACAAAGAAGAACTTAAGTTTTCTCTTGAAGATCTTGACAGAGTTGAAAATGAGAACAAAAGTCTAAAGGAAATACTAGGAGAAGCAAATTATGGGTGTATCAAAAAGCTAAGAGAACAAATCAAGAAGTTCAAAGAAAGGCATAGGGAAGTCAATATATAGTTGAAGTAAGCAAATGAAGAGATCATTGGAAAAAAATTGCAAATGGAAGGAAAAGAAAGGATTGAGGAATGTCTTAATGAAATGGTACAAAACAAGACTTAAGAATTCTCTAGACTTGAACAAGAAGTGGTAAATCTCAAATCTGATCTAGAAAAGGAAAGAATACGAGGATAAATTCAAAATAAGCACCACAATGCTTGATGAATTGATTGCAATACAAAAATCCTATAAGGAAAAAGGTGGTTTGGGACTTGAAGAAGGACAAAGTTCAAACGTAAATTAGATACCTAACAAGGTTGATAATCAAAAGGAAATTCAAGGCAATAGGATACAATTCAGAGATCAAAGAAGCAATGCTACAATACCTCCTATTAGACAATCAAATGCTCAAAGGTACCCATCTTTTAACGCTATTTGTTTTTTATACAATAAATTTGGACATAAAGTAATAGAATGTAGGATTAGAATGAATCAAAATGTTGGATCCTTCTTTGGAAAATATTTTGCATCAAAGAAATTTGGACATAGAAGTACAAAGTGCAAAAATAAGATGATGAATAGATATAATACTTGGAAAATGTTTCAATGTTTCAATGGTACTATTATTCATGTAATATGTTTAACACAAGGCTAACTAGTGTAGATCAAGAATGAATAGAAGTCAGTTTGGTTAGAAAATTGTTGTATGCTACTCTTGCAAAAGCCTAGACATATTTCAAGAGTTTGTACAGGTAAAAACAAAAGGCAGTCTAATTTAGTAAAGAGGAATGAACCTGCAAAGAGAATTGATCCTATTGGGGTTAAGAAGAAAATGGAAAGGATATGGAGAAAGAAAGAAGAGTCTGAGAATAAAGATGAATTAGGAACTTCAAATGCATTTGTGCCTCCCTTTGGTGTAGATAATTCACTTGAAAATTAAACTAAGGCATGGGCATAGGGGGGAGCAATAATAGAAAATTCTAATAGCCCCCTAGAAATATGAGTTTTCAAGAGATGGAATGAAGATATATCTTGAAAGAATAATTTATGATGCTATAGAAGAAAGTTGTGGAATAAAATATTGCAATGTGATAATTTGTGGATCTTGGAAAGATGTTTGCACACACAACTCTAGGACCATTAGATTTTTTATCTAAAGCATTTATTATAGGGATTAGGTCAAATCGAAGATTTAAATTCATTTGTGCCAAGGATAATTAATTTATTTAAAGGAATACAAAGAAGAAATGAAAAAGAAAGAGGTGTAGAAAGGTTCAAAGTGTCATCCAGAAGCTAAATATCAAGAACTTGGTTTGTTGAGCTATTCAAGAGCTATTTTAACAAATCTTGCATACTTTTATCCTCCAAAAATTTTATTTGGAATAAATTTAAATATAATGTAATTACCAAAAGTGGTAGAAAATTCAAAGACCGCATCCTATACTTAAGAGGCATTCTGCTAGAGTATTGTTGGATGATCCATTAGGTGCATTCTCTTTCACTCCTATTGAAATTTTAACCATTGAATATATTAAAGCATATATTCACAGAGAATTTGAAGAGGTATCACCTAGAAGATTATCTATTTTATGGTCTAAAAAATTGGGAGAAAATAATGATGATGCTCTAAAACCTATGTACAAAGATCTAAGTGACAAAAGATCTGATATTTGGGGAAGTTTTTAAATTTTAAAACGAGGAGAGATATATAAGAATGGTACTGAGCAGAATTCATGACCAATCCATATAGATTGATGGCTCTTATTCAATAACAAATGAAGCAATTAAGGATGTTGTTGTTTTATGGTCTACTAGACCAGTTCTTGATCAGAAGTTGGTCAATACAAAGAATATAATGGAGAAAACTGGTGCCATGCTTGAACAAAAGGAAATTGCAGTAAACTCCATTACAAACCTGGCAATAAAATTTGTAGCTATACTTATTGGTCATAAAATCTACAATTCAAATAGTTTGGGAATTTTCCCTCCTATTACAATTCATATGGCCCTTGATATGTTTGAGAAAAGTGTTGACTATGAACTTTGTGAGTTGCTCTGACAAAAATTGATGGAGAACCTAAGAGACATTAAGAAAAGGCAGAAGTGTACATTCCTATATAGAGCACTAGTAATTTTCTTATTTCTTTACTTCATGAAAGAAGTAATAGTGGTTTGACAGGTAAATTGGACAAATGTATATCCAATTGCAAATCAAATATAAAATTACATAAGAAATATTGGAAGTTTGGTTTCTCAGGAAGAGGCCCTTGTTGCTTTCTTTGGAGTATTCCATAATATAATGAATAAGAGAATGAGGATTCCTAGAGAAGTGGTAAAGAGATATTCAAGAGTCATTACCTTTCTTATCTCCACAGACTTTTGCTTCATTGAAGCTATTGAACCTAAAACAATTTGGATTTTAGAATTGGATTACGAAGTATCTGAAGATGAATTAGTTAGCTATGCAAAAGCTCTATTGGGTAGTCTTGAAGATCGTGGCTAAATAGAGGTAAGTGCAAAGGCCTTTGGTAGCTCTAAGAGAGCTATTAAGAAGAGATAAGTCATAGAAAGTCCTTTGGTTTGGAAGAATCAAACAAGAAATTGTTGGTATTGAAAGAGTGCATGATGTTAGTGTGAATCCTACAAAAGCAAAAAGCTTTGATGAACTAGTAAAAGCCCTACAAGAGGTAATTCTTGGTACAAGTATTGATGTTTGATTATACACAATAGAAAATCTAAATCTCTTGGTCAAATCCTTTACAGAGTATATCCCTAGATTAAAAAGTCAATTTAAAGCTAAAACTAAGACATGGGTTGAAAGAAATAATCTAGTAAATATCTCAAAGAAATGTACAAAAGCACATCAAAAGGTCACAAAATGCTTAAGAGAAGTGCAAGATTGTGCATAAGAGGCAAGGAACATATTTTCATATTGCATGAAATGGCCAAACATCACCCAAATTATGAAGAATTACATGAGTACCATTGAGACTCGGATAAACATGGTTGCATACTCTTATGATAATGTGCAAGACAAGGATGATCAAACTTGGATCTTTGTAATGGAGCTTCATGACAAATTTTTCACCCTACAAAGTTAAAGAGATGAAATGATGAAGAAAATTATAATGTTAAGGGACTTAGTCAAGGCAAAGTATATACAAATATTGAATGCTCTTGGAAGTACTAATAAACTCTAAGAGGTAAACCTTTATTCTAGTACTCCAAAAGAAGGAGAAGAAACTTGGAGCTTGAACTTCTATATAGAACTCTTACTGCAACAAAGAAATAGTGGGAAGAAGGTAAGTCTAAATGGTAAGATACTTTTGATAAGGTTCAATATTTTGCATCCTCATGGTAACTATCTATCATAACTTAATAAGTTTTCATATTTTGATATATGCACATATATATACATAAAAGGAAAAAAACAAATTGGTTGACCTCCTAAGAGGGAGATTATGAAGTTTTGGCAGACCCTTTTCCGTTGATGCTAAAGGCAAAGAGATGAGAGGAAAGGGGTATGATGGTAATTAAGGGTGCAATCTCATATTCTTATTATGCATGTTGCCATCAATGACAAAGGGGGAGATTGTTGGAAGAAGGAGAAGAAGGAGATTGTTTGAAGTTTTGATCTGTTGGCAACATAGGCATGAATCCTATAATATTGCTTGATCCAATGTTGTCATTGATGTCAACATTGTTATGATCAACTTAGTATGTTTTGTAAGTGCTACAAAAGATGCAAGTACACAAAAAAAGTTGGTTCAAAAATTATGGTTATATAGGAAATTAGCTAAATGCTTCTATTGACTATTTTGTGGTTTACTGCATCAGTTTTTGGGTCTGCACTTTAGCACACTATGTGATATCACTCTATGCTTTTAACCATGGGTTGATATTTATCAGATTCAGGAAAAATCAAGATTTTGTGATGTTTTATGAAATATCCTAGAATTTATGCTTGATAGAGTTTAGCTCTTTTTATCTCAGTCTTTTCTCCATTTCGTATATTAATGTGGGAGATTCTACATTTCCTTGAAAATAATTATTCTGTGTTGTGGTTCTAAAGATAGTCCCACTGATGTCGACAAACTGTGAATTTGAAGGAATATCGAATCTAGATGTCACTTGTATGAGAAGTCTTTGTATGATTGAAAGTCTTTGTGATTAGGTACATTCCTAGCCGACCTAATACATGATATGTGTTTAGAAAATTAAACATACATTTTGGATGTTATTTGGATATATTTTAGATCCTTGCTGACCTAAATTATGTATTGCACATTTGGTTTAGGTGAAAAGAAGGTTTTGAATCATGTGTGAAGATGATAAAGCTATTTTTGAATTTTTTTTGTTACATCTAATTAGTTTGATCTAATTAATGTGTGAAAATGTAATTATATATATATATATATATGAGTTATTTTGGAACTAGAAGAAGGAGGAGTGGGTAAAAATGACATATCAGGTGCAAGTGATCTCATATGATGCAAACATGTGAATTTAGTGGTAAGAGATCACAATAAGAGTAGAGTTGTTGAGCGACTACTAAGTAGAGCAGTAATGTATATGCAAAGCTTCAATGGAACTAAAATATAGCACAAGGGAGGGGAACTTTGTATTAGTTCATACTATGGCAGTGAGCCATTTTTGTATTGTATTTAACTTTGGTTGTGAGCCCTATAAGAGCAGTGTGCCTTAGAAATGTGCCCCTATAATATACTATATCTAGATATAATATATTGTGAGTTGATCCTCACCATGGTTATTCCCTTTTTGGGTTTTCCACATAAAAATTGTGGTGGTCATGTGTTATGCGACCTTTTGGATGTTTCATTCTTTCATTCTTTATTCTTGTTAATGAGTTTTGGTGATTGGATAATCTTTGTTCAGAAGTTCATTAGAATATTGATTCACCCCCCTCTTAGTATTTTGGATGTTCAATACTATCCACCTAGCTCATAAGACTTCTTTAACTATATAACCTTCTACTAAGCTACCAAATATATTGGTTATAATTTATTAAAGTTTCATCATCTAAGGTGACTAATAAATGAGAACCATTTCTAATCAATTGTACTCCTTGAACTATATTTGGTTATCCCTCCTGACATTTGATTGCATTCCAATAGCTAACAAGATTCTATCTTTGCTAACATTATTCTAGACTAGGGAACCTTTAGGAATGTTCTGAATAGATAAAAAAGATTAATGTATCTTCCTTGAAAATGTTTAGCTTTCATGATATGCACCCAAGTCCATGAATCCCCACCCAATTTTTTTCTATAAGAACTCTATTTAACTTTTGGTTTTTTCTTAAGCAAGCCCCCTCTATCCTTAATTTTGCAAACTATGTCCTAGTGGACAAGTGCCAATATTTTCTTCTTCACCTTTCTAATCCAAAGAAACCTTTTCTAAATTTTCTCAATTTTATATAGATTGAAATTAGGGATATTTTAAAGAGAAAGGAAGTACGTCGATATGCTTTGAAGAGATTCCTTAAGTAGTTAAAACTTCCCAAACTTACTAATAAGTTTACCCTTCCACCATGTTAGTTCCTTCAAAATTATTACCACCACCTCATTCCAATATTAGATTCTAAGTTTTGTAACCATGAGGGGTATTTTTAGTGTAAATAGTGACTTTATCAAACTAGTTAACTATTAACCTACCTAGGAGAGTCATATTCACATTTCTTAAGTATCCACTTAGGGACTTCTATAGTTTTGTCTCACCTCATGTGGTTGAGACATGTGTCTTCACTTGTGAGATACCTCTTGCATGCACACTTTCCACTCACTAGAACACTTGTCATGTGAGTTAACAAGTGTTACATCATTGAAGGGTTAGTCAGTTAGTTTTTTCAACGTGCCTACCTTCACTACCTTGTCTATATAAGCAAGGTTACTTTGTACATTCAAATAATCTCTTATATCAATCTCTTGATAATATCATTAGGATTATTTTTTTGCATGAAATTTTTGGTTCAATTTTCATTTTTTTTGCATTATGATATTGGAAATCATAACATGGTATCAAAGACATGCAAGAAAAATCCTTCCCAAAATCTTACATCTAGCCTAGTCTATTATTCCATGCAATTTTATTTGCATATAATATTGATCTCTGGTTGGGTGTGATCTCAAATTTTTTTGGGATTAATGTGATTCACCTGCACCAATGCATTTTTATTGAGGTTGATCTCTTTTAGAGATATGTCTTGTGATATTCATTGTAGGGTTAATATTTTGGAGCATTCATATGTTTTATTTTTAGAGGAAGTCAATTGGATGGATTCATTGTGCATAGTGATCTACCAAGTGATCTCATGCAAATTGGAGTAGTTTGAAGGCAAAAGGTAGTGAGTCCATTCATTGAGGTTGAATTAAACTTGTATCCAATATTTTTATTTCTATCATTGACCTCTCTTACCATGATAGTATCAAATCACACCCATTCCATCTTCTTCATAGCAAGTTTCTCTCCAATGTTGGTGACAATAGTGTTCAGGTGTTCAAAAATCCACATTTCCATAGGCTCACATGTATCCTCCACATGGCTCACAAATTTTTCAAAGTCCCACACATGACATGGAAAAGCAAAATCCAACTTGGAATTATTGGTTTTAGGAGGAGAATCTACTTCCAAAGATATAAGATTTCAACCCAAACAATTCATAAAAGGAGTGGATTTTTAATATGCAGAACAAAAATAGAGAAACCCATTGCTACAATAATGACAGACCATTTATTCTTTATAAAAAAATAAAATAGGTCTTATAATAATCCCATGAAAAATTCTAATAATACTGCTAACAAAGCATTTGTTTAGAAACCCACATACACCAAATACATTTACATAGTAAAATGAGAAAAAAAAATAATGCACTTGTATTATATTATAAGACCAAAAAATATTTCCATAATGCTTACAAAAAATTGACCAATACAATAGTATTCTTAACAAATGAAATTAGCAACATTTGAGGATATTATATCATTCAACTAGAACCTTTGCATAAAAACCTGCAAGGAATAGATCAACAACGTACAAAACAAAATAGAATATTTTATGAGTACAGTAAAAACACTTTTCTATGTGCTATTGCATGTAACTTTTGAGGAAGGCATATTAACATATGTCACAAACTTAACATAGGTGTTAATACATTTACAACCAATATATTTAATGCTTGGGAAACTTCAAAAAGTTTAGAAGAAAAAATGACATATTAACTATCAAGCATTCTTAGGGAGTGGAATGCAATGTTTCTTCATCAAATTGCTATACTAGTATTAAGCATTAGTGCCTTCAATCTCCCCTTTTATTCTTAATGTGCAAACAACCATCATTTACCTTAATATTTCAAAAATTTCTTTTGAAATCTCCTTGGTAAGTATATCAACAATCTGATCACTAGTTGTGTAAAACTTTAATTCAATCTATCCCTCAACCACGAGATTCCTAATAAAATGATATCTGATATCAATGTGTTTTGTTCTACTATGAAAGAAGGGATTTTGAGAGATGGTAATTGCTGAGTTATTATCACAATATATCATAGTTGGAATAGTTTTTTTTGTTTGAAGTCTGTTAAAATTATTCTCAACCATGTTGCTTGGTAAGAAGCTAAAGTTGCAACAATGAACTTAGCTTTAGTCAAGGATAAAGAGAGAAAAAACTACTTTTTTGAAGACCAAGAATTGACACCTGAACCCAAGGAAAATATGTAACCTGAAGTGTTTTTTCTATCATCTATAGAACTAACCCAATCACTATCTGTAAATCCAATTAAACCAAAATAATCTACATGAGCATACAAAATTCCCAAATAACTTGTACCTTGAACATATCTTAGAACACTTTTCATTGCACAAAATACATCTTGCTTAGATTTTGCATAAACCTTGAAAGAAAATTAACAACAAACATGATATCTGGTCTAGTAGGTGTTAAATACATAAGGCTTCCAACTAGACTCCTATACAATGTTGCACCTACTTTTTCAAAACCATTATCCTTGAACAGTTTTTCATTCATGTACGAAGGTGTGATCATCGGTTTGAAATTCTTCATCTTGAATTTATCAAGTAAAGCATTGATATATTTACTTTGTGAAATGAAAATGTCATCATTTTGTTGTCTTACCTCTACCCTAAGGAAATAATGCATTAAACCCAAATATGTCATTCTAAATTTAGTCTTCATTACATTTATAAACTCATTCATTAACTCTTCACTATTTCTTGTGTATATTAGATCATCTACATATATACATATGATAAGTAAAACCTAGAAAATGTGGTGTTATAATCTTTTTGGAAGATAGAACTAGGGTTTAGGACCTTTCCACCTATTTCACTTATGTTTCATTCAAGGAAACCTTAGAGATCTCAATCTAGGGATGGAATGAGGGAAAAATATTTACAATAAGGTGTCCTAGGGCGTGATTAAATACTAAAAGGGGGTTCACCACCAAGTAAGGCTTGGAAAGACAAGAAATGCAAATGATATGCAAAACTTAAGTAAATGACCTAGAATGAACTCAAATCAGAATAACAAACTGGAGAAGGATAGAGGTACACATGGAAAGTTGAAGAGGCTCAAAATAAGGTATAAGGTCCTAAAAGCCTGACTTGTGAAGCACACTGGACTCATACGCTAGTAGGGGCAATTTACTCCTAGATTAGGGTTTTTGACATAAACTAGAATTTGGAATTGGCAAATTAGGATCTTCTAGAAATGTCTAAAATCATGTATATCAGGACTCATAAGCCACAAGTGGTGATTTATTCCTAGTATTAGGGTTGATATGAAACTCTGGTATCCTCTAGTGCTTTCTTATAGCTTCTCTATTGCCAAATCTTTGAGTCTAAAACATTGAATTTCAACCTATAGATGACTTTCCATGATCTTACAATGTAGATCTCAACTTTGACAACTTGAAAACTTTCTCCAAACTTTCTCTTCAATGGATATTCAACCTAAATCACCTAGATCTACAAATCACACATCAAAGAGAGGGAAAAATGTTTTTTTTTTAGTGGATAGGGGTTTGCCTTGGTCAAACCCTATTTTGGTAATCAAACCTTGAAATGAAATCAAATAGAATGAAGGAATGATGAATGAACAATTATGATATGTGGAAACTCACAAAACCCTTTCTAAAAAAAGGCCAAAATCTTGTAATTTTAGCATGAATGTAAATCTTGAATCTTTCTTTTATGGATCTTGATTTGAATGCTTGCTTGAATCATAAGATGCCTACATCACAAATGTTAGCTCAAAAACAAACATGATGCATGATGACGTTAACATGATGCATGATTCTTGAAAGTAGCTCCAAAATTCTTGATAATTAATTTTGAATGCTCCTGAATACTTTATAATACTATCACTTGAATGCTCATAAAATCACTTAAATTGCTAGGAGAAAATATGTGAAATAACCTTATATTTATACTTGTTTATACAAAATTTCTCAAAATTACAACACTACAAGCCAAAATTAGATCTAGGAGAATAAAATCACACCAAGAATTTGAATTCAAAATAGATCTAAGCTAAGTGGGACTCATACGCCAGTTGTGGCATATGATTCCCAGTAGGCTAAGCTTGGGACACATTTTTCAAGAAATGTTTAGTTTAATGCTAAATTTAAGAATAGGCCCCAAAACTTAGGTGGGACTCATACACCCAAGGTGGCATATGAGTCCTAGATCACTAAATCTAGGCCATACAATCCAAAATCACTGAATTATGATTGGTAATTTATTAAGTGCACCAGTATTATCCTTGGAAAGATGCATTAATTAAGGCTTGTGGATGCAAAATAGGACCAAATAAGGCATAAGGAAGCCCAATTTTAGCAAGGAGGACCCAAACAAGTGTGAAAATGTAAGGGGATACATTTCCCTACACCAAATTTAGCCCCCACTTGAGTGAGAAGATGAACTTGCTTCAAACTCACACTAAAGTAGACAAAAATCACATCAAGGGGGGTCCAAGTGTACCAATGCTAGTGAGATAGGATGACAACAATCAAGAGGGATGATCAAGCCCCTAGGATTGAAATCCTATGGAAAACCAACATAGGAACAAGAGAACACACATGAAAATGGTGTGAAGAGTAACAAGGAACAAGCATACACCACCAAAGACAAAGAGAAAGGAAACAAAAACAAAAAAAAGGGTGGATCAAGCTTCGATCATTTTTCTCACATGCTGTGGATTAGATCTAGGTTGTTTGTTAAAAAATGCATGCTCACTCTGAGGCAGTGAAACTTTAGGTTGTCTGCTAGGTGAGTATCCAAAAAGGGTGGCTTACAAGTGGAACATGATGTCCACCATACAAATAAAATGCATGCTCACAAGGGGTAATGGAAACTTAGGCCATCCACTAGGTGAGCCCTTAGTGAGACACATATGCTCATGGCTAGTATGCATTCACACAAACAAGCAAGTGGCTATGGGAAAGTCATGCCTAAGTTTGGCTCCCATACATACAACCATACCAAAGCTATACCTCCTGATAACTTTGATAAGGTTCCACACAAAAATAAACTTCGAGCTCCATGAGGCAAGGAAATCTCCATATGCTTGAAACTCATGAACAAACAAGATGGCTCCATAGGCAAGAAAAGTGTGTTATGCAAGGTGGTCATATAACAAATATTGTAAATGAAAAATAGCGTAAAGTACATTCAAAGGATTTTTGCTTAGTTCATGTAAGGTCTTAACTTAGGGAACATCATGCCTAATGTCTCCAAGAGAGGACCAATCAAAGAAAAATAATTCACAACTAAGGGGATGCAGTGTGTCGTATCAAGCCACTAAGAGGAATATAATATGCTATGAGAGATCACACTTTTGAAGGACATCAAATACAATGTCACCAAAAAGATAAAGACACACCGCATGAAGTAAGAAGACTACACAATGAAACATGAGAAATGCAAAAATAATAATGCAAATGTATGCTCCCACTTTAAAGAAATCACTAAACACCATGCTGTGAGCAATTACTTTAAATAGAAAATGATAAATGCTAACAATAAAATAGACATGTGAGCTTATTTGGGAAGCCCTATGCTAAGTCATATGTTTCCAAATGAAGCTACATCATGAAAATGGGAGGGGTTTCCCCCAAAATGAAACTCCAAATACATGAGGGATCTATGGATTTTGGATTAGTATGTCTAAGTTGCTACAATATTTTTAGAGAGCTCTAAACTGTCATCATTCCCCAAATACTCATGGAATAGGAAGAATGACACAAAGAGAGTGAAAACAAAGAAATTTTTTTTGGGTCAACTTGGAAGAGACCTAAATGTCTCCACGCCTTGCGTCATCCCCAAAAGGAAAACACAAGACAAATGAAAAAGATAAATGAAATTTTTTTTGGGTCAACATGGAAGAGATGTAAATGTCTCAACATGTTGCATTATCCATGAAAGGAAAACATAAGATAAATGAGAAAGATAAATTAAAAGCTTTTGGGTCAACATGGAAGAGATGTAAATGTCTTGACGCCTTGCGTCATCCCAAAAAGGAAAAAAAGACAAATGAAAGATAAATGTTTACAACTTAGAGAAGCATGTAGGTACAAAGAGAGGAATGTCACAACAAGAAATAAATCAAACATAATAGTACAGAGGAGATCACATTACACACATGCAGTCACACACAAAACATGGAAAAGAAAATAATGCAAAAACTAGTAAGACACATGCAAGTCAACCTATTAGTAGGTTGTCTACATCCTAATCATGTTCATCATATACAAAAGGTGGACAACTAGCCAAAGGGACCACAATAAGTGCAGTAGTAGGATCATCACCAAGTTTGACACTCTTCTTAGGAGAGTTGTCATTTAAACACATAGAAGAGGAAAATAATGTATTCAATCCATTATTCACCTCTTCATCAATTTTAGCAACCTCGTCATTGTCGTCCAAGTTAATCACAATAAGAGGCTGAATGATAATGTCTAAAGAAGGATTTAGCTCCCATTGCAGTTATCTGAAAGGATCTTTTGGTTAAGACAAAGAGGGAGAATCATCATGTATCACTTCAGTTAGTTTTGAATGTTGATGTTCTTTGTTGTTTTCTTCATTTAACCTTTGAGCAACAACACGACATCTATGCCTACACTCTCTAGCTTTTTTGTTTCTTTTAGTATGATTTTCAAGTTGTGTTGTGTAGGAGCGGGTTTATCAACCATAGGTTTCTTTTCTTCCCTAAGGGGAGGAATGGAAGGAACCATAGGAGGTTATTCAACCACTTTTTCTTTAGCTTTGTAAACTTGCTTTATCCTAGGAGGTGTGATGGAATTGCTTTAGTTATCTCTTGGTCTTTTGTATTTGCATTAGATTATTCTAAAAAAAATCATGACTTGTTATTTGTTGAGAAATTAATAAATAAGGTGTATTGTTGGGTATAAATTCTACTCAAAGAAACAAGGAAATTATTTCTGTATAGAAAGTTACGCAACTTGAAACTCTTCAAGCTCTTCAAACTTTCAAAATAGAGTGTCACATTATGATAAGGAAAGAATATTTTTAGTTCAATTTTATTTACACATGCTTGTAGATATAGTGCTTATGCTAAAAAAGTTGAATACAAACTTTCACGAACAGTATGTTAATGTTATATCTTTATGGATATCTATTGCTATTACTATAAACACTTTAAGTAGGTGGTTTATGAGAAGTGATATTTTTTTATGGCATATATATTACTTATGTAGATTTTTGGATGCCTCCAAATTTGATTATATAGAGATTATTGATAGAGAGGGCATTGTTCATAGGCATGAATTATGATTAGAAAAACTTTCACATGCACATGATGATTATGTTGACTAAAAAATATCACTAAATCTTGTATTGATGATTTTAGAGAGTTATAAATTTTAAAAGAATATGTTCAAGCACTTATAAATTGTTTGAGTGGAAGATTTCTCAATCTTGTATTTTTCAGCTCTATAAAAGGTTTTTAGTCCTTCTCATTACTTAAAGGATGCTCATGCCTAAGAAGATAGTTAAAATGTTGGATTGATAATTTTTTTCAACACATGCAACATACTTTACATGAGGGAGAAGAAATGAAGCATTATTTAATGTTGAAGCTTGTAAACAAGAGTTGTATACATTTTTTGATACTCTTTGTCTTAGTTGCAAGGGATTATTAATGAAAATATATTGGAGTTTTTTGTGTCATAGATTTGCATACAACTTTTCCAAACATGATAAAGTCAAATGACAAACAATTTTCTCTATTATAACAAATACAATGGCATGTGGAAGAGGGTTTTTGATGCAAAACATAATAAAAATATCAAATGAACAACTCTAACATTAGATATATTGGATGATTTTGTTAGAGCATCTCTAACACTTTATATATCAACTATAGAATGGAGCAAAGTGTATGAAAGTTGATAAGATGCCAAGTAAAGAAGAATTTAAAATATTTTAGAAGTCATTATTTTTGTTTTTATTTGTAATGGTGATATATCCTATATGAGGCATAGCACACCAATACATCATAGTTCATTGGTTTCATTTTATTGTCTATATGTTACAACTTTCATGTAAATATTCTCATAAATGAAATTTTATAGTAGACTTTGAGGTTTTTTTAATTATAATTTATTTTAAATTAATTTATCATATTCTAATTAAAAAATGTTTATTTTGATACAAATATTTTGTATTATAAGTTGTTATTTTTGAAAAGAAGATTAATTTGATTTATACTTTTAAGTACAAAATTATTTAAAAGACATTGAATTTATGAGTTGTATATAAATGGATTTACAATATTTCAAAAAATATTTAATATCAAATTTTGAAAAACAATAAATTAATTAAACATCGTAAGATGTAATTTTATTTAAAATGACAAAATATGAATATAGTAAAATTATTTATTATATATAATTTAAATAGAATATAAATTGATTGATGGGCAAGGTAGACCATCAAATTCAAGCCTTGTTGGCTATGTGTTGTCAGTGAAAATCCCCGCCTGACAATAATTTGAACTTCTGTTTTTTTATCAACTGCCCATGGGAAACGTACGTCCTCCTCGTCTTTCACTGGCCAGTTAAGATTGAAATCGATGGGCACGGTTGGGTAAGTAGTTTCTCCTTGCCATGTGAAATGTCTATTTTGTGTATGAGGGACATTTCACATTAAACTTGCAAATATTACTTTCAAATCTTTAGATATTTAATGGAGGTACATAAAATATTGGTACAGGGAAGAGTGAAAATGAAATCGATGAGAACAATTGGGTAAGTGCTTTCAAATATTACTGTCTATGTGTTGTCTATTTGGTGTACAAAGGACATTTCACATTAAGCTTGCAAATATTACTTTCAAATCTTCAGATATTTAATGGTGGTACATAAAACATTACGCAGAGGAGGGGATCTCCTGTTTATGGATAACAGATAGAAAATGAGTACATCTATAATAGTTATAACACATTAACTCTGGTAAGTACTTTCTCCTTGCCATGTGAAATGTCCTCTATTTTCACATGCCTTGATCAATTTGGCAGGGGCTTCTGTTTGATGGGTCAAAGTGCATCTCCTGTTTATGGATAGCGGATATAAAATGGCTAGGTACAACACATTAACTCTAGTAAGGAGCATTTGATTGGGCTTTAGTTATCATCATCTGTCACATCTTTTAGATTATATATGATTACGTTTGTAAGTATGATCATATAACACCACATTTCTATTTTCTATTTTTATTCTCTCTTCTCAACTAAGAAAAAAAATGCCAATATTCTAAAGTTTGAACTTAAGTTGTAGTGGATCAACCTCAATAAAGATACGGTCATTGCCACCCTACTTTAACAAAGTGTGGTGCAAAGGTAGAAAAAAATAATTTCATCTTTTGAAAAGCAAACATAAATTTTAACCATTGCATAATGTTTTCTATTTTGTAAGCATGCTTCATTATTTTTTAATTGGTTATTTATTTGTTAGAACATTTTAGTATTGCAAGCGGAATGCATATTCATTAATGTATCATTTATAAGTATTGCCTCACTTTGGTGATATTTAGGTACTTGTCTTTTTATCGTAAGATTGACTAGGGTTATACAACTAATCTTAACACCACCATGACTTGCATATATAATGGACCATGGTACCCTTCATATTTGATTTCATAGTGCTTAACATTCATGTGGGGTACATCCAAATGTAGCCTTGGAATGTTTAGTAAAACAAATATAGCAATATTAGAGTTGAAAGGATCATTTTCACTTAGATTTATCATATTTATATGCAAGGAAGGGGTTAGTCTATATTTTGAGATGTTGATTTCATGATGACACTGTCAATTTTCTTCCATTTTATTAATCTCCTCTACTTGAAGTTTAGTATTATCAATAAGATATCGCAACTTATGTTTACATTATGGAATTTTCTTTTGTGTGTTTGGTAGTCCAACGATAGACCCAAAAAATAATTCAAATTGAAGTACTATATGACACCAAGCTAAATGTTACATCAATTGGTTTCAAGGGAGGTAAGTTAATAAAATGATGTTACATAATTAGTTATAATACCATGGGAGATCCTCCAAATATTGAACTTATTTATTTTTTTGTATATGTTAGTAAGTAGCATAAGAGTAATAAATTGTATTGGCATTAATTGGAGGCTTTCTATTATTCTAAAATGCGCACCCTCATTGTCATATTTCTAAAATTCTACTTTAGTTGAAACTTATAATAGCACATGAATTAGAAAATATAATTTGTATTAGAAAAACACATTCTCTCTAATGATAGGAATTATATTATAGATGAATATACTTTTTTACAATTTTTAGTGGTTCATGGCTCATGTTATCAATC
>VDFB02105785.1:432444425-432559619 GCA_007258455.2 Sequoia sempervirens | reverse complement strand
TCAATGTGTATGGAATGAGGATTGCCAAAAGAGCATGGATCAAATTAAAGAATACTTCACAAATCCTCCCATTTTAATGCCTCCCATTCCAGGAAAACCTCTCATTTTATATGTCTCAGCTACTGAACCTTCACTGGGGGCATTGTTGGCTCAATTAGATGAACAAAGGAAAGAAAGGGCCATATATTATATTAGTTGCACTCTTGTTTCTTATGAGGTTAATTATACTAGTATTGAAAAAGCTTGCCTCACAGTAGTGTTTGCTTCTCAAAAATTGTGACACTATATGCTCGCGCACACCATACACCTCATAGCAAAAATTGATCCTCTCAAATACTTGCTCGGTAAAGCTGCTCTCACGGGTAGACTTGCTAAATGGATGATGATTCTTTCTGAATTTGACATAGAGTATATTGAGCGCAAAGCAATCAAAGGCCAAGCTATTGCAGATCAACTGGCTAATTTCCCTATTCAAGATAATATGCCCATTCAAGTCAACTTTCCAGATGAGCATCTTATGTACATGACTGAAAGATCCTGGAAACTATTCTTTGATGGTTCCTACATGCAAAATGGTTCTGGAGCTGGTGTGTTGTTTGTTTCTCCTCATGGGTATACTATTCCTAAATCTTACAAGTTACTCTTTCCATGCACAAACAACATAGCTGAGTATGAGGCTTTGACAAATGGACTAAAAATGGCCGTAGAGTGGAATATCAAAGAACTACATATCTATGGGGATTCTCAGCTGATCATCAACCAAGTCAATGAACAATACCAAACAAAAGATGACAAGTTGGTACCTTACAAAAAATGGTTGATTCATTGAGACGGTATTTTATTTTTGTCACCTTTCAGCAAATCCCTAGGGCTGAGAACAAAGCAGCTGATGCTATGGCCACCCTTGCTTCACTTCTTCAGTTAGAGGAACATGAGTCCAGATATGAATTCCTAGTGGAAGAGCTACGATATCCCATATTTGACTCACCTGAAAGCCATATCATTTGTACCCTTGTCAATCATGAATCCTCCCGCTATGGTGCTATTTACTCATATCTTCGTGATGGCATCATCCCCGATACATTTAACCGATCTGAAAGAAGAAACCTTATCCGCAACGCCTCTCGCCATTCCCTCATCTCTGGTGATTTGTATAGGAGGGTCTAGATGGAACACTTCTTAGGTGCTTAGAAAAGGAGGAATCCGATCAAGCGCTAGTTGACATCCACGAGGGCATATGTGGAGGACATTCTAATAGTCTTTCCATGGCTAGAAGGTTGCTTAGGGCAGGGTACTATTAATACAATGCGGATAGATCTGTTAGCATTTGCTAAGTCTTGTGAAAAATATCAAAAACATGGACACCTGATACATGCTCCAGGTAGGGAGCTAATTCCTTCTATCTCTCACTGGCCATTTCAGCGATGGGCCTTTGATCTTGTTGGGCAGATTCATCCCAACTCATCAGGTGGGCATAAGTTCATTATCACTGCTACTGACTACTTCACAAAATGGGTAGAGGCTGTTCCACTTTCTATTGCCTCAGGCAAGATAGTGTCTTTATTTATTTTAAACCATATCATCTGTCGATATGGATTGCCATCTGAGATCATCAGCGACAGTCAGGTTCAAAACAAGGACCTCGAGACTCTGCCAAAGATTCAAGATAAAGCAACATTGGTCCTCCATTTTACTTCCCACAAGGAAATGGTCAGCCGAAGGAGCTTCAAAACAAAACCATTCTCAAGATTTTTACCTGAGAGCGGTTCGCGGAATGGTAGGGAATTGGCACCCTCTGGATAAATCAATACAGAAACAGTATTATGGCGGGAGCTACTCCTTTTGCCCTCACATACGGCGCTGAAGCAGTGTTACCTTTAGAGGTTGAAATTCCATCATTCTGGGTCTCTCTCAAAGGTCTAGTTATAGATGAAGACTATCGTGCCATGAGATTGCAAGAATTGGAACTTCTTGATGAGAAGCGTAAAGCATCATGTGACCATATGAGGGTCTATCAAAAGCGGATGTCCAAAGCCTTCAACAAAAGGTTAAGCCCTAGAGAGGAATTCCAAGTAGGAATCTTGTCCTGCGAGGAGAATCCTAGAACCAACAGAACCGAGAACAGAAGGGCAAATTCGAACCTAATTAGCTTGGACCCTACATCATCACAGCAGCTTTTGGCACAGGTGCCTATCTACTATCTACTGAAGAGGGGGAGCAGCTCCCTGAGCCTATCAATGTTTTGCACCTGAAGAAGTTCTATTCTTGATGCCTGTTCTGTCTGGGGGCATCCTTTGTATATAATTATGACCCTGAAAAAAGTTCCAAAAAAATTGATATATGATACTGAAAAAATTACAAAAAAAATTGATATATTGTCAAAAAATCCAAAAAAAATCAAATATGATGCTGAAAAAATACAAAAATAAAAAATAAAATAAATAAAATAAAAAAAGAAAAAAGTGCCTTGGTGAAAACCTAGAAACAGGCAACTTGGTAGCAAAAATAAAAAAATAAATAAATATAAAACGTCCTAAAAAAAAATTCTTCCAAGTGGTGAAAACCTAGAAACAGGCGCTACTTGAGGCCTTTGCATCCCTATTTCTTAGCATGCATCCTCGACACTTAGCCTTTCTCCATCATGCCTTGTCCTTATTACCTTGGTTTGGAATTGGTCTTTGTCTTTGTCTAGGGGCATCACTGTGTTAGCTTTGGTCTCTTGGATATGCTTGTCTTTAGGACACCTCGCAAACGGTGTTTTTCAACACTAACCCAACTATGTTTTTCAACACAACCCCTGACATCGTGTGTTTTTCAACACTTATCAGTTTGGTCTTATCTAGTTCGGTCATGTGATCTTACCTGCTTGCAAGCATTCGATCCTTATCCTCGGAACTCAGTATCAGTTTACACACTTAAAATTTTTTAATTGCAACACTTAATGCTTGAGATATGCCATGATCTTTTCTTTGTGTGCTGACTAATATTGATTTTCGTTGAGTGTCCTTGTCTAATAAGTCTCTCTGTGATGCATAGCTAGAGGACTTGGGGCATGGGGCATGTTTTTATTTGCTTTTTGCTTGTGGGTGTTGTCTTGAACCTCTTTAGTGTCTCTTGTTGTCTCCTTGACACACTTAAGAGATTTATGGCATCATCCTTGAATGTTTTTGCACAACCATTCTCATGGTAATCCTGGCATTTATGTCTTGATGCGAGCATGGTTTTGCTACATTAAATTGGGTAAGCTAACATTGTAGTCATCTTGACCTTCATGTCTTTGATGCTCATGTTAGAATCTTTCCACATTCCAAGCTGATATAAATCACATTCATATCTTCATAGTTGCGTTTGTGACTAGTGATGATTGTGTGATTGTCCGATGTCCGATAATAATGGCCCAATGATGAAAATAAGTTCTCTTACATTCTCTAATGAATGATGAACACACAAAAACCTATGTTACCCTATTGCAAGTACACCTTTTCATTTTTCATAGCTTGCATTATTTAGACTTCATGTTAATTTGCACTTTTAGGCTGTATTATGGGTTTGAGGGTTTCCTTCATCTTTCTTGTGGATTTTTCATCCAATTGTGGTCACGTTCTTCATTTCCTTATCTTCTTCATTGATCTCAATGAAATTCCTATCTTAAGCAGGTTGATTGATTTTGATGCATCCTCTTTATTGGAGGCCAGATTCTCTTCCTTCTCTCCATTTATTTCGGCTCCTCAAACTTCTATCTTCATTCGATTCCACCCCACTTCTTTCTTCTAATTCAACCTTAGGAATAATTTTCAGGTGATCTACACCGGGTTCTATGATTCTTATATTTTTCATCTTACATCAAAAGACCTTATCTTTTGTTTGATTTGATCAAAATTTTCAATTATTATTTCTCCTCTATCTCATTTGATTTAGATCCAGAGGTAGGTACCTATCAAACTTCAATCCTTGATTCCAACTTTATCAATTTATCAATTGCTTCTCTTGGGGCAACCTTGCTTGAGATTCTTATCTCTCACTTTGGATGTGATCCCGAATCGACCTCATGTTCAAAGGCCTTTTGTTTATGTTTGTCTAGATGTGATCCCGAGTCGACCTCACATCTGAGTTGTTTTGTGATCCCAAATCGATCTCACATTGCAACTTCATTCTTTGACTGCATGTGATCCCGAGTCGACCTCACATTAGTCAAAGAGGGGAAAATGTATGCAACCTAAAATGGTCACCTAGACTTTGGGCCCCATTTATTTAATTTGTCAACATCAACTTTTTGAATCAATGATTGTCACATTTTCAAATCAAATTTCTTAGTCAATTCATAGCTATTTCAAATGTTTCAATTTTCCCTAAGGTTTGAATGCTTCATTAATTTTATTTAATCAAAAGAAATAAATCCCTTTTAATAAATAAAATAATGTTATTTAATTGAAGTTAATATTACTTAAATAAAATGATGCTATTTAATTAAATCTATTTTTAATTAAATAATTTTATTTTATTTTATTAATAGTCATTTCTAAATTACATAATCTTATTTTATTTTATTAAAAGAGATATTATCATCTTAAATTAAATTAAATAAATGAAATATCCTCTCAAGAATATCATGATGAAAAAGGGAAACAAATCGGTTAAAGGAAATAAACTAAAAAGAATTCCAATCAAGATTTGTTTCTATTTTTCTATTTATCCCACATTGCTTCTGAATTTGCCTTCAATTCTACTTTTTCCTATAAAATGAGCCTCTCATTCTCATTTAAAAGATCACGATTTTTACATCAGGACTTATGCTACAAATTTGAATTTTATCATTTGAGATTACATTAGTTTGATTATATAAGCATCTTATTTTTAGAGCATATAGTTTAATATTACATTTTAGCTTAATCTTCATAGTAGATTAATTTGCAAAATAATTCATTTATGGCATTGCATGTAGATTAAGTTTCATTTCAATAAATTAGTTTGGTTTATTACATTTTACAGCCATTTAGATTAGTTTTCATTGTTGCATTGCAAGAACAGGATTCATGGAGATTGGCATTCTTGCTTCTCCTCTTTGAATCTCTCGTTCCGAATTGTATTTGCAGGGGTAACATGGGGTTAATCTGAGGGTCACAATATCAATCCCTGCTCTTCTCAGATAGAGAGCTGTGAATTGATTTGCAAGGACTCATTATTGAGTATCCTTGCATGCAAGGATTCACAGAAGTATAACATATTTTCAGTTATACAAATGTATTCAATCCATTATTCACCTCTTCATCAATTTTAGCAACCTCGTCATTGTCGTCCAAGTTAATCACAATAAGAGGCTGAATGATAATGTCTAAAGAAGGATTTAGCTCCCATTGCAGTTATCTGAAAGGATCTTTTGGTTAAGACAAAGAGGGAGAATCATCATGTATCACTTCAGTTAGTTTTGAATGTTGATGTTCTTTGTTGTTTTCTTCATTTAACCTTTGAGCAACAACACGACATCTATGCCTACACTCTCTAGCTTTTTTGTTTCTTTTAGTATGATTTTCAAGTTGTGTTGTGTAGGAGCGGGTTTATCAACCATAGGTTTCTTTTCTTCCCTAAGGGGAGGAATGGAAGGAACCATAGGAGGTTATTCAACCACTTTTTCTTTAGCTTTGTAAACTTGCTTTATCCTAGGAGGTGTGATGGAATTGCTTTAGTTATCTCTTGGTCTTTTGTATTTGCATTAGATTATTCTAAAAAAAATCATGACTTGTTATTTGTTGAGAAATTAATAAATAAGGTGTATTGTTGGGTATAAATTCTACTCAAAGAAACAAGGAAATTATTTCTGTATAGAAAGTTACGCAACTTGAAACTCTTCAAGCTCTTCAAACTTTCAAAATAGAGTGTCACATTATGATAAGGAAAGAATATTTTTAGTTCAATTTTATTTACACATGCTTGTAGATATAGTGCTTATGCTAAAAAAGTTGAATACAAACTTTCACGAACAGTATGTTAATGTTATATCTTTATGGATATCTATTGCTATTACTATAAACACTTTAAGTAGGTGGTTTATGAGAAGTGATATTTTTTTATGGCATATATATTACTTATGTAGATTTTTGGATGCCTCCAAATTTGATTATATAGAGATTATTGATAGAGAGGGCATTGTTCATAGGCATGAATTATGATTAGAAAAACTTTCACATGCACATGATGATTATGTTGACTAAAAAATATCACTAAATCTTGTATTGATGATTTTAGAGAGTTATAAATTTTAAAAGAATATGTTCAAGCACTTATAAATTGTTTGAGTGGAAGATTTCTCAATCTTGTATTTTTCAGCTCTATAAAAGGTTTTTAGTCCTTCTCATTACTTAAAGGATGCTCATGCCTAAGAAGATAGTTAAAATGTTGGATTGATAATTTTTTTCAACACATGCAACATACTTTACATGAGGGAGAAGAAATGAAGCATTATTTAATGTTGAAGCTTGTAAACAAGAGTTGTATACATTTTTTGATACTCTTTGTCTTAGTTGCAAGGGATTATTAATGAAAATATATTGGAGTTTTTTGTGTCATAGATTTGCATACAACTTTTCCAAACATGATAAAGTCAAATGACAAACAATTTTCTCTATTATAACAAATACAATGGCATGTGGAAGAGGGTTTTTGATGCAAAACATAATAAAAATATCAAATGAACAACTCTAACATTAGATATATTGGATGATTTTGTTAGAGCATCTCTAACACTTTATATATCAACTATAGAATGGAGCAAAGTGTATGAAAGTTGATAAGATGCCAAGTATGATTACGTTTGTAAGTATGATCATATAACACCACATTTCTATTTTCTATTTTTATTCTCTCTTCTCAACTAAGAAAAAAAATGCCAATATTCTAAAGTTTGAACTTAAGTTGTAGTGGATCAACCTCAATAAAGATACGGTCATTGCCACCCTACTTTAACAAAGTGTGGTGCAAAGGTAGAAAAAAATAATTTCATCTTTTGAAAAGCAAACATAAATTTTAACCATTGCATAATGTTTTCTATTTTGTAAGCATGCTTCATTATTTTTTAATTGGTTATTTATTTGTTAGAACATTTTAGTATTGCAAGCGGAATGCATATTCATTAATGTATCATTTATAAGTATTGCCTCACTTTGGTGATATTTAGGTACTTGTCTTTTTATCGTAAGATTGACTAGGGTTATACAACTAATCTTAACACCACCATGACTTGCATATATAATGGACCATGGTACCCTTCATATTTGATTTCATAGTGCTTAACATTCATGTGGGGTACATCCAAATGTAGCCTTGGAATGTTTAGTAAAACAAATATAGCAATATTAGAGTTGAAAGGATCATTTTCACTTAGATTTATCATATTTATATGCAAGGAAGGGGTTAGTCTATATTTTGAGATGTTGATTTCATGATGACACTGTCAATTTTCTTCCATTTTATTAATCTCCTCTACTTGAAGTTTAGTATTATCAATAAGATATCGCAACTTATGTTTACATTATGGAATTTTCTTTTGTGTGTTTGGTAGTCCAACGATAGACCCAAAAAATAATTCAAATTGAAGTACTATATGACACCAAGCTAAATGTTACATCAATTGGTTTCAAGGGAGGTAAGTTAATAAAATGATGTTACATAATTAGTTATAATACCATGGGAGATCCTCCAAATATTGAACTTATTTATTTTTTTGTATATGTTAGTAAGTAGCATAAGAGTAATAAATTGTATTGGCATTAATTGGAGGCTTTCTATTATTCTAAAATGCGCACCCTCATTGTCATATTTCTAAAATTCTACTTTAGTTGAAACTTATAATAGCACATGAATTAGAAAATATAATTTGTATTAGAAAAACACATTCTCTCTAATGATAGGAATTATATTATAGATGAATATACTTTTTTACAATTTTTAGTGGTTCATGGCTCATGTTATCAATCATAATTTGAAATAAATGCACATAAATTTTGTTGATATTCTCATTTTATCCTTTGTTACATTGTGCTATTTTTAAAAAAAATGACTTTGAGTCGAATATTATGTTGGAAATGGTGAAAGAAAAAATTGTCTTAGTTGCCTAAGGTATGAATAGAGGTAAGAGTTAAATAGTAAAACCAATTAAATGTATAATCTTTGAAGCTTCATATAAATATTTTAACAATAAATCTATCATTGAAAAATTTAATCTAAATATCTTCCATAATAATTATGTGTGAGCCAAGGAGCTTCCTTTGCCACAATAAATTTTAAACTAAGGTGCGGTAAATCCAATAAATGCGTAACAGATAAACAAGTATGTCATAGGCTAATAGATAACATAGTAACTCACTTGATAGGTCCTTTTTGGGAGATTATTGCAAGTTTACTTGATAAGTTCTTCAAATCGTTCAACTTAATCTTGATTGTTATCAATTCTAAACTTAGAAAGCATCTCATGTCATTCAAGTCACAATCTTATCCTAAAAAATATTTAATGTTGTCTATATAGAAATTACCCATTTTCAAGCATACATTATAGAAAATAAGTTAATGTATATTTTTTAGATCATATTTGATGTCATTAAAATTTACATGTAGGGTTCAATTTGACATGGATGGTTTAGATTCATACCTGTACAAATATTAATTCTATAGGCATTAAAAAGAACTAAAGTAATAGATATTAAATTAATTATTCATGAAGTGGTCATCAAAAAGTCATAATTTTTAATAGAGTGACAAGTCAATTCGTGACATCTTTCATAATAAACTTGGAATTAAATCTAGAGCTAAGTACCATTATTTAATTTATTTAAATTTTGTGTGTTTAGTTCAATAACTTAATCATTCTAAACTTATTAGTTCTACCTAGAGTTCATTTTCTTGCTTAATTGTTTCTTTACCATAGAAGTTTAGAAAATGTTATTGTTATTGTTTTTTATATTTTATGAATTCACTTTTCTTACACCCCTATATTTATGTCTTTAAGGGTTATCCTTCAACATTAGGATTTTAGATATGATATTTCAATCTTATCTTTATTAATGTAGGTAAATCAAATATTGTCACTCCTACTATTGACAAAGATAAGGAAAAGGATAATGTAGAAGTTGAGACAAAAGGTTTACAAAGAAGTCTCAAAAGGAAAGAAGGGATCCTTAATATCCTAAAGTATAGAAGTTATTATCTCTAAGGTGAGAAAGAAATAGGTGCCTATCAGTAGTGAAGATGCTCTTAAAGAGAAAAATATGAATCCAAACTTAAATAAAATCAAGAAATAAGTTTAGAAGGGGAATATAAAGGATGGTGATATTATAACACATACAAAGGATAAATAGATAATAAAATAATATAATATATACTTGATACACTTGTTGCATTGGCATTGTTTTGTCATTGATGTCATAAGTTGAAGTTCAGTTGCTCTTGTTGCGATGTCATTTCATGTTTTCTTCAAGGTATTGCATTATTTATGGTGTTTGATAATGGTGATGATTGTGTTGATAGTTTAGTGGTATTCATACAAATATCATATAGTTCAATGGTAGTTCAGTGTTGATAGGTACTTGTCATAAGTTGATAGCCAAAGGTTCAAACTCTAAAAGTATCAAAGCTTATTTTTCTTATCAAGTATCAATGACACAAAATTTAGCATCAAGGGCATATGATAATCACATGAACAATCTCATGTGCAAGTTTATTGGTTTTTTGAATTGGTTTAGGGTTTTTTTGTTGATTAGCACTTTAGTTTTAAAACCCTAAATGGAGTTAAAATGTGAAAATTTAATAGCAAATTATTTTTTGTTATATTTCGAAAGTGACTTGCTATAGCAAGTTAAATATATTTTAAGTAATTCGATTAAGGGTTTTAAAACATTCATAAGCTGACCCCTCTTTTTGCCTAACTGGTCGAGAAGGTTGAAGAATTTGTTTAATTCATTCCAACAAAGAAGAAATGCCTCGATTTAAAGGTTGTTTCGCAGGAGTTCAAAATCCAAGGTTTATATTTAAACCTGTGAACGGTAACTTTCAAGAGCTTGAACTTGATGGGAAGTTTGAAAGTTGCTTTGTTTTATGCATTCATTTGAATATGAATAGATTTATGGAGAATTATATGACACCAATTTGAAGATATATGTTCTTTTTTAATACCAATGGTCATGATTTTGAATGGGAGTTTTGTTTTGAAGATGGAATGACTTATGTGAGAAAATGAATGTATGTTATAATTGAAAAATTATGACAGGCAGATATCACAGTTTTTTCCTTCTATATTTCAAGATGAGATATTTGTGAAGAGGAGATACTGAGAAGGAGATTGAAGTAAAAAATTATCAAAGTGCTCAATGAAAGATTGAAGATGTTCTTGGGCATGTGTTGATCATTCTGAGAAATATGAGGGTTTTGTGAAAACCCTAGTATTGTGCTTAAGCCATAATAGTGCAGAATGAAGAAGAGTTAAGAAATCAAACCACATAAGTATTACGAGAAGTCATTGATTGAAATTATTGTTCTTTTTTTCTTGGCATAGACAATTGTGCTTGACCAATATGTAAATCAGTTTTATAGAATTTTGCATATATCAATGTTAGTGTGGCAATGGTCTTAAGTTTTATGTGATAGAGGACTTGATTATTGTTCATACTATAGAGATCTTGAATTATATTGGAGTTATAAATCTTAATAGGGAAATGGTCTAGTAAAGATCTCTTTGTGTCATTGCAATTTAAAGAAGGTGCATTCAAGATGAGAGCAAAGGATTCAAGCAAATCCTTAATGATTTCTTGTTCATTATTCATATCTATCTACATATTTTATTTGATGTATTGAGAAGAGTCTTGTGAAGGTGTTTTTGTTTAAGTTTGCAAAAGGTTGTGTGGTTTTTGAATGTGAAACATAAAAGAGGAGAGGTAGTTTTGAGTGAATAAGGAAGATAATTCTGTTTGAAGAATTGATACAGAGAAAGAGCAATGAATTGTCTAGAAATAAAGTAACCCTCTGATCTTGTTTATTTCTTTTGAAGATTGCCAGTGAGGCATAGTGATTTGCTAGTGAGGCATATTGTAGCCAGTGAGGCTTGTTGATTTCCAGTGAGGCATATTGTAGCCAATGAGGCTTGTTGATTGCTAGTAAGTCATATTATAGCTAGTGAGGCTTGTAGATTGCTAGTGAGGCATTTTGTTAGCCAATGAGGCACACAACTTGTAATTTGTAAGGTTTTCGCCAGTGAGGTCTAATGAAGCTTATTTTCAGAGTGTTTTTTCACCCTTTTAGGGTTTTCCACTCATAAACCTGGTATTATGCCTCTTCTTAGTGGTTTCTTATATTGTGCTTGATTGTATATTTTTGTTCAAGTATTATATTTTGATTTGCATTTTATTGTGACTGCCTCCACATTCACTATCTAGATAATATTTGAAGTGTTTCAATGGGTTGCTTTGCATAAGACGAGTGAGTTAAGGATTGAAATTTTATTTGTAATTAGACCACTAATTCACCCCCTCTCTCAGTGGTCCTATACTCCAACAAGTGGTATCAGAGCGTTAGGTCACTTGCAAGTCTAATCATCTTGGGAGATCCTGGCAATGGAGTACAATGGAAAAAAGTAAAATAAACAAAGAAAAAAGAAATACCCAGCACAATGATAAACAACAAGCACCACCTAAACCAGGTACAAAGGATGATGAAGAAGTAGTTACAAGAAATGACTTACAAACTGAAAAGGGTACAAGGTTAGAAGATGATTTTGTAGTTGAGAATATTGAAAAAGAAGGAGACAACTTTGTGAGTGACTATGAACAGAAGTATGATGAAGATGAATGTGAAATTGATATTGAAGGTGAACTCATTTGTGCCCTTGATGGGATTAAGAAACTTATAATGGAGAATCAAATATTAAAGATGCAGATTCAAGAAGAAAGGGAGTCCAAAGCCAAGACACTTTTAGCTCTTCAAGAAGCAAAAAAATGATCATAGATTTGAAGGTACAAGTTGTAGAAGTTAAGAAAATAGAAGAAGTCAAAAATTAGTTTAAAACAAAAAAGGTTGATTGTGAAAGATATGAATTAGAGATAGTTTCTTTGAGAAATGGATGAGAAAAAGCATCTTCTAAGTTACACAAGACTCTTAAGAGTATGTGTAGGATCATCATGGAAAAGACATGCCCTTAAGTGGCAAAAAAATCAGAAAAATTAGAGTTAGGAAACTTGACATAAAAATTTAAATAAGTTATCTATATTATTTCAAAAATATGTAAGAATAGAATCTCTAGAAAATTGAATATAGCTTCTCAAATCCTAGGCTTTTTTTAAAAAAAGAAATCTATTTGGTGAAAATTTGTAATTTAAATGCAGTAGTACTTAAATTTCAAGGAAAAATAAGAAGTAGGTGTCTATCACCACCCTAACCACAATAAAATGAGAATACTTTTTATAAGATTTTAGATATAAGTAGATGACTCATATCCATGTGATGCATATTTTTTGTGATTTTTTCCAAGTAAATAATTAATTATGAATTTTTATTACAACTTTTAAAAATATATAAAACATTATGTTTGACCACCTTAACTTGGTCAAAACTTCATAAAATTCAATTTTTTTTTTAATCCTATATATGTGAACCCCATTTTGGTGTTCCCACCTCCATGGACAACCAAATAGATAGTTGTAGTTAGGGTATGTGCAAGATCAACATGGAAAAAATAGGCCCTTAAGTGGCAAAAATTTGAAAAATCAGAGTTAGGAAATTTGACATAAAAAATTGAATAAGTTATCTATATTATTTCAAAAATATGTAAGAATAGAATCTATAGCAAATTGAATGTAGTTTCTAAACTACTAGGTTTATTTTTGTAAAAATTCTATTTGGTGAAAATTTGAAATTTCAATGCAGTAGTACTTAAATTTCAGGGAAAAATAAGAAGCAAGTGTTTGTCTAACCACCCTAACCACAACAAAATGATAATATTTTTTTTATAAAATTTTAGATATAAGTAGAGGACTCATGTCCCGATTTGATACATATTTTTTTGTAATTTTTTCCAAGTAAATAATTAATTATGGATTTTTATTACAACTTTTGAAAAATATAAAAACTTGTATGTATGACAACCTTAACTTGGTCAAAACTTCATGAAATTCATTTTTTTTTAATCATATAGTATGTAAAGCATAGAATGTGATACCGTTTGAAAGCTATAGATGTTTTTCAATCAGCCTATCAATCAAGACTTTAGTCGTAATTCAAATAGAAAATGAATAATAATAATTCATTAAATTCAAAGTAAAGTATAATTTATATTGGTGGAAAGTTGAGATTCTCCTTTAAAAAACCCTTTGTTTCATCAATTTTGGGTAAAAAAAAGTCATCATCCACATACCCTACACATACCCATCATATTGCCACTTTTTGGCCCATCATGATCCTGCACATACTCTTAGTGGAATAGTAGAGGTTCAATCATGACATTCAGGGAAGTTCATTCATTCCTCTTAATAGTGAACTTGTGTTAAAATGGTCTTATAATTAATATCACATTTGATCAAAATCCTAGTAACAGTGAAAGGACAGTCAATGTCAAAAGGTAGTGTGAACACAAGTTGTAATAGCAAAGATGAACTTTTGAAATCATGGAAGTCATATGAAAAAGAGCTTCAAAGAAGAAGACAATCACTATGTCACAAAGTTATTAAGACAAGATTTCAAACAATTGAGAGGCTAAAATCAAAGTGTTAGGGAAGATTATTAAGAAAAGTCATTGATGTCAAAGTGTCAAAGGTACTTTGTTGTTACAAAAGAAGGTGGTTGAACACAATTTGTTGTCAAAGCTTACCATTCTATAGAGAAGGGGGATTCGCTACTCACGAGTTCTCTTCATTCAGAGAGCCTTATGTCATGAACTACCCTAAACTACCTCAAGGAACAACATGAGAGTTCTAGAATCAGAAAGAGCAGGTTGTGAAAGTTTTATGGAAAAACTAACAAGCTCTTGACCAAAGGACGACATCACAAGATACAAACAATAATGCAGTGCACTAGTGTCCTAGAGGTATGCTGGCATCTTGTATGGACTAGAAAGTGAGTTTATCACATAAAATGACTCTGGAGTGGCTACTTCTACTCTAATTATTGAGAACTTCAAAGTACTGGAAAATAATAGAATGTGATAAAGTTGAAATAAAGTGAAATAGAAATGATAAAGAGAATGAGAGGTAGAAAGGAAATGCTCACAACCACACAAGTGATGAAACCTCTAGTATGTGAATGTCTTCAATACCTGCATGTGTAAGATCTAGAGAAAGTGTTGGGGCTCTATAGGGGTTTGCCTCAATCAAACCCCCATTTTGGTGTTCCCACCTCCATGGAAAACCAAATAGATGGAGAGAAATAAAGTATGCAAGTGCGATGTGATAAAAGCAAACCCTGCTCGAGGAGGAGAACCCATAACACAAAAATTAGGTAATAAAAGCAATCCCCGCTTGAGGTGGAGAACCTGTATCACAAAGTAAGGATGAAATAGATAGGGTATATGGAATCCCAGGATGCTCACAAGCATAAGGCAAGAGAGATATCAATTGCAAGGCTTAAGGAAGCCAAAGAGGGAGAGAAAGATAACTACTACACCCAAGGGTGCTGGAAGGAGTGTTGTAAAGATGTGAGAATAGTGTTGTAGTAAGCTATGCAAGTAAAATGACAAGAGAAAATGCTAGATCCAAGGTTGGAACGAAGCTAGAGTGAAGCCAGAGTCACTTAGAAGGATCCATAAGATTGAAAAGATAGCATATATAGCAAGAAAAAAAGCTTCTCGAGCAGTTACAATGCGTCCCCAACCATTACCACTGACAAAACTCACTGACAAGTGGAAAAAATGCATTGAAATGGTCATTTGAACATTCAACCATCATAGGACACTAGTGTGGTGCATAGATGTCCACGTGTCGCACTAGTGTCTAGACACATAACGCTACAAAATGACACGAATGGGAAAAGCACAAAATTTGATGCAAAGTTGATGCACAAAGGTAGTTGCTGAAAAGGGACCATGTTAAGCATCCTCAGGGGGAAAAAGGTTGATGCAAGGGCTAAAATGAGCCTACACAAGATGCAAGGAGAGTGGACACTAAAGCAAATGCAAGAATGTATGTGAAATTTCAAGGGGTGCAATTTTGAAACATTACACATTTAAAGGATTTCCTTATCAAGATTGTTGTAGGTTTGTATTCCTTTATGAGTAAGGTGACTATAATCAGTTAAGGGACTCATCATAGTATTGATTTCCTTATTGATAATTGTTGGTGAAGATGTTTGACAAAGAAATGTGCATTCTTGACTGATTTTGACTTCAATGTAGTTGTGGTTGTTGAATTGTGGTTTGTTGTCTAGTTTTAAGTGTCTTGGCTACTTTGATAGTGATCTAATCTTTGGGTAGTGATAATATGACACTTGGATTGTGATATGTATGCACTATTTTTTATACTAACATTGGATCACATAGAATCTTTTATGCACACCTTATCTTTCTTTTTGTGTATACAATACTCTCATTTTGGTGTATCGTCTTGAGGGATTCTTGTATCAAAGTGATATCGATGGTCAATGGAAGTAGGTACTTGCAAGGGTATGGTATCAAGGTGATGGTTCTTTGATAGTCTATGCTTGTTGTGCATATAATTTTGTCTTGTCTTCTTTTTTGCAAAACACAGTGGAGTACTTTGCATAGTGATGGTGATCTTGCATAAAGATAATTATCTTTAAACAGTGGTATGTGTCAGTGGATTGCACAATGGAATCCATGCAATTATTGGTTTGGCAATGTGATAGTGATTTTTGAGATAGTGCAAGAAATAGATGACTATACTAGTGTCATGGTAGATACATCAATTTTTTATCATGTCATCTCAATCAATGTTTCTAATAACAATGCTTCCTCTTGTATCATGATAAAAGCAAGGTTTGAAAAGTCACATGATAGTCATATCATTGAAAATAGTCATAGATGTCAATGTCATATTTTAGTCATGCCAATGGGAAAAGAAGTTTTCATGATATTCCATGATTAAAAGTGTATCCATTATAAGAACAGTGAAGTAGTTCCTATTTGTCCAAGGGGGAGTAATGCCTGTGATCATTGATCATAGTGATGCATGTTTGATATTCACCATATTTCATGTTTTTTAGTGATTTCAAGGTAAGTGCAAAAGGATGGAAAAGAAGGCTTAAGTGGCCACTTTTTTTTCTTTTTTTTTTGAAATTAAGAAATACTGACCTTGGACATAAAATTAAGGATAGTTACACTCAAAATTTTGAGATGCAACAAAAACAAGGATTGTAACTTGCTTTGAGTCTACTTTCTCAAATACTAATTTATTTTGAAAATGGTTGAGAATAAGGGGTTCAAAAGAGGGGCCCACAAAAATTGGTGCTATTTTTGTCAAAAAACATAACATAGCAACTTTTTTGTGTACGTAGCACAATGAACTTTCTTTTAGTATTTTTAAAATCACTTCAGTGAGAAATTAGCTAAAAGTATGTAGTTTATGCATGATTTTTCTAATAATTTTTTAATGAATATTTGATTTTTTACTAATTTTCAAAGTGGACACTTCCTAAAAAATAGAATTTTAGCCATGCTACCCCTACAAATTTTGGAAACTAATTGAAATTTTTTAATTATTTTTTAATATATGTATAATGGAGGCTAGTTTCTAAAAAATTAATATAATACAACTTTCATAGGTTATCTTTTTTATATATTGGAAAATACTTAGTCTTTTTTCTCAATTCTTGTTTTCTGTATTTGCATTTTGTAAAGAGACTATCTTGTAACTCAATTTTATTTTACAGTTTAATATAATACAACTTTTACAGGTTATCATGTAGTTTGTCAGTTGCAAAATTTTCCTTTCATCCTTCAAATATTGTCAAGTTTTCCTTCTAGATTTTAGGTTTCATCCTTATGCTTGATTTGATAAGAAACTTACTATGTTTCAATCTTGAAACCTTTATTTGTTTTGTCTCACTCATAAGTGTATGAATGCAATTATGTTCAGTTTCATAGGTTATACATTGTGCAAATAATTCAGAGTTATCTTCATTTTTGTGAAGATACTATTTTTTCCTTTGAAGAGGATGATTTTATTAAAGCCTTTATACGAAATATTTATGTGATTGAACTATTCAGATCTAGTTGTGCAGATAGAATCTTTAAGAGGTCCTTGTGAATCAGTTTGCAGGTTTATCATATTTTAGGTGCATCACCACCATTTAATTCATTTTTGCATTCCATTAAGCCTTCTATCCCTTTTCTTGCATAAGTCATTAGTATCATAGAAAAATCAAAAGGGGAACCAACCCATAATCTCAAGATTCACTTTAATTATGAGCAACCCATAGGCTCGAAAGTGTTTCCATGTTACACGGGATTGTTGAGCTTTATAGCTTTGCATCTGAGTGCAATCCCTCGTGACAACAATAATCTTTGTAAGGATATATACTCTAAGATTTGATCATCATAGGGGTTATACATTGGGCGATCCCTAAGACTCTTATTACCATCATAGGGGTCATATTTTTATTGATACATAAGACTCTCATTATCATCACGAGGGCCATAATTGGGTTGGTCAACAATACTAGCATCATAATAATAATTATCATATAGATCATTTATATTGGTTGAGTGACAATGTGATTTGGGAAGAGAATTTTATCTAAAAGGATCATGGTGTTTTATTTTCCCTGGATTACAAACTTTCTCCTTGCTTCAATAATGAGTTTTGTCTTTCATTGTATGGGATATGAGTCCATTATTTTTGTGAGGCCCTTATATTTATTAGGTTTTAGATGATGGTTGAATTCTAAACCCCAATAAGAGATAAATACAATTTTTTTTGGTTTTCTGTTTTTATTTTTTGGTTTTTGAAAACATAAATTAAGAAAAATACAAAAAAATAAAATAAAATAAAATGCTCAAAGCATAAGGTCCCCTTTTGGATTCAAGTGGAGAGATTATAATCTAACAATGGTAAACAAAATAGACACAATAACAATCCTAGATGTAATCAAGTGGGAATGACTCCCAGTGTGTGCCCATAATAGAAATTATTCTCTAATACTATCTACCTATGAGGGATAATTAGGGATAGCCACATACATATGAAATATATTACCAAGGAGTGTTAAAGGCTTTGACAAGGCTAGCTCTATCTCAACACATGGAATTAAATCATGAATAAATTTAGGAGGAATTACACTTCCCTTACACCACACTAAAACACAACCAAAATTAATTATATATGATATACAAGAATTCTAGCACAATCCTCAAAGGGAATGTGAGGCCTAATCCATGAATTTGAAAGTGCAAAAAATTTAAACAAATCAAAGAAGAGGGTAACCAATCCTTCTCCTTCACTTCCTCAATGTATAAATTTCTTGGGGGCTTAGCTCAAATGAAAACTCACAAATTCCTAGAGGCATGTCTTTCAATTCACCCCCACTCTTTATACTCTGCTGGAACAATGGACTTGAGGTCATCCTCTAGGGTGATGAAATACCTAGATAGACCCCCTCAAAATTAAAAGGAAGAAGTGTTTCTAATTCTTAAGCTCACACGTGTGTGAGAGAATACAATACACAAACACTCCTTTGGGATTAAAGTAAAAATTATTTTCAATTAACCAAATTAAAATTTGTATGGTTCATTTTAATCCCTCAATACATAGTAGTTTGAAAAAGACCTAAACATGTAATACAAATATAAAGATAAAATGGCCTATAAAACTTGTCTTCTAACAATCATCCTACAAAACCAATGCATTATAAGTCTTACATATATTTTTCTTTTGACTTGTGAAAAAGATAGTTTTTTTAAGTTTTGATGCTTTGATCATGAAATGATGTTTCATTAAATTATTAGTCGAAAAACAAAAAGAAGAAATCAAAATGAACAATCAATCACACCATTTGATTGCTTACAAAATTCCATGAGGGAAATATTTTAGAAATAAAATTTATATCCCTAAAAAATTAGAATCAAATGTTAGCAAATAGAAAAATATATTTAATCACAACATTCTTCATGATTTTCTATGCAATTTAGAAAAAAAAAATCATCAAATTTCATTTTCATTTGCAAAATTTATGTGCATTTAAAAATTGGAAATAAAAGCTCACTTAAAAAAAAGTGCCTAAAAATATATTAAAAACCTTTAAAAAATTACCTTTTGCTCAAAAAATTACTCTAAGTCACCTTTCCAACACCTATAAAATATTGAAAGTCTAAAACATAAGCAAAAGGTTATGCAATTTTGTAGCAATAATGTTGTTTTATGGACTCAAAAGAAGGAAAGTGTCTTAAATATTTAACTAGAAAGTAAACTAAAATTAATTTTAACATAATTTAAAACATGCATCAACTAAATTGTAGTCCAAAAACTGCAAATTAGTACAAGTATATGGATTTGATGAAGGGTACTCCCCTTATTGAATTAGCCTTACAATAACAACACAAAAAGGAAAAACAATATGCAAGAAGAAAGAAAAGATATATTTTCTTATTATTCTGAAATGGAAAAGAAAATAAAAAAATACATGGGCTTTCTGTTGACAAAAGTATTAATCACACAGGCAGATCAGAGCCTTTAAATTCTACTCAACGATCTCCTAACTCACACCTTCATGTTACTTTTCCACCTTCTCTCCATCTGCTTCCCCCTTCCCCTATCTCTCTGTCACTATATATTTATCTCCTTCTTCATGTCGACTTAGCCTCTCGACATTCTTTTCCTCCCGTGTTGCTTTAGTACCACCTCTTCATCTAATGAATCATCAAGATCTCACAGGTTGTTACCAAGTTATCAGTGTCTTCCATCCCATTTGTTTGTGCCAGGTAATTGTCTTCAAAACTATGCTCCATTGTTAGGCCAACACCAATCATTGACCAAAATCACATTGATTCACAACAACGATGTGTAATCAATGAATAATTTCTCTCCACGTGTTTCCACCATAGTTGTATGTCCATCACCATCAGTCTACACATTCCATAACCGTTCTCTTTTACCACAATACCGTAGGATGCTTCTTTACCACATACCATCCAAACAACCATCACAATGTCTGTGGGTTACTGCCATATCACAGGCCCTCTTCATGGTCTTTCATAGCATTGTGGGGTTTGTACTGCTATACTGTAGACTCCTCCATTTTATTACCATGGGGTTGTAATTTCCATACTGCCATACCGCAACCTCCCTTATATGTCTATCATGGGTTTGTGGTTCAATATGCCTGTATAGTTCACTGGAATGTCAAAGGGACTTTGAATGTCATCCCACCGATAGGTGAGCCTCCTGCCGATGTGACTTCTTCGTGGCTGTTTACTACTATTGCTCCCACCATCGGTACTTTGATGGGACATGAAACAAGGTCTCTTTGAGATCATTAGGTCATGATAATAAGCTAGTCCACTATACGTAGAACACCAGATGAAGTCAAGACATAAACTTTAACACTATAGCTTAAAGCTCGACTGGTCATACTTGGAAAGCTTAAGCTCATTAGCCCTTATTGAGAGAAAAAAATCAAAAATTGATGCAAGATTTCTTTTTACCCTAGATGCTCTTGCATTAGACACCTGAGGTAATTCAAAAATGTTTCATGAGTTGAACTCATAAACATTTATAGATCCTATGCTTATTTTGGACCCATCTATGTACCTTACTTTTCTGAACATCTTTCTGAACTTGCCTTTCAAATTTGATGTCCCTTCCATTCTTCATTCTTCCCCTCTTCCTTCCTCTTTTCACAAATTCCAATTCCTACTAATTCGTACTATGAAATGCTAGAAAATCATAATCATCAATTTTATCTTCTTTAGGAAAATAAGGAAACTCATGCATTACCTCTTCCCTTATTATTGTTGCAACAATCATTTCATTTTCAATCTCCATTTGTTCCTTTTGTTACTCCTTTCCCATACCTCCTGAAAAGTAGTTCTCAACTAAAAATTTATGTTAGTATCACAATCAAAGTACTCATACTTTTCATCTGTCTCCTCTATATCCTTATCAATGTCAATAACACAATCAAAATATTCTTCCTATTCATCCTACAATAAACTATCATCAACTAATGTAAACAAAAGCTCATCAAACAAGCCAACATGCGCTTCCTCACCTTCTTCCTTACTTACAATCGAACTACCTTCCTTCATTAATGTACTCACTACTGCATTACAATCATCTGCACTAATCTCATCATGCTCACATAAATCAATGACATTTTCACAAAAATCAAAGTTTACCTCTTCCTTTTCCACCAAGACTTTCAATCTACTCCTTCTGAATGCAATCAATATAGTTGTAATGTGAATTAGTAAATCTTGATCTTGATGTTCATCCTCTTTAACTAATTGTATAACTCCATTAACCAAGCATTTTCTAGTGTTATTACATACCTTTTCTTCTTCCTTATTCAAAGGTTTCAATTTGTGCTTGACTCCATCTTTCATCAAATTATAGGTATTGGCATACCCATCATGCATTTCTTTCCTATCAAGCTACCAAGGTCTACCCAATAACAAGTGACAAATATCCATAGGCATAACCTCACACAAAAATTCATTATGATAATCACCAATCTTAAACCTTACCAAGCATTGTTCATTCATCTTGTAACCAAGCAATTCTATGTGGATGTTGGTTCCTTCTCCTTTGTAGCTGTAACTTGTTCCTCATTTCTTTAAAAAAAATATTGTCAATACTACCACCATCAACGATAAAATCATAAACTTTACCTTCACACTTACATTGAGTGCAAAATAGGCTCTTTCTTTGATCTTGTTCCTTCTCTTCGTTCAACAAGGCCCTTTTGACAACAAGGGACTCTCCCCTTTCAACATATTCAGAATGTGATGACTAAGCATCTTCATCTACATGGGCAACTCGAGCATTACCTTTTGGCCTTCTATTTTTCCTTCCTTGATGTTGAGGACACTCAAAGACCCTATTTCCTTCTTCTCCACATTGAAAACATGCTCCACAAAAGCCTCATCTTTGCGGTCCTTGTCTAGATCTTCCTCCTCCTCTATAATTCTACTCACGGGACTTGTTTGATCTTTCACCCCTTTCATCTTTGTTGTCCCTAGTGTCTCTAATCCATTGTTCATCCTCTTTTTACTACACATAACCTTTACCTGTCCCTTTCTGTTTGTTCTCAAATTTCCTGTTCGATCGTTCTTCTACCTTCAATGTAAATTGATATGCATCCTCAATGGTGTATATTATTACTAATGCCAACTCCATTTATATGATTGGCTTCAACTCATTAATGTAACATGCTACTTTCTCCTTGTTTGCTTTAGAATGTCCTATTCTAATTAGGATCTTGTGAAATTCCTCTGTTTGTTCCTTCACCATCCCTATTCCTTGTCTCAAATTATGCATCTTCTTGAGCAACTCCAACTCATAATCATCTAGAATAAATTTTATTTTAAACTTGGACACCATTCTATCCCATTTGAAAATTTTATCGTTCCCTTGTCTTCCCCTTTCAAGCTAGATCTCTTTCCACCATATGCTTGCATGACCTATTAGCTTTGTCTTTGCAAACCTTACCCTATGAGGGTCTTCAATCTCCTCAAACTCAAAATATTCTTCCATGTTGTTGATCCAATCTATCAACTCTTCAAGATTCATATTTCTAGTGAAAGTTGAAATCTCCATTTTAGGTTTCTTTCTAGGGTTGGATATTGCTCTCAACAATCTCATTTCTCTAGGATCTATTTGATCATGTTCCTCATCTTCCATTTCCTCTTCAGTTTCATCTTCACTATCATCTCTTTCTCGATGCACTTCTCTCATATGGATCTCTTATTGCAAGGTATTCAACTACCTTATGATGGCTCTAATTTCATCTCTAGGAGGGTCTCTTCCTCCACCACCTCTACCTTTTCTGCGCTGGACATGTCTATTAGACATTTTGATATCAACCCACATTCATAGATCCTACTGCAAACTACCTCACGTTCAATGCTTTGTTTATAGACTCAAGATGACCTGCTTTGACCAATATGTAGGAATAAAGAAAAGTTTTTATTATTATTATTTTAAAATGGAAAAGAAAATTATAGAATACATGGTCTTTCTAATCACAAAAGTATCAGTCACACAGTTAGATCAGAGCCTTCGAATTCTACTCAACGATCTCCTAACTCACACCTACATGCTACTCTACCACCTTCATTCCACCTGCCTCCTCATTTCTCTATCTCTCTATCACTATATGTCTATCTCCTTCATGTTGACTTAGCCTCTCAACATTATTTTCCTCCTATGTTGTCTTAGTACAACCTCATCATCCAATGAATCATCAAGATCTCACATGCCATTACCAAGTTATTAGTGTCTTCCATCCCATTCATTCATTGTAGCTAATCTTTGAAACTATGCTCCATCATTAGGATGACGCTAATCAAACCAAAATCACGTTGATTCACAACAATGATATGAAATCAACGAATAACGTCTCACCATGTGTCACCACCATACTTGTCCGTCCATCGCCATCGGTCTATACACACCATAAATATTCTCTTTTACCATGATACCACATGACACCACTTTACCACAGACCATCCAAACGACCATTGTGGTGTTCGCGAGTTACCACCATACCGTAAGCCCTCTTCATGGCTAGTCATAGGATTAAGGAGATTGTACCACTACACTGCATACTTCTTCACCGAACTATCATGGGGTTGTAGTTTCCATACAATCATATCATATCCATACACACTCATAGACAACAAAATTAGAAAAAAGGTTAGTGTGTTCATGTCGAGTTCATAAAAATATGTAGAGGAAAATAAAGAAATAAGAAATCAAATAAATTGAAAGACTAAGAATGAGATCAAATCCTAATTCCTATTTTACAAACTTCAATGTAAACCTCAAAAATATGTGTTGATTAATCTATTTGGATGTGGATGCAACTCAAAAACATAACACTACATTTGGATAATAATTAATTTTGATAGAGTTGATTTTCATAGTGTGATTGATATGAAAATGATGAAGGAATGAAAAAATCTTCTAGGAGATGAGGATGAGATGAAGGACTTGAGTTAACTGAACTATGGAGGTAACTCACCTGTTAAATGAAAAATTTCCATTTTGAATCGAAGAGAAAATAATTCTAAATTATTTAATTCAATTAAAGGATAAATGTGATGAAAAAAATTGTGTTCGAAGAAGAAGATGACTAATGGTTGAATACAAAGTTTCTAAATGAAGAATAAGTTTAACAAAGGAGTGAAGATTGAGATTCTAGAGTGAGATGAAGTTATCTAGTTAGAGAAGGCTAAAAGAGGGGTAAAAGTTTATCCAATCCAAAAAGAGTAGTACAAAGCAAGGGAATTACACATCCTTGTCAATCTCCACTAATTGGTCCAACTTTTGTGACAAATCTGGGGGTAATTGGCCCCTATCCACAATTTTCCAATCATGTAAATGATCAGAAGCCCATTTAGCCAAACAATCCACAACCCCATTCTATTCACGCAAAATATGATAGAAAGAAACATAATCAAAGGAAGCACATAGATTAAGAATCTGTTTTATAATGATAGCCAAATGCCAACTAACATCCTCTAATTTTTCCCTCTTCAGAAAAGTCACTACCACTTGAGAATCTAATTCACAAATGATCTGCCTCCACCCGAGAGCACAACCATGCTCCATACCACATAAAATGGCAAGAGCCTCCATCACATTGTTAGTATACCAACCCTTATATAGAGAAAATGGAAATTATTATTGATTAATAAATGATAATATGTGATGTGATGATTAATAAGTGAGATGATATGATAATTAATTACTTACTGATTATGATGGTAAACTAACATAATAATGATGATAATTAAAATTAGATGAAATAATTTAATGTCTACAAAATTATTATCTAAAAATATTTGATCATTTCTTAATCCTAAGCCATTTTTTATTTTCTTTCAAGACCAAACATTATTCTTTTCTAAAGATTTAAATTTTTTATCTCTTTAAATTTTTAATTATTCACTTAACATGTTTCTTGCTCACATTATTTTTTTTCTCTAACATACTCTTTTAAGTAAGAAAGAGATTCCACATTATTGTTATTGTTATTTAACAATGGATTTTCCAAGCATAAATCAGCTATTTATTTTTTATTCATAGGTGGCATCACCTACAAAATAAATATTCATTATATTCTCTTAGTTTTACTAAATATATTGAGTGCACTAAATGTATTTTAGGGTAAGACTGATTATATTTTAAGATTCTTGCATTTACAACTCATATCATGTGACTAGATAATTTTGGGTATAGTAGTGTCATAATTAGGTTTATCATAAACATTGTAAATCACCTAAAAAGTGATAGATATCGATGTGTATCCAACACAACATGTTAACCATGTAAGCATCTAACACATCGATAGCACTATCTAGATAAACATTATGATATGGCTCATAAGAACACATGGATGAATGCAAACATAGATAATAAGTGGCAATTAATTGTCATCGCAAACTATAAGGTATGGATACCTTATTAAAGGATATTATTTTTTTCTAGTTTTCTATATCAAATAATTACAACTAGCAGGTGCAATGGATACATAAATTTAATTTTTAGAAACATAGTTCTAATATCGTATGTGATTACTTAGTCTATAAGGTCAACAAATAAATTACTTATATACTATCTTCATTTTAATTTAAACCTTTTTATTGATATAAAAATTTTTTTTAGCATGTTACATATGTATCTTTCCTAAGACATAATTAGCATATATAAGTATTCATATTCAAATTAATAACTGAAATATTATATATATTATACAAATCTTTAGACTCAATTTATTCAAATTCATCCTTTATAAATTTTCTACATATCTTATCTAAAGAATTATGGTAATGTAGTTCTTCATAAAAACTATCTACTTTAATCTTATTGACAATATTAATTTTATACAAATCTCCCATTTTAGTCGAGTTTCAAACTCAAACCTCATAAACATTAAAAATTTCTATGATATTTACATACACACACAATACATATATATATACGGCCATAGGAAAATTCATGGCCAAAAATTCATGCAATTAATTTTTGGTGCGGTGAATTATCATGGCAGTAAATTTTCCCATGGTGAATTGTTGGCATTGAATTTTCCATCAGTAAATTGCTGACAGTGAATTTGCCGTATGCCCATACACACATACATACATGCATACATATAAATCGACAATTTCAAATTTGTCGATTCAATCAACTCAAATCTAACGGAAATAAATTTACTTTATTTCATGAATTAAACTTCCACATACAATTCCACATTTCTGAGGCAATTTAATTAGATACACATACTCCACATACTTACAATCTCTAAGTTTTACAATCTGCAAATTTGACTTAAAACCTGCAACTCTCCCAATTCTCAGTGTGACCTCTCCTTTGTTCCTCTGTACAGAATCCTTCATGCACCCCATCCCTAAGCACATAATAATGATACACCTCCTATGTGCGCCTTCTTCCTCTATTGCTGTCAAACCATTGTCTATGTTCCCTCTCCTTTTGTTGTTATAACATATGCGTTATCATATGCGCGGCCTGTTTCTTTAATCTACCCCTTATTATTATTAAAACGATGGCCTTGTCTTCTTTAATCTGCACATTACCCATGGACCACTATATTCCATGGCGCCTCCTTGTGTTTCCCAGTGCAAACCACTCTTGAGCAGCTTCTTTAAGCAACTCGCAGCCTCTCCTTAAACTCATGTAGCCTCCTCCTTAATGCGCAGACCTTATTCAAAAATTATTATCTCTTCTTTTATGTGCCCCCTCCTCCTTTGAAATAACATATATACCTTTATTGGGCACGGTCTCTCCTACCCGTAGGGCCTGCATTTTTGCTGTTTTCTTGATCTGCATTATAGTGATCTTCTTTTGCTACCTATGGCGCATCTTCCTTTCCTAAGGAAATACCTTTGTCTTGTGCCCATCATCTCTGGCATCGTGTCACTTCAAGTTCCCTCTCTATGTTTTCAATTGGTGCCTTCTTTCATTGGATGATAGCGGGGTCTCCCACTCATCCAGGTGCAGCTTCTCTCTTTTCTCCCATGATGCTCCCCCGCACATTCTACACGCTGGCTTCCTCTTTTCATTTACATGATCGATCCCTTGCACGTTTTCGGCTTGTCTCTTCATCTTCCATGACTCTCTCTCTTCCTGCCGATTTTTGACTTGCTCTTCTTTTTGATTGGTTTGAAAAACAAACTCCATACCCAGCCGACCATTCATATTCTTTGTCGGGATGTTTAAAAACATTTAAAATAACTCTACGCCTCCCTTCTATCACTAATTTGTTTAACATCTAAATATCATTATTTTCCAGGTTGGGCAAACTTTTAAAACATTCAGAATTATTGAGCAATTAGTTTTAAAAGCAATCCAATTGAAAATTTGAATTGGAAGAAGACATTTTGTCAATTAGAAATGACAAGAATGTCATCTATATCTGCCTCCATAAATCATAGATTAAATTGTCCACAGAAAAAGAAAAACAAAAATGACAAAACTAAACCCTTTTTTTTGTCAATGTCGATTGCTTGTAGACCCGAATGCTCTTGCATCAGTGTGTCAAATTTATCTATGTCTCTATTAATAGAATTAATGATCAAATCAATTCACGTATAACTTATTCATGTCTTATATATAGAATTATTATTTTTATCCCTAATAGTATGGATCCTAACCTTATAGTCATATCTAATTACTATAATTTATCCCTAAATGGCATTCATGCACATACAATGCAATTCTATTTTATAACATAATCAAATAAAATAATAAGAATGATAAAAATTGTAAATATCATAAGAATAAATGGACAATTTTTTAAGACTCTTGTTCTCATTTTACATAAATAATTCAATTGAGTTTACAAAACAAACTTACAAACACTTAATTGATGCCAATGTGGATTATTGTAATATAAATCTCTTCGTGCAATGAATTTGGAAATATGATTTATACATAGTTTAAGTTGCACCAGTAAGAATTCTATTACCAACATGTTAACACATCAACATGAACTTGTTGACACATTAAAATGAGTAGTGACATCATCTTTCACCTAATATACTATATAGATACATATCATATTTCTTTATCATACATTGAATCCACAAATATTATTAGTTCATGTCTTTAGGAAGATATTATTGTAATTATAATTACTTATATACTTATTAATCTTTCCAAAATAAATAAATAATTTTTTTTAATCTATCTAATAAAGGTTTATATTTATTTTAGTTGATGCAAATATCCAAATTTCAAACTAAAAATATATAAGAAATTAATTATGTGTAATACTATTGGATGAATAATTTAGATTCTTATTTTGTGCTTGATGTAAATCAAGAAAATATTCAGTTAATATGTATGTGTCATGCTTATTTGTACAATGGTAAGTAAATATGGTTGTTTGTATATATCTGATTGGCAATTCTCTTTTAATTTCATCATGTCTATATAGATTGTCAAGGTCATTTAATGTGATCTTTTCTTCCATAAAGTAATTTGAGATGTTTGCACAAATTTTTAGCACTATGTAACTTCTAAACCGTACTATTGTGTGGTCTCACAACATGCCCCAAGAATTTAAGGCTTGGGGACCCAAGTTGAAAACTAGTATTTCTGGTAATTGCTAGCTGGTTGGCATATTCAAGAGAAATGCATGAGAAGTTGAAAATATTGAAAAATAATTCACAATACAGTGTATTGGGTGCTGCGAATTGAGGTGAATGGGTTTTCAGGAAGTTCGAGTCTGGGTGAATAATTGGGATGAGTTCATTGAAAGTTGGACAAGTGGTTGTAGCTGGAAGTTAAAAGACCACGTGTATGAAAAGATTGATAAAAGGTAGAAGAACGGTTTTTGGTTTGTTCTGAGGTGCAGTACATTGGCTAGTCAGGTTTTAAGGGAAGTCAGGTAATCAGGTCTCGGGTACCTGGGTAAATGTGCATTGGTGCAAATGTTCAAACTTGCTACTCAACTTTTCTCAAGTACATCAAGTATCTGAAAACCTTCCTTAAGTCAGTGATTTCTTGATACCATCAAAGCATGCTATTTGTAGATGGGTTTTGAAGGAACTAATGATAAAGATGGTTTTATTTTAATAAGGTTCTTATTGATGGTTTAAGAGGGAATTGATACACAAAATTTAATGTGCAGGAGGAATAGGTTGTTGGGCAACATTCTAGTATGGACGGTTAGACAAACTTGGGTTGCGAGTAGATCCAACATCATCCAGGCTAGGTGGTGCATTTTGGGAATTCATGCATAAGAGTGTATAGTGAAGAAACACGGGCTATCCAAGATCTAGGTATTATGTGGGCGAGGAAGGAGATGTTGAATTCTGGGGTGTTATATTCATATCTCCCAAAGCCATAGCTTGGAGGTAAGAACATAAGGCTAATGGATTAAAATTTATATATCCAATTGATCACTCTAAATATCCAGTTAGTCCCTACATTTCTATATCCAACTAATCACCCTGAATATCTAGTTAGTCCCTACATTTTGTTTCAAGGTTAAGTTGATGACTTGCTTAATCCAGTTTGATATTGTAATTGTGTCTTGAAGACTAGTTCAAAAATGTTCTCATCGTTGTAGAAGGTCAAAATATTTGTTGACTTATTCTAGAAGGTTCTTGTGCCAACTGTCATGTGCCACGTACTATGTTATGATTTGTTCCCTGGATTCTCCTTCATGTGTTTTGGTAGAACTCTTGGATTGCCTTGTTCTTATAAAAGGCGAGTTATTTTTTTAGTTAAGTTTAGAATTTGTGGAATTCTGGAGATCTAAAACTCTTGCTAGTTTTATTTCTTTTTCCTATTTTTTGTTTCATTCCAACTTAAAAAATTGTATGTTCCAGTTCAAGCTAATTAATATCAGAGCTAATTTAAATTTATTTCCTGATACAAAATCATATGTAGCTGATTGTTTGTTCCTATTAGACAAGCCTGTGTGTTGCTCTAGATTTGGGTGCATATTGACACTATCCAGAGACAAATGTTCCCATATTTCTTTAAAATTCTTGCATTATTCTATACCTAGTTGTGAAGCAATTTGGTGAAGTATAGAGTGGTTTTCTTTGATTTAGTTTGTTTCTTGGGGCGTGTGTGGATAATAACTGGGAGAATCTTTAAATTCTAGGATTTTAATGCTTTGTTTTGGAATAGATGTTGAATATTTTTAGAAACTGTTTCAAAAATGATAAATGCATGGAATATTATTATTATTATAAATCTCTCATTTCCATGAAGTTACACAATGATTTATGCTAAATCTAATAAATATGTGCAAGTAATTTGAATTCATGAAATGTTATTGCAAATTTTTAGTTTTCATGAAGTTGTGAAGTGATACAAGTGTGATAAAAATGAGCTTACTTTGTGAGCTTCTACCAATATTGCATGAGACTCAAAATTGAGGGGGGGTTGCATGGTGTCTCTTCTTCTTCTCTCTTTTTGGGGGAATTTTTCCTCAAAGGGGGTTTTATCCTTCTCATTCTTCATTGAGAGTATTTTGTGTTTTCATCTCTCTTTTGTAGAGGAGTTTTGTCTGACTAGGTTTTCTCCTTTTATTCATTTGTCATAGATTGCATTTACATTGTACATGGGTATCTAACATGGCCTTGTAGTCGAGACCCATCTTTGTGTCATTTTCTTAATAATTAGATACTCCCTAAGTTGCACATAAGGGTGATGTTAGTGTAAATAAATTATTGTACCTAGTTAGTTCTGTAACTAAGGAAAATTTATGGGTTAGCTTATAATCATACATAAAACATAAAACCCTAGCTAACTATGCAGAACAATGGAGGAAAATGCATAAAACAAGAACAATTATACCAAATAGTCCTCAAAACCTCCATGAATCACCTCCATAGCCCTTCTCAACTTGCTAAAAATGTGTGTTTTCCCTCAGATTCGATGTGAGCAATCTAATGACTATGACAATGACAAATCAAATGTTGAAGGATTTGAAATGACTACATGCAATACTATGCTATCATGCAAATAGTAAGCACCAAAACTATGCCAAGTGAAATGTAAATATGACTATGACAAAGTGACAAGAATGCAAGATTTCCTAAGATTGAAAGAGCATGAGATCAAGCATGCAAAAGATGAAGTGCTAAGAAGTGCCAAAATGAGAGAAAAATTGGCATTTTATAGAAAATGCAATTTTGGACGGACGACCAAGATTAAAGTTGATGAATGCCCTAAAATCAATGGTCAAGATTGTGTGTGACAACCCATAATTAGGGTTAGGGAAACAAATTGAAATGAGCAGCCAAGATACAATTTAGGAAAATCAAATCTATGATTGAAAATAAATGTGACATGAAGATAAAGATTGGACAGAAAGAGAAAGATTTGGAAAATCAAATAATTTTAGAAATTACTTGATTTACAGGAGAAAATTACCATTTTTGAATTAAAATTAACTGAAAAATATGGAGTTATGTGACAGTAAATAATTGATTTTGAATTATTTACTAAAAGAAGTGGAAGTTAGCAATGTGAGACCATTTTAATAGCTAATTTTATTTAAAATAGAGGAAATTAAATGAGACAATTAAATAATTAATTCTAATTCTTTAATCATGGAAGAAGTGGACCAATAATTAAATAAATTATGGAAGACTTATTTAATTATGAAAAGACCTTTAGCATTAGAGAAGTATTTAAATAAATAAATAAAGTTTATTTATTTAAATAATCTAGAGGAAATAATGGATTAATTAAATAAATTTAATTAAAGAGGATATTAGACATTAGTGACATATTTAAACAAAACGAATTTAATTTGTTTATTTAAATAGTCAAGAAGAATAGAAGGTATGAATTCATTAAATAATTAAGAATTATTTAATTAATAGTTGAATTTGGATAGAAGGATATAAACAAATATTATGTTTTAGAAGAAATATGGAGAAATTAAGAGTCGCAGGCCTAGGTCAATTTTAGGTGTCTACATTTTTCCCCTCTTTGTCATAATGTAGCATGTTGTGTTGTGACAAAGAAAATAAGTTAACGCCATGCCCCAATGAAGGTACAAAATATCTATGCCCCCTTGGGAAAATTTTTAAATTTTGGGTTGGCAACAAAAAAATTTGGAAAGTGTCCTGATAAGTCAATTTGATGATTGAAAAGGCAATGGTGCAGACAATTTGGCATTTTGAGGAATTTAAGTCAGCCAAAAAGGTGGTCAAAGTTGGTCAAAAGAGCCTCCAATAATAAAAGGTTTGACAAATGCCATTTTGACCCTATAAATTTGAGAGCTCATAGCAAGGAGGACTTTGGCGAAGATGGTGATTCCAGTGATTGAGCACCATGGTGAGATCGTGCAGACCTATAGACAGCCAGAGGGTTCAGAGCCAATGGTATGTACACCAAACTTGCTTTGTCATTTATTCATTTTTTGTGTGATTTTTAGGGTTTTAGGTCAAATAAAAAATGCGTCATGATGCATATGCATGCATGTAAGCCACATTCATGCCTGTGTTCAATGCATTTTATGCATCGCAACAAAAATAGAAAGGGACAATAGGATAGGACAATAAAGTGTGATGCATTTACGAACAATCGAAACACATTTGAAAAATTGTGCTGCAAATGAGGGGTGTAATGTCACATCCACAAAGTTGCGATGCATTCGCAAACTCAAACTAAACATTTGAACAAAGTGATGCATGTGCCAAAAATCATAACACAAGTTCTCTGCTGAGATGCAAAAGCACACGGGAATGATGCAACCGCTGGATCTGGATGCAATTGAGGTAGAGAGTGATGCAAACGACTTATTGCAATGCAAATCAAGTCAATGCGACACATTTGACTTTGACTAAGGCTGAATTTGTTGAATTTCAAATTGGAAAATGTTTTTGAGCTAGATAAATGATGATGATTTTTGATAAGGTGTTGATGCATGTTTTGACATGTGTAGAGACAGTTAGCGCCTATTTATATGCAAAAGAGCTCAGGCCATCCACCTATAGATTTCAAGACTAGTTTTGAGATAGGGAGAGATGGTGACTGATGCAACTGGGACTATACTATTTTACCTATATGCCCATTATCTAGAAAAATAGGGGACTTTTGATTGCGCTTTGTGAGAGGTGGCATTCTAAGACCTACTCCTTCCATTTGCCAACAGGGGAGGTTACAGTCACCCTTGAGGGCGTTTATTGGATCCTGCACTTGCTGATCCAAGGAGAGTGAATTGTATATGATCCACAACACGGGTATCAGAGTTTTACAACATATTATCATGATTAGGATGTGGGAATAGGGATTGAGGGATATGAGATATGTTGGGAGTTCATGGTAGAGCATTATGCACAATTCAATGCCTATTGGTGACATTGATTAGTGAGGTATTGATTCCTGACTGCTGAGGACAAAGATTTCTTATTAGCTAGGGAGATGTGCTTGTTGGGATGAGATAGGATAGGACCATGCATTCCTAGGGACCCTACCTGCTAGGGATGTTATATCATCAGCTTCATGAGGTTGCCTACAGGAGAGCTTAGAGTATTGGTTGCGGGATGACACTCCTTATGATTTTGGCATGGGATCATGTCATTATTTTTCATCTGCCTATCCAGGAGGGTGAGATGACATGTGGACCAAGTGCCCTTAGTACCGACCCCTGAGGTAGCTAAGGAGGAGGAGCATGCGACGGAGAAGGGGGATAGAAAAGAGGAGCATGTGGTGGAGGAGGAGGCTAGACAGGAGGAGCATGCGACAGAGGACAGGTTGCCAGAGATGGAGGTTCAACAGGAGGTGGAGATGGAGGTGGAGGAGCTGAGAGAGGAGGGAGTTGTTGGGGGAGAGGAGGACATGGAGGATGATGAGGAGATGATTGATGATGATGATGCTCTAGATGAGTTGGAGTGGCTCTTGAGGTGGTAGATGATAGAGGGAGATGATGAGATACCCACGGGACCACCATTGCCAAAGGATGCGATGGCAGATCAACGAGTAGAAAATCCTCATAGGAGGCTGGATGAGAGCACTGCACAGGTGAGGGCCTTGCAGGTAGAGTTGGAGGTGGTTAGGGTAGAGTGGGATTAGGAAGTGATCCACCAACAGGAGTCGGATAGGTGGTGTATAAAGTTTATAGAGCTATGTGTGAGACCGTCAGGAGATATGGGGACAGAGCTAGATAGGGTGAGCACCTGTCTGGGATAGTACAAATTATTATATGAGCAGGTCGTACCATCTGAGAGGTGAGATCCTACCTTGACATGGTCACAGACAAGGACAAGCAGTGGTAGTAGGTTAGGGAGTGGTGGCAACAGCAGGAACCAAAGCAGTGTAGGGGGATCTACCTCCTCAAGCCATTCATCAGGGCACATGTCTAGACATTCTCACAGACATACCTCAAGTCATAGATCAGGTCATAGCCATAGGTCATCTGGGTCAAAGGACATGTCATCTCATAGCCAGCTTCCAGTGACAGACCCATCAGCTTCTCAGACACAGGTAGTATGTCATCCCAGATGCATGCTATAATTCATATGATGCCCTTAGTGACAATACCGTCGGCCTCACAGAAACAAGTTACCATGGCTTCACAAGTTATGTCAGTGTCGAGTTTAGGTCACCAATCACCACACTCTTCTTCACAAGGGGATGATGAGAGCACCTCTTAGGGAAATTTGACATGCATACTTTATTGACATTCATGTTTCAAATAGTTGTGTTATGACAATTTATGTATTGACTATCGAGCCTACGAGCTCCATTTTTTGGATATCTCATGACTTTATCCTATGACATTATATTTTTTTTGAGATAATATATATATATATATATATATATATATATGATGCAGTTTTGGATGCAGCCTATATGATTCATGTTATGTGATGATGCATTAGATGGATGCTTATCTTACATGATTAGTTATGATGTAATGCCATGATGATGTGATTGTTTATTTATTCATTTATGATTCCTATGATGTTGTTTTATATGTCATGTAATGTATGCATTTATGATGTGATGCCATGATTGTTTATTTATGTGTTATGGTGATGCTATGATGATATGGATAATGTTTTGATTCCTATGAATTCCTTATGTATGATGATGATGGATGCATTAATGTATGGCAATACTATATATGTGACATGCAATGCTTTTATGTGAATGATGAATGCATAGACATGGTTTTTTTCTTTTCTTTTTATGATATATGAATGTATTGATGCAACTATTCATTAATTTAACTAAATTCCAATGTGTAATGAAATGAAATGCATATATGATTATGTATGCAAGTATATTTTTGTATGTCAAAGGATATTATCAGAAGATAGAAGAAGAGATATGTCAAGACAGAGAGAAGCGTATGTTAGTACGATGAAATCCTTCAACATATTTCCATATAACTAATAGTTATTGCTCTAAATCATCATTGGGAAGATTATTGTAATGGCCAACAAACACCATGCTATGACATAGATCAATGGTGTGCAAGGTCGAACCATCACATGATAGAAATAGATAAAGACAATAAAGACAAGTCATGAAACGCAATTGCTCCTCTAAATCCTGTTGTCAGGACATCCTTGAGGAACTAGCAACATGAATACCAAAAAGACAAGGCAAAACAATCATCATGATACATTGTTGCTCCTCTAAATCATGTTGTTAGGACATCCTTGAGGAACTAGTAGCATGATGATGAAAAATTAAATACCAAGTGTTTACCAAGTGTCGGGATGTTGAAATGTCAAGTTTTTAAAGTATGTCTAAATGTCAAGATGCCAAGTTTTCCAATGGTAGATGCCAAATTGATTATAAGTTTAGGAAGCACACATCCTAAATAACGTTGATGCCAAGATGTCAAGGTGTCAAATTTAGGACAAACACATCCTAAATGAATATTGATGTCAAAGGGAGCAACTCTCAAATGTTATGAGAATCCCTCAAAATGCCAAATGATGGTGACAATGCCTATGAAGGACACATCCTAGGTCATAAATAAGTGACAAGGGTCGTCTTTCAGAAAGATTTATTTGAAGAATGACTATGATTTGATAATTTGACTAATTTTGACTAAGTTTGATTGGTTTAACTAAGTTTGACTAGTTTGACTAAGTTTGGCATGCTCATACGATTGACTTGAAAATTGTTTGACATGTGTGCCAGTGTAATGCAATGAAACCTAATGGACTGACCTAGTGTGGCCTCAGGGGCTCATCGATTGATGGCCTTGCCTATGTCATACACTCATAGACCTTGTAGTCTGACACAACCAATGACTTTGTCTTGATGACCAAAGACTAAGTCATGATTTTATTTTGACAACCTAAAAGGACTGACCTAATGTTTTGGGGGCTCAAAGTTGAGCCTTGCCTACATGAGACCACGTAGTTTGGACAAAGATAATGATAGACTAACATGATTGAATTGATTGAATTAATTGACATTAACTTTGTTTTGTGTTTTTGAGATATTTGATATTTTTGCATTTATTTAGGACTTTTTCAATTTTTACATCTTTTTTTAAGACATTTTTCAATTTTTAGGTCTTTTTTCAGGACTTTTTATGATTTTTAGGATTTTGTTTAGGAATTTTTATGATTTTTAGGATTTTTTCAAGACCTTTTAGGATTTTTTAGGATTTTTTAGAACTTTTTATGATTTTTTAGAATTTTTTTCAGGACTCTTAATGATTTTTTAGAGCATGTACAATACCCACTATAGTCACGTGATAAAATTTTCCCCCTAGTTAAGTCTATAATGCACTAATCGAATTGGGATGGAGAAGGAAATGACTAGTATGGACGGTGGACAGTATGAAGATGTGATGTCAACCATTTATTGGGCATGGGAATAAATTCCATGATGTCAGGGGGAAGTGTCGTGATAATGTTGGGAAAGCAAATGTTTATTGTGGAGCAACGCAGATAGAGTGACAATAGATGGCAAAGCAATGATTGACTACACATGGCGCCTATTTTCCACGTTTTCACTATTGGACGAATTATTTATCTTTACTATTTTTGTCAATTTTGATTTTTTTGGTGTCACCAAGACACCTATTTGCCAGGTTTTCATCAGGGTGACAATTTTTGTTTTATATTTTTCATTTTTTTGTATTTTTGCATTTTTCAGCTCGACTTTCTGATGCTATGCATAGAACTTTCGAAGGTACTGATTTTTGATCAGGTCTATCAGTTGTTCATCCTCTTGAGTAGCTAACTGATATTCTCTAGAAATGAAAGAGGATATGATGATGTAAGGACCCAACTAATTTGGTTTGAACTTGCCTAGCTTTTCTCTATTAGCTTGATTCTTAGGATTTTGCATGAGGACTAAATTTCCAATGTAAAACTTCCTGACCATGACTCTCTTGTTGTAACTACAATAGAGATGGTTCAGGGAATTGTGTCTTCTTTCATCTAACATCTCCAGCTCGTGTAGTCGTGACTGTCTGTAATCTTCATCATCTATCAGACCCTTCATGAAGAATCTTAGGGATGGAATTTCAACCTTGATGGGCAATATGGCTTTAGCTCCAAAGACCAGGGTCAATGGAGTGGCTCCTATAGGCATACGAATGCTAGTGTAGTAAGCCCAAAAAGTAGGGTTAAGTTGGATGTGCCAATCACCACCAACGTCATTGATAGTCTTTTTGAGAATTTTAAAGATGGTTTTATTGGACGCCTCATCTTGACCATTTCCTTGTGGATAATATGGCATGGAGGAATGATGTTGAATATGAAATCACTCACATAACTCACGAACGTCTTGATTTTTGAATCATGGACATCTGTTGTCTATGATGATGGACTGTGAGATACCATACCGACAAATGATGTAGTTGAGAATGAATTTGGAAATTTATTTTATAGTTATGTATTTAAGGGGGATGGCTTTGATCCACTTAGTGAAATACTCAGTGGTGGTGATGATGAATTTCTAGCCATTAGACGAGGTTGGATGGATTTTTCCCACAAGGTCGAGTCCCCATTGTGTGAAGGGCCAAGGAGATGTAATCAGTCAAAGTTCTTGTGCCGGCACATGAATCAAATCACTATGTATCTGACATTGGAGACAAGTCTTGACAAACTCAAGTCCATTTTTTTTAATGGTCAACAATTAATATCCCAGTCTCATTAGCTTTTCGGCTAGGGTAGGACCACTAGAATGAGACCCGCATATACCCTTATGTACTTCAGATAAGGTTGTGTGTGATTCATTAGTTTCAAGACATCAAAGATGGGTATTGTCGAAGCTATGATGATAAAGGGTGTTGTTGACAATGGTGTATTGGGTGGCTTTTTGGATAAAATACTTTCGCTAGTTGTTGAATAGGCTAGAAGGGTTTGGGACTTGAGATAGTCATAAATGTCTTGATACCAAGGAGAATCAGGACCAAAAAGCTCGTAGACCATCTCTGATTTTGGGATATCATATGCAGGGACCAATAGCTGTTCTACCAAAAATTCAAATTGTGGCACATTACTTGGGATATCTAGGAGAGAGCCAATTGTACCCATTGCATCTACTGCCTTATTTTTTACTCTTAGAACTTATTCAAAAGTCAACATGTGAAAATATGTCTCAAAGCTATCAACCATTCATTTGTAAGGAATTAATTTATCGTCCTTAGTATCATAGTCATCATTGACTTGGTTGATGACCAGCTGAGAATCTCCATAAACATGAAGTGTCCTAATTTTCCATTTTATGGCCATTTTGAGTCTTGTCACAAGTGCCTTGTATTTTGCCACATTATTTGTACATGGGAAAGTGATGTAAAATGACTTAGGGATGGAGTCTCCTTGTGGAGTGATAAACAATATTCCTACCCCTAAACCATGACTGGTATGAGACCCATCAAAGTATAGCCTCCAAGGTGACTTAGGTTCTGTATGAAATATGGAATCATTTAGAAAGTCTGCAACTAATGGGTGATCACTTTGTACAGGTGCATCTTCCCACTGGTTTGCTATCACTTGTCTCTTTATAGCCTTTTATTCTACATATTGGATGTCATATTCGCTCAAGATGATGACCCATTTCACCAGATGACCTGTCAATGTTGCTCGACTCAAGAGATATTCCATGGGTTCAATCTTTGCCACCAGCTGTGTTTAGTGATTCAACATATAGTTTTTTTATCTTTTGAGCTGCGAAGACAACTGCAAGACAAGCATGTTCAATGGATGCATAGTTTAGCTCATATCTAACTAGTGTCTGACTAATATAATATATGGCGCTTTCCTTTTCATCATGGGAATTTGTGCCAGTAATGCCCCTAGTGCTGAAGTTATTGCAGAAATGTATAAGATCAAAGGTTTCCCTTCGATAGGTGGCATTAAAATTGGTGGTGACAATAGATAATCCTCTATTAGTTGAAAGTCCTCCTGACATTTATCTATCCACACAAAGGGGATGCCCTTGCATAGAAGATACTGAAATGGTTGACACTTGTTGGCCAATTGTGCTATGAAGCATCCGATAGATTGTAACCTGCCTTGTAATGTTCTAAGTTCACTTATCCCTTTTGGAGGAGGCATGTCTAATATTGATTTCACTTTGGCTGGATCAACCTCAATACCTCTTTGAGAAACTATGTATCCCAAAAAATTTCTAGATTTACGCCAAAGACACATTTCTTCGGATTCAAGCAAACCTTATATTCTTCCAATCTCTTGAATATTTTTTCTAACACGTTCAAGTGGTCTTTTTGTGTCAAATATTTAGCCAAAAGGTCATCTAGATAATCTTCCATTATCTTGTGCATCATGTCGTGGAATATTGTTGTCATAACTCACTAATACGTGGTGCCTGCATTATTAAGACCAAAAGGAATGACATTCCAGTAGTATGTACCACAAGGACAAGTGAATGTTGTTTTATGTTGATGTTAAGGGGCAATGTGAATCTGATTATATCCTAACAAACCATCCATGAGGGACATCTTGTATCCTGCTGTGAGGTCGACTATGATATCTATGTTTGGCAATGGAAAGTCATCCTTTGGAAATGCTTTGTTAAAGTCTCTAAATTCTATGCAGACGCATATCTGACCATTTGGTTTTGTCATTGGTACAAGATTGGATATCCATTTAGCATAATCAATAGACCATATAAATCCCACGTCTAGCAGTTTCTTGAGTTCAACTTTGACTAACAGGGCAATTTGAGGATGCATTTTATGCAACTTTTGTTTTACTGGCTTGGCATATGGAAATAGTGGCAAATGGTGTAGGAAAAATTATCGATCCAACCCAATCATATCGAAATATGACCATGCAAAATTAATTTTGCGCTTTGTAAAGAATTTGTGGAATTCAGGTCTCTCTTCTTCTGTCAAGGATGCCACGAAGAGGGCCATTTTAGGATCTTTTGCTGTAGATATGTTTACTTCCATGGTGTCCTCTATGAGCATTGCTAATTTCTCTTGATTCATGGGAAGAAATTCCAGTCCTCCATCTTTGGGTGCCTTAGAGAGGTTTTCACCCGTAGATATGTCCTTTATTTTTACTATTTTATTGTTAGAAGGTGCCTTTCAGTTTTCACCTAAAGACATGTCATTTTTTTATTTTTATTTTTTTCATTTTGTGACTAGAGGATAGAGCAATCTCCCTAAAGTAGGCTGCATAATCTAGGTCAATGGAAAATCTAGCTTTGTGATCACCATTTGGTATGCCTTCATGGAGGCCCATGAATTTTGCAATGGCCTCATCATTCTAAAATATGTCCATGATTGGTGGGCCTTGCTGGTCCCAATTGATTAGTTGTGGATAGACTAAGGAGATACCATCATCATCATTTTTGAATTGTGGGGAGGATGTAGAAAGCATGCAGACAGCTTCGAAGACATTGAGAATGAAATTGTCATTGTCCAATTTCCAATCAGATTCTATCCAATATTCTCCTTCGCTTGACTCATACTCATTGTCATAATAAGGGACAAAATGACTATCATTAGGGTCAGTAGTGTCATGTGGAAATTCAGATGAATCTGAATGATGGTCATTATTGTTAGTTATGTCAGGGTTATGACCAATGGGACTAGAAGATGATTTAGGTTTTTTATTTCTTGGGGGACAAAAGAATTTACCCCAATCTATTATTTCCCCTGGTGTGTCATGGTCATCACATTTTTGTGTTGAGCCCAGTTTAAACATTTTCTAGAATCATTCTTCAAAGGTAGGTTCTCCCGGTTTAAGGAATAATTCATCCAAGCAATAGTCACTAAGGGATCGTTCAGAGCCAGATTCCCACTTATAGGAGTTAATTTCAATAAAGGATTCCTCAATGGTCTCGACACTTTTTGAAGCATTCACGCTCTCACTCAAAAGTACATTGGTACATCAATCATCATTGTCGGGCAATCCATACCCTAATCTAAGAAGTTTTGGTCTTTAAAGAGGCATTATGGGTTCACGTATTCTAGTCTTGTTTCGGCCATGGTCACTAATTCCATCGTATCCTTTTGCTTTCATTATGCCATAGCATTTTCCATATATGTGGACTGGTAATGGGGGTAAATTTTCTTTTTGTTCCCAATAAATCCATGCGGATATATCCTTGATGTCTTATTTACTCATTTCACCCCATTTTATGAAGATGCATGATGGAGGAACCTTGAAATTTTTTTTGGGTTCCATTCTAAAATATGGTTGACCATACACCTTAGGAGACTTGGGTAATTTTGTGAGATAGTAGGTTGTATTTAGCTTAAATTATCTACAAACTAGGTCTTGGATAATGACAGTGGATTCAATCTTAGGAATGGAGCTAGATGCATGCATGACAAAAAAGTGGACGGAGTGGAAATGGATGACGAAGCGAGTGTGGATGGGTCAATGAATTTGGAGGAACTTGGAGCCTCTCGATTGATGGGCACTTGATGTTCTAAAATACCCCTTAGATTGGTACAATATTGAAAGGGATTGAGGTCTCCATATATGGTGATTTATGTGCCATCAAAAGGGAACTTCAGGAATTCATGGTAGGTGGTTGGAATGGCTTTGGGGGCATGAATCCACGGTTGGCCGAGCAAGATGTTGTAAGGTAATTCAAGGTCTAGGACTTGGAAAGTTGTTTCTACAATGACTAGCCCAACTCTGATAGAAAGAGAAATAATGCCTCAAGAAGAAAATTCTTCATCATCATATTCTTTTATAACTATGCTCTTTGTAGGGTCTACACAAGCATCAGAAAATCCTAGAGCCTTGACCAATTTTAAGGAGCATATATTCAGTCCTTCTCCACCATCTACTAAAATCATCTAGGACCTGGTGATTATGGATGAAAACTTCAATGTGTAATATGTCGTTATGAATGAAATTTGGTGAGGAATAATCTTGGTCAAAAAATTTTACCTGGTGGGGTGCAGTGAGGTATCCCACTATGGCCTCAAACTAGTTCACATCAATGTCTTGAGGGACAAAGTATTCTTGCAAGGTTTTTGTCAACTATAGCTTTTTCCACGAGAGAAATACGAAGCAATTCGAGTATAGAAATCTATGCAGGGGTTTTTCCCAATTGATCAATAAGATTAAACTGACTCTTAGGCTTTCATTGCTTTGTAGATGAGCTGACTTGTGATTGCTTAGCGGATGGACCAAGTATTGTGATTTTTGGTTGCCAAGGAGGAGGACCAACTATGGTGATTTTTCCACTTTGGGTAGTAGCATTACATTCTGGTGCTCTTTTGATAGTGATGGTATTGACATATTCATCGACAACTCAAACAAAATTTATAATAGTTCCTTTAAAATAGTCAAATGCAATGTGAGAAAAATTGGCATGATTATTTTTTGTCTTAGGACCTGATGTGGAGGGGTTCTTTGAACCATGGTCAACATTTGAAGCAAATTGTGGCTAACCCAATTCAATTGTGTGATTTTGAATGAGGTCTTGGACAATGTTCCTCAGTTGTTGACAAGAAGACATTTTATACCCTTTAGCCCGATGGTAATCACATAAAGCATTATCATCCCACCATGAAGGTTTAAGCTATCTTGGGTCATATGGTTTAAGGTCTTCAAGTGTGATGAGACCATTTTGAATAAGTTTCTTAAGGACATCTTCAATAGATTCTCCCAAGGTAGTATATGTGCAGCTTTTTAGGAATTATCTTGTTTGGCGGGGTTGTCCTTGACTTTGATTTTTTTGACTATTTTGATTATTTGAAGTGGTATATACGGGGGGTGTTAGGGTTGTTGTTGGTCTATTTTGCGGTTGATCTCCTTTAAGGGTAAGAACTAGACCTATTGTGCTCATTGCCATGGCATCAACAATGCCATCATTGGTGACGTGTTTATTTTTAACCCAATACTTATTTTTGTCTGTCGATGGGTTTGTGTTTGTGTGTTTAGGACCATATTTCAATTCTCCTTTGGAAATGAGAGCTTTCTCAACCTGAACACCTTTTTCGACTAGGTATGTGAAGGTTGAGCAACAATGGACTTGCAATCCATATTTCAATGGGCCTAGGAGTGTTTGAAAAAACATGTCAACCTTTTCTTTCTTAGATATGTCAATATGGCAGTGACTTACAAGACTTATCCATCATTGGAAGAATGGGATTAAAGCTTCACCAACATCTTCTTGTGTAAGAGTGCATAAGCTAGTGATGGAGGTATCTATGTCAATGTTATACGCATAATTTTTTATGAAATTTTCTTTAAGTTTGTCCCATTTTGTTATCCCTTTTAGAGTGGAGAACCATTCAAGTGTAGGTCCTGTAAGAATTTTAGAGAAGAGTCTCATCAAGTAAGTGTGTTCATAGGAAATGCCCATACAGTTGGTCATGAATTCTCGAACATGCTCAATAGGATTCATCTTGCCCTTGTATTTGGTAAAGTTTCGTGACACATATCCAGGAGGGAATGGTGGCATGTATAAGTTTGTGTCAAAAGGATATATGCATAGGTTATATGACATGTGTGACTTCTTTTCAAAAAATTGCATTTTTTCTATAGTCTTTTGTAATTGAGCCACTTGAGCTATTAAAACATCAATCATAGGATTATTTGTTGTATCAAACATGGGAGTGATAGGTACACCATGGGTCCCCATTTGTTGTGAAGAGATGGGTGTGTTTTTTTGTGGGATGTGTTGTTGCGAGATGTACAATGTATTTTGGTTTGCATGTTGTTGATATTGAAAGTTTGGATTAGGGACTTGTTGATGGGTGTGAATATGCGATGAATATGTCGGAATGTGCCCTCTAGTCATTTGGGTTGAGATTTGTGGAATATGTTGACCATGAGTATTTTGGTGTCCAAATGATGCCATATGTTGTGTTCTAATTTCCTTGTCCAAATTATTGAAATTGTCCATGGGTAATGTTTGTGTTTTTCCCTTGGGAAGTATTAGTATTAAATTGTGTTGATGTGTTAACATTTGAGTGTGGTCCTTAAATAAAGACACATCATTTACTTCCTCCAAATGGATTGAATGAGGTACCAATGAAAGGATTTGATGATGATGTACCCATGGCACTAGATTAAGCTGTAAATAGAGGATTTGAATAGCTTTCCCATATTGATGAAGACCCAAAGGTGGCTCCAACCGATTATGACGATATTGTTGACATTGTTGGCATTGGTTGTGACATGGATTGTGACATAGTTGGTGTTCCTCCAACAGATGTTGCATTGATTGTATTGGAATTTTTTTGATTAGATGCATCATGGGAGGTAGCATTAATGGTACTTGTGGCGATTTGTGAGGTGGCACCAACAAAAGCATTGCTTGTATTGTTTTGAGGTTCACTTGTGTTGGGCATGTTGTTTGTATTGTTGAAATTATGGTCGGGCAATGTTGGTCTCAAACTGTTAATGTCAAAGCCACATGTTAATTTAGCTCCTTGACTCAACCATATAAGGAATTGCTCAAATTAGGAAGAGGATGGAAAATGGCACTGTGTTTTTTTTGGATTTTTGATAATAAGGGATGACAATGCAATGTGTGAATGTAAACTATGTTTCTGTATTTTTGATAGCAACAGAAATGACTAATGCCAAAGGACAATGAAGACTATATTTTTTTGGACTTTTGAATAAGATATGACAATGTGACAATGTTGTCTAAAGGAAAATGCAAAAGGACAATTAAGATGACAAGTTATGACACTATTTCATTTTTCTTTTGGTATTTTTGGAGTAAGGTATACAAAATGAGGACTAAGATGACTTGAATGTCAAAGGTATGAAAATGCAAAGGTCTAAGTGATTTGGAAAAAAGAAGCTACTCAACCACCCTAAGATTGATCTATGTCTCAATTTGGAGTATCAAAGGACTTGTTTAAAGGACTAAAGGACAATGACAAGATGACTAAGTGGGGTTTCCTAACTTGACTTATGAGTTGGAAAGATCTCACAAAAGGACAATGACTAAAGAAGATAATGATGAATAAGTCCAATGGTACACCCACTCTTGCAGTTGAAGATTTTGCTAAGGTAAGGTTTGGGTATTTGTAGGATCATCATGGAAAAAATAGGCCCTTAAGTGGCAAAAAATTAAGAAAAATCAGAGTTAGGCAACTTGACGTAAAAATTTGAATAAGTTATCTATATTATTTAAAAAATATGTAAGAATAGAATCTATAGAAAATTGAATTTAGTTTCAAAACTACTAGGTTTATTTTTTAAAATCTATTTGGTGAAAATTTGAAATTTCAATGCAGAGTACTTAAATTTTAGGGAAAAAATAAGTAGGTGTATGTCTAACCACCTTAACCACAATAAAATTATAATATTTTTTTATAAGATTTTAGATATAAGTAGAGGACTTATGTACCGATGTGATGCATATTTTTTTGTAATTTTTTTCCAAGTAAATAATTAATTATGATTTTTTTATTACAACTTTTAAAAAATATAAAAACTCATGTTTGACCACCTTAACTTGGTCAAAACTTCATGAAATTCAATTTTATTTTTTTTAATCCTATAGTATGCGAAGCATAGAATGTGACGAATGTTTTGGATTCAAAAAATGTGATACTTTTTGAAAGCTATAGATGTTTTTCAATTAGCCTATCAATCAAGACTTTAGTTGTAATTCAAATAGAAAATGAATAATAATTATTTATTAAATTGAAAGTAAAGAATAATTTATATTGGTGGAAATCTGAGAATCTCCTTTAAAAACCCTTTTCATTTCATCAATTTTGGGTAAAAAAAAAGTCATTAGCCACATACCCTAAAAATACCCATCATATTGCTAGTTTTTGGCCCATAATGATCTTGCACATACCCGTTTCCTAATCCAAAATATAAAAAATGAAATAAGGATGCAAGGACTGGTTTATGACTAGAAATGAAGATGATGATGTCTAAGGATGAAACTAAATTTTGCAAGTATGAACCTATGGGTAAATGTAAACTAATGGATGATGAAAAATTTGAGCAATTTCCAATCTGCTTTTGATAGGATCCTCTAAAAAAAAAATTGATGACAGTTTGGATAGATTTGAATTAAGTTTATGGTATGTGACAAAGTTTTTGTTTTTGTCAGACAAATGTGTCATTTCAGGTTACAGATGTGTCTCAATATGGCAGATGTGGTTCAGCTTCAATGAATGCGGCTCTACAGAAAGAAAATGCAACTCAGTGAGGCAATTGCAAGTTTTGGCAACGAAAATGCGATTTGATATAATTGTGTCTCCAAGAATGGAAAATGCAGCTTATCAGAGTGATTGTGTTATGGGAAATATCAAATGCGGCTCATTAAAACAAATGTGTTTCAGAAAGTAGAAATGTGCTATGGCAGTGTGAATTCAAATGCAACTCAGCTAAGCACATGTGGTTCAAAAAGTAGCGAGTGTGTTGCAACAAAGAAAATGTGGCACATAAATTTTCAAATATGTTTCAGCAGAGTGAATGCGTTGAAAACTACAACAAATGCATTGCAGGAAAAATGAATACCTAGTTTGTTTGCAAGTTTGCCCAAATTTTGAAGTTGTCTCAAGTTGAAAGTGTGTTTCTAGATTTGTGTAATGATGTTTTTCTATTTCAATGTTTGAGAAAAAACTTGGAAAACACAATATTTTGCATTTGATCAAGCACAATGAAAACAAGCACAATCCTAGGTTAAGCTAGGACAATATTTGCTAGATTCCACATGCATTTCCCCAACTACAATTATTCTTAGCATGTGAATCCAGAAGCTTGGCTGCACAGGCTCCCCCTTACAATGCACTCACTTCTTAGGCCAACCAAGCTTCCAACCCCCATGAAACTCCCATGGCAGATTCATCACCTCTACTAAGAACTGGGAGAATGTGGATGCCTTTGCAACGATTGTTGTAGCGCTAGAAAATAGAAGGATTTTTGGTACTACACAAAGGTGTTTAGTTCGGGACCCTCATTTGAGTGGCCACACATGGGGCAAAGATTAAGCTCCATTAAAGGAGAAATTCTAGCATGAAGAAGTTATGCTCAATAGGGTTTTGGGGAATTCTACTTTGTCTATGTGACGCATCCGCATTCGTAATCCTAAGTTTTCCATTAGGATTCAAATTTATATACCAATTGGGGGTAGCTTGGCCAAAGAGCTCCATTGCTAGTCTGAGTCACCTTGGGGTGAGTACTTTTTCCCACCAAGGAAGGCCCAAGTTCTAGAGTCAATAACTATTTATCTTGCACCCATGATTGCACAAGTGCACAAGGGGAGAGGATACTTCGATTATTGAATCAAGGTGACAAAAATTGGAGACACTTGGAAATTTTAATTACCAAATGATAATGTGAGGAGGACACAAAAGACAATTTGTTCTTTTTAAAAGTTTAACTTGAAATGTGAAAGACAAAGTTCATTTTAAACTAATGTCATGAGAATACAAGTTCATTTTAACCATATGAGTTTCAATGCATGATTGTGTTCATTTTAACCCAATGACATGAAAATGCAAGTAAATTTTAACCAAATGAATGTAAATGCAAGATTGTTTGTTTGTTGTTTGTTGTTTGTTGATTTTTTCCTTAAGGAAATTAGGAATGTGATAAGAGAATCCACAAAACAATGTTAGATTCCTCACCACAAACTGAAAACCAAAATATTAGTAACCCAAAACCCTAAGCTACTTAAATGGAAAAATAAAACACTGGAAAAAAAATCAGAAAAACCTGAAAGCAAAATATACCAGACAAATCCATCACTCTAGAAAGTGAATGCATCATGGGTCCGCACTTTGGAATCTGTCAAAAAGATACGTCAACCTACAAAACAAATGTGTCACGAATCTCAAATGCATTATTCGGGGAAGCTAATGTGTCACAATCGAGCAAATGTGGTGTTATGCAAAGCGTATGCGATGCAGAAGAGATAATGCATCGTTTTAAATAGTGAATGTGTCGCGACATGGAAATGCAGCTTGAAAAGAAGCAAATGTGGCATTCCATACCTGTGCCTACAAAAAATGAAAAAAAGACCAAATATCATACAGAAATCTACAAGAAAAACATCAGGTTCACCAATGTAACTGATCCAGGAGGATCCAAAAACCTCAAAAAAATATCATAGTCTCAAAATCTCTCAGAACCAACATCATTAGATAGAGGTCGCCAACACTATCTCGATGCAACTAGAATTGCATCAAAAGGATGTCGTATGCAAGAGTTATGCTTGGTCAAAGGTTTGGTCAAACAGGCAAATTAGGTGTCCAAAAAGATGAAAAATTTGATTGTCTCAAATCCAAGCAGAAATGACACCAAGTTGTAGTGCTCGTCGTGCTAATTTTGGAACTATTTTTAGTTTCAAAAACGGAGTCTGTATGAGAAAAATAGAGCTAGTCAAAGTTTTAGTCAAAATGATGATGTCAGCATGTGACATGGCAATTGACTGGATGGTGATGTGGAAATTGTAGGTGATGTGGCAAAAATATCACAAAAAATTCATGTACCATACTTTATTTAAGAAAATAAAGTGTGTAGGCTTATTTTATCTCACAAAAATCCATCGGATTTTGTGGGATCCCAACTGGATTTGGTAGGATCCAAATCTCCTAAAAAATCAAAGAAATTAACTCATAATCTTGAAAAAAAAAACCTCCTAAAATAACATTAAATTTTTATTTTTATTTTAAACTAAACCCCCTAAACTAAAATAGCTCATGAATATAATAAGACAAGGGCTTAAAAAACAAATTTCAAATGTTTTATTAAGGGGTTGTTTATTGTTTTTTATAAACGGGTTAGTGTGTTTTTTTGTAAGGCTTATAATTATAAAAGCCAAAGGATGGGGTTAAATTGTTATTTTATTAATTATGGTGGTTTTTAACCCCATGCGAAAAATTTATGTATAAAAGAAGGTGATGTGATAGAGTCTTTATGTATTTTGTGGAGAAATAATTCATATTTTTTTGGGAGAAAATTTTATACTCTTTCGAGGAATTTTTGGGAGAGAAATTACAAGGTGTTGTTACACCAAGAATTGTAAAATTGTAAAGAGAGAGATTGTGAGTGATTAAAGCTTGGATATTGTAAGAAGGCTATTGAAGCTTGGCGATATCAATAAAGCGGTCCAACGTTGAGAAGCGGACTCGAAGACGTAGCTCAAATTGAGTGAACTCTGTTATCAAGTGTGATCTCTCTAATTCTTCTTTGTCTCATTATTCTTTTAGTATTTTGATTCTTTGAGTTTTCTTATCTTATGTCTCTGGAATCTGGATAGAGTATAAGTGAACTTTATTTTTCATAATTTAAAAGGTTAAGATACATAATCATGCATTACTGTTGGATCAGGAATTAAATATGTAATTGGATTAAGTTTTGGAAAACTTTAACATCCTAGTTTACATATTAGTAACTAAGGAAATTTTATGGGTTAGCTTATAATCATGCATAAAACATTAAACCCTAGCTAACTATGAAGAACAATGGAGGAAAATGCATAAAACAAGAACAATTATACCAAATAATCCTCAAAACCTCAATGAATCACCTCCATAGCCCTTCTCAACTTGTTGAAAATGTGTGTTTGCCCTCAAATTTGATGTGAGCAATCTAATGACTATGACAATGACAAAACAAATGTTGAAGGTTTTCAAATGACCACATGCAATACTATGCTATCATGCAAATAGTAAGCACCAAAACTATGCCAAGTGAAATGTAAATATGACTATGACAGTGACAAGAATGCAAGATTGTCTAAGATTCAAATAGTATGAGATAAAGCATGCAAAAGATGAAGTGCTAAGAAGTGCCAAAATGAGAGAAAACTTGGCATTTTATAGAAAATACAATTTTGGACAGACGACCAAGATTAAAGTTGATGAATGCCCTAAAATCAACGATCAAGATTGTGTGTGACAACCCATAATTAGGGTTAGGGAAAAAAATTGAAATGAGTGGCCAAGATACAATTTGAGAAAATCAAATCGACAGTTGAAAATAAATAAATGTGATAGGAAGTTAAAGATTGGACAAAAAGAAAATATTTGGAAAATCAAATAATTTTAGAAATTACTTGATTTATAGAAGAAAATTACCATTTTTGAATTAAAATTAACTAAAAAATGTGGAGTTATGTGATAGTAAATAATTGATTCTGAATTATTTACTAAAAGAAGTGGAAGTTAGCAATGTGAGACCATTTTAATAACTAATTTTATTTAAAATAGAGGAAAGTAAATGAGACAATTAAATAATTAATTCTAATTATTTAATCATGGAAGAAGTGGACCAATAATTAAATAAATTATGGAAGACTTATTTAATTATGAAAGACCTTTAGCATCAGAGACGTATTTAAATAAATAAATAAAGTTTATTTATTTAAATAATCAAGAGGGAATAATGGATTAATTAAATAAATTTAAAAATTTTATTTAATTAAAGAGGAGATTAGACATTAGTGATGTATTTAAACAAAACAAATGTAATTTGTTTATTTAAATGGTCAAGAATAATAGAAGGTATGAATTAATTTAATAATTAAGAATTATTTAATTAATAGTTGAATTTGGATAGAAGGATATAATCAAATATTATGTTTTAGAAGAAATATGGAGAAGTTAAGAGTTGCAGGCCTAGGTCAATTTTAGGTGTCTATAAGTTCATTACTAGGGGACTTAGGGGACATATTCACATGTTAAGTTTACTTAGGTCCTAGGAAGGAATCTTTCTAGAAGTTGTTAGTTGTCATTAGATCTTATCTGATCTTTTTATTTTTAACACATGTGTCCTAGGTAGTTATGATATGTTGCCGCATGACATAGGATTAAGACACTTGTCATAATCCTATTTAATCCTATATCTCACCTTGGCTATAGAACCAGGTGGTCTCATGTGTAAATGATATATTGAATTCTTGGATATTCAATTCCATTACAATCTTGAGCATTGCATATTAATCTCTCTTGTGCTTTCATGAAGTGCCTAGATCTTGGATGGTTGTAATCTTTAGCCAAATCTTTCATGGTGTAGAGTTATTCTATACAATCTCTTACACTTTAGAAGGGTTTGAATTTGGATAAGGGGGGATGATATTATGTAGGCTACTACATTTTTTTCACTAACCTTCTTTTTGTTGACCAAGCTTTAGACATGGATGTCAAGAGTCTTTCTTAAATTTTATGCTTAGTATCATCTCAAAGGAGATTAATAGAAATATTGTTTGCATTCCTTAAGAGGATGAAGTTAAGTGTGTTGTGTTTTCTTTTTCAAAGGTAACAAATCTCTTGGCTTGGATGGTTTCTCTATGTTTTTCTCCTATATTTTTTGGGATTTTGTTTCTAGGGATGTGTCTAATGCCATGAAATATTTTTTTGGAAGCCAAAATTTGTTGAAGGAGATTAACTCTACTTTTATTTTTCTCATTCCTAAGAAGCTTGTGGCTTCACTACTAAATTTGACACCATTTTCCAACGAACGTTCATTGGTCGTTTGACAAATCTTTGTCAAACAAGCGACAAAATGACGAAAATATTTTTGTCATTGTTTTTTCATTGAAAGGCCGATGATGAATTAAACATCGAAATAACTACATAGATTCATTGGTCATTGGCATCATAAAATGACTCAGAGTTTAGTTGGAATATCGGTGAAAGCTTCGTGCATCCACCTACGAATTACACTAGAAGTTCATCGCAATTTCGATGAAATGGGCAAGGAGTAGCATCGAAACAACACCAGACGTTCGTCGCCATTTCGACGAAATGGGCAAGGAGTAGCGTCGAAACAACACCAAAAGTGCATCGAAATTACAACAAAATGGGCAAGTAGTAGCATTGAAACAACACCAAAATTTCATCAAAATGGTGACGCAATGGGCAAGGAGTTACGACAAAACCTTCATCGCAGCTATAGCAACTTCATCAAACCTTTTCTACGATTTGTAGATGGGTTTTGTCAAAATTGTGACGAAACAATGAATTTTTTTTTTAAAAAAAAATTTGTTGAAATGTACCATCGCGAAGACTGACGACTGATCATACATATAGACTGCATATTGGTTTGATGCTTCAAATGATGCATTTCTTATATTCAAAAGTGCATTACCTTATTGAGCTTCTCTTTGTTTCGAGAATAGTTTAATATTCTCTACTTAACAGGGCCAACCACGTGACGGTGGAAGTTCATTTGGTCCCTCCCCTCCCCTTCACATCACTCTCAATTCCCCATACCCAATCATATAACATTAATCATTCATTCATCCATTCATAACATATAACATTCATTCATTCATTTATTAATAACATATAACATTCATTCATTAACATATAACATTCATTAATTAACATATTCACATTCATTCATTAACATATAATATTCATTCTTTCAGTTTTTACATATTATAAAAAATATGGTTGTCATGATATGATTACAATCACTTTTTTTTTTTGTTTATTTTTTAAAGCTACATAAAGTTGAAGTGGAGTATCATTTTCTAAATCGATATTTGTCCCCCCATTTAGTTGTTCTTCCCTCTTCTCTTGATCGTAATGTACGCCTAGTCATCTGCTCATGGCATGGATGCTGCTGCAAGGGGGGTCTGCTACAATAAGAAAGAAATGTTAAACTAATATATTTTATTATTATTGTTACAAATACTTCATTAATTAAAAAAACATTAGAGTGGTTCTCTTTACTTGATGGGTCCACATCATGTTCCTGAACTTTTGTTATAGACTCATGCTCAACATGTTGAACACCCTCTAAATCCTAATCTGCAGTTGAAACATGAAAGGTTACATTAATTAATGGGTATGTGTAGGATCATCATGGAAAAAATAGGCCCTTAAGTGGCAAAAAATTTAGAAAAATTAGAGTTAGACAACTTGACATAAAATTTTGAATAAGTTATCTATATTATTTCAAAAATATGTAAGAATAGAATCTATAGCAAATGGAATGTAGTTTCTAAACTACTAGGTTTTTTTTTTTTTAAATCTATTTGTGGAAATTTGAAATTTCAATGCAGTAGTACTTAAATTTCAGGGAAAAAAATAAGAAGTAGGTGTAGACCACCCTAACCACAATAAAATGATAATATTTTTTTATAATATTTTAGACATAAGTAGAGGACTCATGTCTGAATGTGACACATATTTTTTTGTAATTTTTTTCCAAGTAAATGATTAATTATGAATTTTTTATTACAACTTTTAAAAAATATAAAAACTCGTCTGTCTTACCACCTTAACTTGGTCAAAACTTCATGAAATTCAAATTTTATTTTTTTAATCCTATAGTATGCAAAGCATAGAATGTTATGTATATTTTGGATTCCAAAAATGTGATATTGTTTGAAAGTTATAGATGTTCTTCAATCAACCTATCAATCAGGACTTTAGTTGTAATTCAAATAGAAAATGAATAATAATTATTTATTAAATTCAAAGTAAATCATAATTTATATTGGTGGAAAGCCAAGAATCTCCTTTAAAAACCCTTTTTATTTCATCAATTTTGGGTAAAAAAAGTCATCAGCCACATACCCTACAAATACCCATCATATTGCCACTTTTTGGCCCATCATGATCTTGCACATACCCTAATACACCAATTGAAATTAAATGTGTTTAAAAGAACATGAGGGTGGTCCTCTTTACCTGATGGGGCCACATCATGTGTCTGATCTTCTCTAGCCTGATCATGCTCAACACGTTGATCACGCTCTACATGCTCTAAAGTTGAAACACGAAAGGTTACATTAATTAATACACCAATTGCAATTAAATATGTTTAAAAGAACTTTAGAGTGGTCATCTCTACCTGGTGGCGCCACATCATATTCTTGATCTTATCTAGCTGGATCATTCTCAACATGTTGATCATGCTCTACATGCTCTAAAGTACCGGGATGCACACCATGACCTTCATCTGCACATTATGCTCTACCTTCACCAGTCTGCATTCCAATGTCATGTGTAGTATTATCATTATTTGAATGTTTAAAACAAATAGGCAAGTAATTACTTTATGGTGGAAATTAATATTGAATAGATTGCACAAGTATTCAATTTTAAATAAATTTTATTGATTTTATTTACTTGTGTTTCAAATGCAATGGAATATTGTGTTTTCCTAGTCAAGACTCTTAGGCATTCAGCCACGAATCCATAGCCTTGTTGGAAGCCAATCTTCAAGTCCTCTTCTATGGGAACTCTATTGAATTCAGAGCCCTACATTTTTGCATAAGATCATGAATTTTACTTCTATAGTGTGATAAAACCAAAATTGTTTTCAATTTATTATAATTTGGATGCAATATTTCATTTATTGATACTTAAAATTCATGTGGCTAATTTCATATAACCACCAGAGCCAAGTTTGTGTTGACCGTGTTTTTCTAGTCTTTCCTTTGTTGCCTTTGATGTGTCGGGCAGCGTATGAAAAGTTTGAAATACATTAGATTATGTAAAAGGAAATAGTAATCAGTATATAATTAAATTGTTGATAGTATCACATACCTTCTTTGGCTTGATGGTGTCTTTCCTTTTTTTGTTTCAGCCTTCTCCTTTCCATCAGACACCAGGTCCTTCCACTTCCTCTCTGAAATCATGGGGGGATGCTCATACTTTTTGTTCTTCTCTAAATGTGACCTATATTGGTCCCTCACATATTTTAGATAGGTACCAACTTTCTTAAGGACCTTGGTTCAATTGAATGTTTTATCACCGAATAGCACAACTAAACAGTTAATGATCTCATCTTTTAAATCTTGATTTTGGGAATTCCATTGTGTACGTATGGTGGGCCCAAAGAGCTCCAATGTAATATAACTTAGATGTTTATAAAAAACATCATTTCCTACAAAATGATCATGGCATCAATAGTCTAAAAAGAGTGATCAATAAGTAAATTTCAATTGGATTATATATAATAATAATTAAAACATTTTAAAGTACCTGGGACCTTCTCTATCTTTATGGGAACGAAATCCTTGGTCACCACAAGTGTGACTGACAATGTTCCCGTACTATTAATACGGGAATATCCAGGAAATGTTGCTAGAACATCACTAGTACTAGTGGCCTTTGCATCCCTAGGTACATGTCCTGATGCATGTTCTGGTATGTGTTCACTGCCAGAGGGTGCATTAATGGATGGCTGCATGGTATGTGTTGCCGACATTTCAAATGACAATATAGGAATAGATGATGGGGTCAGATGATGTGATGTATCCGTAGGAAGATCAGGATGGACACTTGTACCAACCCTTACTCCTCAAGTAGCACTTGCAGTACCCTGATCATGGTGAGGAGCATCATGAGGAGGAAAATAACCCTGTAAAAACAACACATATTTTAGTTCATGAAATAAAATAGTACAAAATATAAAACCATGAATGGACTTATGTTATAATTAAAGACCTCATGACAGCTTACTTGCAAGTTTTGTAATCTCTCAGTCAATATTTTAACCCTCTCTCTTATCTCATCTATTTGAAGCAATATGAACATCAACTTAACCATTTCTTCATTGCATTTTTTTATCTTTTTTATCGCATCAAGAGGGTTTGCTAAATAAGTGATGTCATCATCACAAAATATTGACTGCACCTCACTATAGATGCTCTTCTCTACTACTGATACCTTTCCCTGATCAGTCGACTACAAAAAGAATATTAAAAAAATTATCAAAATTAACCCAAAAAACTTATGAAAAAAACATAATAATAAAACATTTTGCTCGTATCTAATTTGTATAATTACAATGAGGTAAACCTGTCGGGTAGAAGTGCCTAAAGATACATTGTGATCTATGCTTTGGGCTAAAGCCTTCACTGTGAGATCAATTTCCCCCTGTGACAAAAATTAAATATAAATAAATATTACCGAAATGAAACCAATAGACTTACGAAAAAAACATAAGAATAAAATAGTATATTGGAGTCATTAATTGGAGGTTGGGTAAAATGGTACATAGTACGTACCACCACCATAGTAAGTATGTTTGTAACTAAGCAATTCAAATTGTAATCGATTAGCAATGATTCCCCTGTAGTTATTGATTTTATCACACATATGAATACACGGTTTCCCTCACACGCCTCGAATATGCAATTGGGTTGTTTATTTGTTGACCCAGGTCGTGTACTATTTATAAACCCTACAATATTCCCTGATGCTTTTGTCCTTCTATCAATGTACATAGCCACTCCTTTATTTTGATCCTTATCTTTTAGTTGTATATAATTTGCTGACAGTGCATACCTACACATACTTCATGTATATCGAACCAGTTGCATCCAATCTTTGTAACTGAAACAGGGTCCAACATACTCCATCAATTCAGTAACTTTGTTGTAACAAACCTTTAAGCTGTCCATGCAAAATAGGCCCAAACCATGTAATGGTGATGGTGCTATGCGATATATCCTCTTGTTGACACAAAAATCAGTGTTTATTGGAGGAAGTTCCTTGGGTACCCAATTTTTTCATAGATATTTGTACCTCATGGGCACCTCAACATTTCCTATGCTCTCATCATCATAAGAACATGATCCCCATTTAGCAACAAAAAATTCCATGCGTTTATGGAATTTTCTTCTAATCTTTTGACCTCCAGTTGATCTCCCTCTTTTAGACATACTACATGTCTCTGTTAGAAATGTGTGCCTCAATCCCACAAGCTGAAACCTCTAAAAGGTAAAATTTGGTGTGACATCTTTTTTGTCTAGCTGCCTAGCAGTTGAAATCTTGTTTAAAGTATTTAGGTCACTGTGACCTTGCTTCAGTCTCACCGAAGGAGCCTATCGCTGTGACATTTTGTTCGGTATAACCTCTCACCGCCTGTGGAGACCTCTTGTCAACTGTTGGCGTTTATCAGATATCAGGGAGAGTCATGGATGTTCGCTATGAGCTCTCAGTGATATGGATGTCTCGCTGACAACATTTTCTATTGAAGTCTTTGGGGAGAGTCTTGGGTGTTCGGTAAGAAGTCTTACCGATATGGATGTCTCACCAACAACTTTATCCTAGAGACATCGGGGTGAGTTGAACACTTAGGAATAACTCTTGGAAACAATTGGTGTGTCTCACTGATGGTATACACTTGGAGTAGCACAAAGGTCTTAGTGTGAGGTCTTAGGGATGGACATAAGACTTTCCGACTATTTTTTGGTGCTCGGTATGACTTGTGAGCATTTGGAGTAATGTCTCAGTGATAGTGGTATGTCTTGCCGAATGTTGAACATTTCGATATAATCCTTAATGACTCGGTATGATCTCTCAGTGAAGGATGATAGTCTTGCTGAATATTGAACACTTTGGATACTTAGTGAACATCAGTGTGATGTCTTGGCATAAGACAATTGTCTCACCAAATGGAAAACTCATGTCTATGTGACTTTGAAACTTTGATATGAACATCACTGATAGCGATAAGTCTTGGCGATAGTGATACATGTGATGATCATCGGTATGAGGTCTTGGTGATATGGCGAAGTTTGCGCAAGAGCTCTTTGGACTCCATGCAACATCTTGGTGATAAGGATGACTCTTGGTGACATCAATGGTTAAGTCTTGTGGCACCGGGGAGACATGGTTAGTGTCTCACCAACATGCCAACATAGGTTGAATGCTTTGACCGAGTGAAGACTATCCTACGTGGCTTGTGTTCGACCAATCTGGGAATAGAATGGGAATTGCTAGCAGTTGAACTATTGCGGCTATTACTGAGAGGAAGCTCAAAAGATAGGGGCAACATGTATATAATCGGTGATTCCAGATTGTGATGGGTTTGATGGTTTGACAGATTGATTCTGTGGTTGTATGATCAATGGATGAATTCGATTATGAGAACATTGTAATGTGAAATTTCTGCATGAGGTTGATCATAGTGAATGCTGCTATAAACTGACATCCGAAAGATAAGTCAGATCTCTATATGTAATCTTTATTACTATAATACACAGTGACTTCTCTTGGTGTGGTGGGTTTTTCTCTCGTAAGGGTTTTCCCACGTAAATTTGGTGTTCATATGTGTATGATTAATTCTCTATTTTTGTTATCTCTTTCAAGTGCATCTTAATTGGACTGTAATTGTAAAATTTAAAAAGGTATCTCTGCATTCTTCCCTGAGGTTTTGACATTTGGAGAGCTGCTTTTACATCTAGCTTTCCTTACAAGTGGTATCAGAGTCTGGCTAGTTGTGTTATCCTTGTGGGTACGTTGGGTTTTTTGTGTCATTTTTTGTTCAATGGGAGTCTTGTAGAAGTTTGTCAAATTTGAATTACAGATTGAGATGGCTAGCATGTTAGGAAAGATTGAAATGGAGAAATGCAATGGAAATAATTTTGAGTTGTGGAAACTTAAGATGGAAGATCTATTGGTTGATCGTGATCCTTTGATTGTTTTTTCTGGAACGAAGCCTATAGGCATAAAGCAAGAAGATTGGGACCTTGCAGATAGAATGTCCAAGGGGCTGATAAGGCTCTATTTGGCAGACTCTGTTCTTCTCAATGCGCATGAAGAGAAGACTGCATCTTCCTTATGGAAGAGACTGGCATCTATTTATCAGGGGAAGTCTTTGGTGAATAAATTGTTCCTAAGGAAGAAGTTGTACACTTTGAGAATGCAGGAAGGAGGGTCTGTTGCTAATCATTTGAATGCATTCAACATGTTGATTGCATAGTTAACATCTATTGGTGTGAAGATTGATGAATAGGATTGTTGTATGCTAATATTGTGTTCTTTGCTAGATTCATGGGATCACTTGGTGATGGCTATTGGGAGTACAACATCTAGTTTCAAGATGGAAGATGTTGTTGCTTCTTTGTTATCAGAAGACATGAGAAGGAAATATTTTGAGATGGCAAAGGAGGCCCTTGTTGTTAGAGGAAGGTTGAATGAGAAAGGAAAGAAGGACAAGAAATCCAAATCAAAATAAGAGGGGAGATCAAAGTCTCATGGCAAGAATTCCAAGGTGAAGTGCTAGAACTATGGGCAACTTGGTCATGTCCGAAAGGATTGTAAAGAGGAGAAGAAGAAGAAGAAGAAGAAGAAGAAGAAGAAGAAGTATTCTTCTGACAATGATTCTTCTCAAAGTGATGTAGATGCCTTCATTGTAGCCTTGGCTACTCAAGAGTTAGGTGATGTCTGGCTGATTGATTCTGGAGCATCTTTCCACATGACATCTCATAGAGACAATTTTATGAAGTATGAAGAATACGATGGTGGAAAGGTGTACTTGGCGAGTGATTCAACTTTGGAAATTGTTGGTTGTGGAAGAGTTAGAATTCAATTTCCTAATGGAAGAGTGAAGGGAATTAATGATGTAATGCATATATTAGGTTTGGCTCGAAACTTACTTTTTGTTAGTAAGCTAAATGATATTAGAGTGCAAGTCACATTCTCTGGAAATGGCTGTAAGATGACTAGAGGCTCAATGGTGCTAGCAAGGGGTGTTCATATTGGTACCTTGTACAAGTTGGATGCACATGATGTTCAATTAGACAGTGTCTCTGTAGAGTCACATAAAGCTACTCAAGGAGGAAAAGAGGGAAATATTCCTAATTGTGTAAACTCTATGGAAGTTAAACTTCTAGTAGAGAAGACTATGCTCTGGAATCATAGGCTAGGCCACATTGGAGAGAAAGGTTTAAAAACGTTGAAGAATAAAAACTTGGTTGAGGGGCTTGAAGATTGTAACCTTGAATTTGAATTATGTGAACATTGTATATATGGAAAACAACACCGTGTTTCATTTTATTCAAATACTCATAAATCTTTTGGTTTGCTAGATTATATTCATTCTGATGTATTTGGTCTAGTGAATGTTCCTTCTTTGTCTAAGTCAAGGTGCTATGTATCATTCATTGATGATTATTCAAGAAGAACATTTGTTTATTTTTTGAAAAGTAAATCAGAAGTATTCAGTCAGTTTAAGGAATTTAAGAACCTTGTAGAAAATCAGACTGGAAGAAAAATAAAATGTTTAAGGACTAATAATGGCAGTTAATTTTTTTCTGATGATTTCGAGAGGTATTGTAAAGACCATGGGATTAAAAGACATAAGACTACACCTTATACTCCACAACAAAATGGAGTTGCAGAAAGGTACAATAGGACAGTGATGGAGAGAGCACGAAGTATGCTAAGTAGTGTCAGCTAGGAGGAGAAGTTCTAGCCTAAGGTAGTTGCTACAACATGTTACTTAATAAATCGTTCTCCAAATTCTGCTCTTGTTGAGAAAACACTTTTGGAAGCATAGTCTGGTAAGAAGCCTACTTTAAGACATATTCGTGATTTTGGCTGTGAGGCATATGCACATGTGCCGTATGAGAAAAGATCTAAATTGGAGAACAAGGCTATTAAATTTATTTTTATTGGCTATAGTGTTGGCATAAAAGGATACAAGCTTTGGAATCCTGATACGGAGAAGGCTTTGTACAGTAGAAGTGTAATCTTTAGTGAGCTGAAGCCTTCTACCTTGGATCTGCAGTTAGAGACAGTCAAAAAACAATAAGGATGTAAGTGAAATTCCTCCTACACCAGAGAAAGAGGAATTTAAAATTCAAAATGTACCTAAAAATGAGGAGAGCTCAAGCAGTTCTGAAAGTTCTGAAGAAGAAGAGGAACCTTAGCCTCAGAAATTGAGGAGGTCAACTCTTGAAAGAAAGCAACCTGATAGGTATGGGTTTTCTTTGATAGATTCTACTTGTGCCTATGCTTTAATTTCTAGCAATGATGAGCCTAGGACTATGAAAGAGGCATTTAAAATGTCTGATTTAGACTCTTGGTTGGAAGCCATGAATGAAGAAATGACATCATTAGAAAAGAATGACACTTGGAGTTTGGTGCCCTTGCTTAAAGGTAGAAAAGTTGTTGGTTGCAAATGGGTATTTAAAAAGAAGATTGGTCTGGATGGCAATGTGGAAAAATATAAGGCGAGGTTGGTTGCGAAAGGTTATTCCTAGGTAGAGGGAATTGATTATGGGGAAATTTTTCTCCTATAGCTAAGCTGACATCTATTAGATTTCTTTTGTCACTTGCAACAATGTATGAATTAGAGGTCGAGCAGATGGATGTGAAGACAAAATTTCTTCATGGTGATCTTGAAGAAGAGATTTACATGTCCCAGCCTGAGCACTGTGTGGAGAAAGGTAAAGAGAAAATATTTTTCAAGTTAAAAAAAGTATCTGTATGGGTTAAAGTAGTCACCTAGAATGTCGTACCAAAAATTTGATACTTTTGTATTGTCTTTGGGATTTGCAAGATCAAAATATCATCATTGTGTCTATTACAAAGTTGAAAGTGATCAAGTTCTTATTATTGCTCTCTATGTTGATGATATGTTGTTCATAGGAAATAGTAAATTGATGATTTCTAATCTTAACTCTTAGTTGTCTGCTAAGTGCGAAATGAAAGATCTTGGTGCTGCAAGGTATATTTTGGGGATGGAGATAACCAGGGACAGGAATAGTAGAAAACTTTGGCTCAGTTAGAGTAAGTATATCAAGACTGTTCTAGAGAGATTTTGCATGAATGATTGCAAGCATCTAGTTTTTCTAGTCTTGCAGGGAACAAAGTTATCTGTTGAAGACTGTCCAAAATCTCCTACTGAGATGAAGGACATGACCAGTCTACCCTATGCTAGTGTGGTTCGAAGTCTTATGTATGCAATGGTCTATACAAGGCCAGACATTTCCCAAGCAGTGGGAGTTCTTAGTTGGTTTATGGCTAATCCTGGAAGGGCACATTAGGATGCTGTGAAAAGAGTTTTTAGATATTTGAAGGGAAATTCAGAGTTTGCTTTGTGTTACCATGGGAACTTGGTTGAATCATCGAGGACTCTCAGTATTCAAGGCTATGTGGATTCTAATTGGGCAAGGGAAATTGACAGCAGGAGGTCCCCCAGTGGATATACTTTGATGTTGAATGGTGGTGTATTGAGTTGGATGAGTAAGCGGCAGGCTGTAGTCACTTTGTCCACTACAGAGGTTGAATACATGGCATCTACACATGCTTGTAAAGAAGCAGTTTGGTTAAAACATTTTTTTTCTAACATTGGTTTTGATGCAAGGAAAATAACCATTTTTTGTGACAATTAGAGTGCAATTTCTCTGGCAAAGAATCCTACTTTCCATGCCAGGACGAAACATATAGATGTATAGTACCAATTTGTACGAGATATGGTGGAGGATGGAAAGGTCAGTTTGGAAAAAGTTGATACTTTGGAGAATGTTGCAAATGCATTGAAAAAGCCAGTGAGCATAGACAAGTTAAGGTGGTGTGCCAGTTCAATGGGCCTTAGTGCCCATGATTTTTAGTAGTTTTGTTGTGCTCTGGAGGTGCTTGTGGATCTTCGTCAAGTGGGATATTGTTAGAAATGTGTGCCACAATCCCACAAGTTGAAAATTTTGAAAGGGAAAAGTCAGTGTGACATATTTTGTGTCTAGCCGACTAGCAGTTGAAATCTTGTTGAAATTATTCAGGTCACTATGACCTTGCTTCAGTCTCATCGAAGGAGCCTATCACTATGAAATTTCATTTGATATAACCTCTCACCGCCCGTGGAGACCTCTTGTCGACTGTTGGAATTTATTGGATATTAGGGAGATTCTTGGATGTTCACTATGAGCTCTCAGCGGTATGGATGTCTCGCCGACAACATTTTCTGTTAAAGTCTTCAGGGAGAGTCTTGGGTGTTCGGTAAGAAGTCTTACCGATATGGATGTCTCGCCGACAGCTTTATCCTGGAGACATTGGGGTGACTTGAACACTCAGGAAGAACTCTTGGCGACAGTTGGTGTGTCTCACCGATGGTATACACTCGGCGTAGCAAAAAGGTCTTGGTGTGAGGTCTTAGCAATGGACAGAAGTCTTGTCGACTATTGTTTGGTGCTCAGTATGACTTGTGAGCATTCGGAGTAACATCTCAGTGATAGTGGTATGTCTTGCCGAATGTTGAATATTCTGGTATAATCTTGAATGGCTCGTTATGATCTCTCAACAAAGAATGATAGTCTTGCCGACTGTTGAACACTTTAGATACTGAGTGAACGTCGATGTGATGTATTGGAAAAAGATGATTGTCTCACCAAATGGAAAACTCATGTCTATGTGACTTTGAAACTTTAGTATGATGTTTCACTGATAGTGATAAGTCTTGGTGATAGTAATACATGTGATGATCATCAGTATGAGGTCTTGGAGACATGGCAAAGTCTGATTGATAGCTCTCTAGACTCGATGTAACATCTCAGCGATAAGGATGACTCTTGGCGACATCGATGGTTAGTCTTGTGGCATTGGGGAGACATGGTTAGTGTCTCACTCACATGCCAACATAGGTTGAATGCTTTGACCAAGTGAAGACTATCCTACATGGCTTGTGTTCGACCAATGTGGGAGCAGAATGGGAACCGCTAGTAGTTGGACTATTGTGGCCATTACTAAGAGGAAGCTCAACAGACAAGGGCAACATGGATATACTCAGTGATTGCAGATTGTGATGGGTTTGATGGTTCGACAGATTGATGGTGTGGTTGTATGATTAGTGGATGAATTTGATTCTAAGAACATTGTAATGTGAAATTTCTGCATGAGGTTGATCATAATGAATGTTGCTGTAAACTGACATCATAAAGATAAGTCAGATCTCTGTATGTAATCTTTATTACTGTAATACAAAGTGACTTCTCTTAGTGTGGTGGGTTTTTCTCCCATAAGGGTTTTCCCACGTAATTTTTATGTTCATATGTGTATGATTAATTCTTTATTTCTATTATCTCTTTCAAGTGCATCTTAATTGGAATGTAATTGTAAAATTTAAAAAGGTATCTCTGTATTCTTCCCTGAGGTTTTGACGTTAGGAGACTTGCTTCCGCATCAAGCTTTCCTTAAAGTCTTGCTTTCCTCTTCTCTTCTTGAATTTCCCTCGCTCGAGGAAGACAATTTTGACAAATACCTATTTGGTGGTACCTGCACTCATAAGGATGTTGGATGAAGTTCTTTCATGATGTGATCCCAAGGTGACATTATGATTAATCTATCATTTCATCGCTAGAATTTCACAGGTTATAAGGTAATCAAGTCTTGATAGATTGAAAGCTATTGTTACTATAGTCCAAATGTGTCCATCAAAAATTAAATCTACTTAACATTTTAACTCCCAAACTTTGTAACAAGTGTTAAATGTGACTATGGTCCACTAGTTACACAACCAAGGCCTCAAATGTATTCTCTAATTGTAATCAAAGGACTTTTTCTCTTCATTCAAGTAAATAAACTTGAAGGTACACCAAAGTGGTTTATTGGACACCTACATGACTAAAAATAGCAACAAATTTACATTTAATTTCCATATGTGTAAGTGGTTAACGGGAGGGAGTGTGTACTAGCCTGGTTAAGTCATCATAAGTTTACGCTTTGGCAATAATTTTTTTTAAATCATATTAAATCTTCCTATGTCTAATTGCTAGGAGACTTTTGGTATGTTTTAAGGTAGGATGATTGATGAAAGAGCCCAAAGACTAGCCTTTCTCCATGGTATCCAGGTACACATAGCAGGGGTCTTCTCTTATACGGTTGGATATGATTTAAGGAACTTAGCTAGGAATTATTCATTTAACCTAAGGTTTTCTCATAATGCCATCATTGGAAAAGTATGATCAAATTCTTCTATTATGAAGAATTGGTCTATGTGCCTCTAGTAATCACTTTAAATGTTTGTAAGGATAAAATGACTAATTGCATTAAGTAGGAGAGAGTCAACTTTGAGTTCTTCAAAGATTATATTCCTCTATTCATATTTTTTAAGGGTTGTGTGTGGAGGAGGTTATCACTACCAATAAGGGAGGAGACCTTTCCTTGCATTCTTTTATATTTTCATTATCCTTATTTATTTTACACTTACATTTACAAATACACATACATATGCATTTATTATTTTCATTTATTTCTCATGTAGTTTAATAGTTTGATCGATTTCATATTATATGTGTTGAAGACTTTAGAATTTCAATTACATTAATTTATGGATATGTTGTATCTATAACACTACAAAACCATATGCTCTTTGCATTTACACTTGCATTTAGAAATACACATTTATATACATAGATATAGATTTCTTTAATGATATGTTGCATTTATTGTTCTAGGAGAGCATCCAGTAATTGCATTTACATTTACATTTAAAATACATATACATACATACACACACAGATATATATATATATATTTATATATACATATATATATATATATATATTTATATATACATATATATATATTTATATATACATATAAATATATATATATATATATATATATATATATATATTTATATATACATATATATATATTTATATATACATCTATATATTTATATATATGTGCATGTGTGTGTGTGTATGTATATCATTTATATTCAGTGTTCAGAAACAACCCATTAGGTCTGTACATGGATAAAAATTCATAAAATCAGATCTCTTATACATGTTTTGTTGAAACCTAGGCGTGAACCTCTCATTTCACATGATTTTCTTCACAAAACTATTGAGGACAACAACCATGTACCTTCTTTATTTCTCATCCTACGCCCTATTCATGCATCCTACAATCACAACAGTATCCATGGGGCCTCTTACACAAGCTACAATAATCACAAAAAATGTAAGAGCCCCTTTATATCATGTTTCGACTACAAAACCCTCAAAAATAGGGTAACTCAGATTATGATTTGTTGGTGAGCTGTATGGACAAAATCATTAGCACCAAGTCATTATTGGAGTCTTTTGAAAGAGAAGTGAATTAGGTGGTAGTTAAGTACAAACCTTATAGTGTCAAGGTGAATGAGGTGATTAATTTTGATTGACCAACTGATGAAGAGTACGAAAAATGGGTAAATGTTTATTTAACTGAGGAAGAGTTTAAAGGAGTAGGCTGCTAACAGTTGAAAAATTAGTTGTTGCAGTTACAACAGATTCCAGTTTTGTTTTTTGGTGACAGTCTAGGCATAAAATTCTTGAAGTTTCTTGTTACTGCATCAACCATTCTTAATGGGCACGATGAACAAGAAGATTCTCCGGGGAGATTGTTGTTGTAAAAAAATTTTGGAATATCACAAGGCAGTCCAATTGGCTGGTGACACATGTGCTTTCTAGCCCGATGCTTGTTTGCTCCTTATTTTTCTATAAGAAGGATTTCAAGGCTAGAAGTATGGGTCAGCAAGTTAGATATTTTTGGTCGAGTCTAGATGAAGTTGCAGAGAAAATTGTAAAGTCTAATGGTTTTAGGGAAAATGCAATTTAGGTTTTGAGTCATTCTCTAGTAGGTTTTGAATTCATGGGGATTTGATGTTTTATGACAGTATTGGCATTTGAATTGATCTGATTAATTCGAACTCATGTCCCTCCATTGTACAAGCATATCTGAATTTTGAATAAAGTGATCAAGGGTTGTTTTGTTCATCTCACTATTGTGGTGTGTATGATTCTTGTTTTAGGTTTAATTCAAGGAATTAATTAAAATGCTTGAATGGGATTGTAGATGTATATGTTCTGTATAAGGATTTGATAAGTAGTATTGGGTTATAATACATATTGATGAGATTCTAAAGCAATGTTATCAAGGATCTTGTATGTTATGTGTTAAATCTATCATAAACCCTTAGATGCTTATAAATTTGACTCCTCCAATGGATATATGGCACTAATCTAAGTTGTACTTATTCGTATGGTTCAGTATTTGTTTTCCTTTACTTAGAGCTTGCCACAAATTGCAAATCAATGACTATCTTATACTGTGAAATGTTGTAGTTATCTCAAGCTCCAAATAGTTGATATTATTGATAAACAACCAATTCTATTCAGTATTATCCTATTATGTTGAGCTATTAAATGAGATTATCTATTGTTGTTAATGTTGTTTATGATGATGGTGCAGAGGTTGTAAATGCATCAAGTGATCACCCTCCCAGGTCTTGCAGAGTCCAAAGTGTAAGAGGTCTTTCAAATCCTCGTCAGTTGGTCCAGGTCCTAAGAGCTTCCCTTTATTGGAATTGGCAATTCCATAGGTAGATTAAAAGATCAACCTGCTTACCTTAAAAACAACCGACACCTTGCATATGTTTGTGGTGGAGGTATTAAAGAAGAATTGTATTCCTCTATTTCCATTCATTAGATCTACCTTAGCCTAGCATATACTTGGGCTAAGTCTATAATTGCTTCAGACTCATGTGGTGAAGGCTATGTGTGATGAAATCCTAGACCTCAACCAAGATGTCGGTAGATTATGGGAGTTTTTCCAAGACCTGAGGTTGGTGGATAAAAATATAAAAGACTAAGCTATTTTTTTCATTTTTTTTATCTTATACCATTTTATGAGAAAGGTGGTGCCAATGTATGAGAAGATCTTTGGAAACTAGGCATGAAAATTGAAGGTTAAAGAGAATGGGGGTGCCAAACTTATAGTAATCATTTCCCCTTGGTCATCGATTTTCCCTGAGTGCCCTTAACCTCATCCTCGGCGCTGGTATTGACCTTGTTTTCACTCCTCCAAACTCTTCCTCAACACTAATATTGACCTTGTTTTCACTCCTCTAAACTCTTCATTAGAGCTGATATTAACCTTGTTTTAACTCCAAACTCTTCCTCGACACTGGTATTGACCTTGTTTTCACTCCTCCAAAATCTTCCTCGGTGTTGATACTGACCTTGTTTTCACTCCTCCAAACTCTTCGTTGGCACTAGTATTGGCCTTGTTTTAACTCCAAACTCTTCCTCAGCATTGGAATTAACCTTTCACTTCTCTAATTTGATGAGCTACAACATGGTTTCGTTAGGTTTTACAATATATTAATTAAGTTCAAAATTTTGGTGCCATTTAGCTAGGTTTTAATATTCTACAATATAGTTAAGTATATATTAGCTATATTTTACATAATAAATAATCTAATTATTCAAATTATTATAATTATATATTATATTCTTTAACAAAATTATTAAATACGTATAAAATTATTATAATTAATAATTAATAATAAGTATATTTTTATATAATACAAAATATAATTAATATAATATATATTTAATATAATAGTAATATATATTAATATGAGAGAGAGAACTAAATCTTGATTGGTTGTTTCATGTCAACAATCCAAGGATGGCATGTGTCCTTGGGGAGTTATGCTCAAGGTAGCATGCCATTTGATTAAAGATATGATAATTCTCCTTTAAGACCTCTTCAATGTACCCATTGCACACTTAAGGAGACAAAGATAAATATAGGGAAGAAAATATAGAGAGAGAGGGAGATAATGAAAACATACAAATAGAAAGGGAGACAAAGAGATAGAGAGGGGTAGAGAGATAAAGATATAAGGATGAACAGATAGAGATATAGGGAGAGTGATTGATATATCTCTCCCTGTCGCTCTCTATATCTCTCCCCACTATCTATGTCACTCCCACCTCTTCCCCCCTCTATCTATTGAGCTATCTCTCCCTCTCCCCCTTTCTCTCTCATTCCCTCCATATCTCCCTCCATCTCTCCTACTCTATATCTCCATTTCTATTTCTCTTTTTATCTCCCTCTTACTCCTCTCTCTATCTCTTTCTATCTATATCCCTTTCTCTCCCTCCCCCTCTCTATCTCGCCCTCTCTATCTCTCACCATCTCTCCCTCCCTATCCCCCCTATCTATCGACTCTCTATCTCCACCTCTCTTCCTTTCTCTTCCCATATATCTCCATCTCTCTCTCTTCCCATATATCTCTATCTCTCTCTATTTCTCTCCCCATCTATCTCTATGTCCCCATATATTAACTAAGATTCCATGCAAGCATACAATAGTATATGTTGGTAAAATTATAATAGTGTTTTATTAAAATATAAGTAACATTTACCGTTCTAATGTCAAGCCTTCTTATAAAAATAGTGTTTTATTAGACTATAAGTAGATTATTGTCACCACTCTTCATTCAACATGAAATGCCAAATGTAGCAATTTTTTTGTTGCTTTTTCCAAGCTTCATTTACCAAGCAATTTACTGGGTTGAATAAAGTTGTGTTATGACCCTTCATCTCTTTAAAATAATTAGACAATATTAGCAAGATCAGGAAGGGGAGAAAACTAAACTCCTTCGAAATAGGGGTAGTTGTGGGTTTGTTGGTTTTCTTTGTATACTATATACTTAGTCCCTCTAGGATAAATGAGTAACTTTAGATCATTTTCTTAGTTGTGTATCCTAACTAATATAGAGTAAGCTTTTTCATTTTAATTGACTACTACATAATAGTTTATGTGTTGAAAGAATTGTTTCCATTCTTTGTAGTTTTTACATTGGAATACAAATCATATTTAATTTCATGCCAATATACTTCTTTGATAAAGATATTTGTTTGAAATAAGTGCTTCATAACCTATCTAATCAAAAGATAATTAATCTATCAAAAAGGCAATAGGAATTTTCTAAAGAAAAGAACAATTGACCCAATCATAAGTGTATGACCTTCGAAGAAAGGAGTGATCCACCTTAGCAATAACAACTACCTGATTTAGACCTGGGTATGTGTAGGATCATGATGGGCCAAAAAGTGGCAACATGAAAAAAGTAGCATTTTCCACTCGCCAAAAAATGCGAAAATCCCGAGTTGACTTTTTTTTGGGTTGGTTGTCACTACATTGCTCCATAGCAATGCCCAAGCCAAAGTACTACAAATCAGATATCCAATTTGTTTTGGATATCCAATTCATATCTAATATCTAATTTGAAAAACATTTTAAAGTGTAATATTTTGGTGCTATAATTCGAATATCCAATTTTTGTAGACATATACACAAGAGTAATTAGGAGGTGGAGGGTGGGAAAGAGAGAGAGAGAGGTATAGAGAGGGAAAGGGAGAGAGAGATATATATAGAGAAAGAATTAGGAGGGGGAAGGGAGAGGGGAATTAGAAGAAGGGGAGAGGTAAAGAGAGAGAGAGAGAATTAGGGAGGAAGGGGAGGGGAAGAGTGTTGAGGGTAGAGGATAGAAGGTTTAAGGGTTTATGGTTGAGGATAGGAGGAGATACTTGAGAGAGAGAGGGAGGGAGGGAGAGAGATAAAGGAAGGGAGGGTTGAGGGTAGAGGGTAGAGGGTTTAAGGGTTAATGGTTTAGGGTTTATGGTTTAGGGTTAAGGGAGAGATAGAGGGAGTGAGTGAGTGAGAGAGAGAACTAACAGAGGGAGAGGGGGTAGGATATTGAAGATACTTGAGAGAGAGAGAGAGAGAGGGAGGGAGTGGGAGACGAGATAGAGGGAGGGAGGGTTAAGGGTATAGGGTAGATGGTTTATTGTTTAGGCTTAAGGGTGGAGGGGAGATAGAGGGAGTGAGTGAGTGAGAGAAAGACCTCAGAGAGGGAGAAGGGGTAGGAGGGAGATACTTGAGATAGAGTGAGTGAGTGAGGGAGATAGATACCTTAGAGGGGAGTAGAGAGAGGTAGAGATAGAGAGATTAATTAGGAGGGGGAAGGGAGAGGGGAAGAGTGTTGAGGGTAGAGGATAGTAGGTTTAAGGGTTTATGGTTGAGGGTTTAGGGATGAGGGGTAGGAGGGAGATACTTGAGAGAGAGAGGGAGGAATTGGGAGAGAGATAAAGGATGGGAGGGTTAAGGGTTAAGGGGAGAGAGATAGGAGTGAGTGAGTGATAGAAAGACCTAAGAGAGGGAGAAGGGGTAGAAGGGATAGACTTGAGATAGAGGGAGTGAGTGAGAGAGAGAGAGAGAAAAAATACTTATTGATAACCATAAATATTTGATATCTCTACCTTTTATATTCAACACATATGGACTAATAGTTGAACACAAAAAATCTATTTGTTGTTATAAAAACAACATATAATGATTTAAAATACAACTTATACTGAACAAAAATGAACCAATAGTTGAACACTAAAACTTTTTGAGAATCCTTCACATTTAATGTGAGAATACATGTTATTTATTGTGCTCACCTTTTATATTTGTGATAGGACAAACTATTAATATAAAATTATCCAATGCTTGTACATTGCTACCCCAATTGTTGTACACATAAGAAAAATATTTTTTGGCTATGATAACAATACTTGTTTCAATGAGTGTCTTATTATATTAAATGAGTATTTTATTTTTTAAATGATATACTTATGGTGGAGAGTTGTGATATTTTATTTGAAACAAAAAAAATACTTATTTCACTTCTTCATGAATGTATTTTTTTTTTCACATAAAATTTAGAGGTTCTCATGTGTTCAAGTATGGGTCCATTTTTTATCAACATTTGGTTTTTTCTTTATTTACATTTGGACTGTTTATTTACAATATATAATATAAATATGTGGTAAGACTGGGTATTATCACTAGCATACCTATATTTTAAAAATATATGTAAAGTACGCCGAGAGATATCCTTCTTCTGAAGATGCTTATTTTTAATCAATTGAACCTTAACCCAAATTGAAGCTTAACCCTAACCATAAAGCTATTTGAACCCTAATTGTAACCCTATTTGAAGCTAGTTAGGATTACAAGCTCATAGACAAGGACATATTCCCTAGAAGAGTGTCTTTCAAGTTTGAAAAAGTGTAGATGGAAAACTCAAACTTCGAAATGGTTGTCACTGACTCTTGGCTCACCCAAGTAGTTGATCATTGCACTAAGATGTGCATATTCAATCAAAAGTTAAAATTCATAAAACTCAGACTAAAAGAGTGGAATATCCAAGTCTTTAGAAGCCTTTTCAAAGAAAGGATCTCCTTGAAAGTAGAATGTCTAAGATCCAGAAATACCTCTCAAATGATTTTTCTTACATCCTAATAGAAGAAGAGAGGAATCTCATAATTTAATTGGATGGTGTCTATAGTTTTAAATAAATCTATTGGAGACAAAAATCAAAGATTAAATGACTTAAATAAGGTGTAAAACCAAGTTTTTTCATTTAACATGAAAAATTAGAAGGCAAAGAAACATACTATGAAGATTGAAGATGGTTATGGATAAACTTATGATAATCCTGACACCATCAAGGCTTCCTTGGTTTCCTCTTGGGAAAACATGCTCATGGAGGAAAATGAAGACAAGAAAAAGAAGTAAAGCAGGCTCTCTTCCTGAATCATATCCCAACCTTGGATGATGATTCTAAATTCTTATTTAAAGCAGATAAACATGTCATTAAGGAAGAATGTAGCTAACAATATTGTCATGGAAGAAAATATTTTACATCATTGTCATGAGTTTACAAGCATGCTTGGTGGAGATCATTGTAAGTATCATCTAGTAGAAAAAACACATATTGCATATATGCTTTCCTACACCTCACTTGGAGAGATTGAGTTTGGGTGGAATATGTGAATAAATATAGATTTGTATAGGTAGGATATAAAATTGTATTGAAATATTGGATATATGCTCATCAATTTGGTCAAAAAATTTATGTCACCTATAATTTTGTACCAACTGAAAGGTCATTTTTTGATCTAACAATTATACTTGAACATAACTGAAAATTTAACAATGTTTGCAAGAATTTCAGAATAAACACTTGGATTCTTAAATATTGACTCATCTTAACATTATGTCTCTCTCTTCCCCATATTTTGTCTCCCTCCTCTACCTACCTCTCTCCCTTTCTCCCTCCCTCTCTGTATCCCTTACCATCTAAGCTCTCTCCCTATACCCCTATCTATCTTCATATGTCAACCTCTTTGTCCCTTTCTCTTACCATATATCTCTATATCTATGTCTTTATCTTCCCATTTATCTCTCCCCCCTCTCTCTCTCCCCTTATTTCTATCTCCCTCTCCATTTCCATTTGTCTTTCTCTACTTATCTCTCTCTATATCTCTATCAATTTTTCTCCCTCTTCCTCTCTCATTCTATATTCATCTCTACCTCTATCAATTTTTCTCACTCTTCCTCTCTCACTCTATATTCATCTCTACCTCTATATTCCTCCCTCCCCCTCCATCTGTAGAAATGTCTCCCTCTCTCTACCCATCCATCTCACTTCCTATCTCTAGAAATGTCTCCCTCTCTCTATCTTACTCACTCCATCTCTTCTACTCTATATCTTTATCTTTATTTCTCGCTCGATCTCCCTCTCACTCATCTCTCTATCTCTTTCTATCCATATACTACTCAATCTCCCTCTCTCATCTATCTATCTCTTTCTATCCATATACTTCTATACGTATATCTCCCTATGCATCTATCTCCCTATCTCTTTTCCTATCTCTATCTATCTCTCTATATTAGCCTCCCCCTCTCGCTCTCCCTCTCTCCCCCTCTCTACATATATCTCCCTCTTCCCCATCTTCTATCTCTCCCTCCTCTACATGTCTCTCTCCCTTTCTCCCTCCCTCTCTCTATCTCTCTGCATCTCTCCCTCTCTTTCTCCCTCCCTATACCCCTATCTATCTTCATATCTCAACCTATTTGTCCATTTATCTTCCCATACATCTCTATATCTATGTCTTCTATTCCCATTTATCTATCTCTCCCTCTCTCTTTCTCTCTCTCTATCTCCCCCTATTTCTATCTCCCTCTCCATCTCTATTTGTATTTCTCTACTTATCTCTATCTCTCTCTCCCCTCAATCTATATCTCCTTATATCTCTATCTTGCATATCTCTCTCTCTCCCTCTCTCTCTCACACTCTCTCTCTCTCTATATATATATATCCCCCCTCTATCTCCCTATCTCTCTATATATTTATTTCTCCCTCTATCTCTCTCTATATCTCTATCTATTTGTATCCCTTTTCCTCTCTTATTCTATATTCATCTCTCCCTCTATCTATAGGGAGAGATACAAAGGTGAAGCATTGGACCTTCCCAAAGATCCACCAATCTCAACACTACTGCCAACTATTTTGAGAATTTAAGTACATATTGTATGCTATATTAGGAGACATGTGTCAAAGCTCATATTTATTGATGCAAAATAGGTCCAAAGTCACAAATTTGATGTAGAGTTAGTTATAGTTCTGTACAAAATTTCAAGTGCCACATAGAGCAAAGATATTCCATTTTTTTATATCATGTCATCAAATTTGGCACTTCATCAAGATTTGTATCTTCATCAACATTAACAAAAGCAAAGGTATGTACTTGAATCCCTTGCATTTAAATTTTTCTATATATATATAAATATTTTAATATTTTCCCTCAAATCCATAATATATAGATTAGTGTGTACTTATTTATTGCATTAAAGAATTAACCTAAGTAACACATTAAGAATTCTAAGGATTTGTGCTTGAAAAAAATGCATAACAATTTTTTTTGTTGGATGTTGTGTTGTATAGTTTAGAAAAGCTCAAAATATGAATAGGATTTTAAGGCCATATATTATGGTAGCTTACAATGCAAAAGAAGGAAGGAAATATATTATCAATTTTAATCTACAATTTAATACCATATGAAAAATCACATGTGGTACTATCTAAAACTAATTCTTGACATATTAATTTTATAAAATACACTTACCATTCAATAAACTTCTCCCAAGAAAGAAACCCTAAGTGAACATTAATTGAACCCTAATTGTAGATTCATAACTCTAATCATAACCCTAAGCGAACACTAATCCTAATCAAACCCTAACCCTAGCCTTAAAGTTATCATATAATCTAATTATCTCTCTTATCTAAATTTGGGTTGAATTATTTTTCCTTTATTTCTAATTGCATATATTTTTTATTTATTAGATCTTATTTTATGAATCTATGCAAATATAAGTTTACTTCTACATTCATTCTATGCCTTATTTTTTCATGATATTTTAACATTCATTTTCTAGAATATTAGATCAATCTCACACATATAATATGAAACCTCAAAATTTTAAAATAATATTCAACTTTTCCCAATTCAATTTATCATTTATGTTATTTGAATTAAAATATTTTAAATCATAGTCTTAATTCATCTAAAAAAGAAAAAAAATGATATATAATTTTTTATTAAATACATTTTAACTTATTTTCTTGGATTGTATAAATATATTTCTTTATTTACATTTGGAATGTTTATTTACAATATATAGTATAAATATGTGGTAAGAATAGGTATTATCATCACAATTGAGTGTGCCCTCTCCCCTAATAAATGTTTTTATTTTGTAGAGGGACAAGTTTGCATGGCCATAGATCAATCGTCGTGTGATCTCAGTTATTCCCCGCCATCCCAAGATGACCCAACCAATTGATCATGATATCATGGGCGAGCACCATGTGTACTAGGCCCTCTCCCCTAATAAATGTTTTTATTTTGTAGAGGGACAAGTTTGCGTGGCAATAGATCAACTGTCGTGTGATCTCAGTCATTCCCTACCATCCCATGATGACCCCACCAGTTGATCACGATATCATGGGCGAGCACCACGTGTCTCATCTACTGAAGCTGAAGGAATGATAAATACTTTGATGGGTCTTTAATACATTATGTCGTGGGTTACTAAAGCAGTTATAAGATGCATGTGTTTTAAATCAACAGAGATGTTATAATCCTGGTAGAAAGGTGCTTGATAGTTAATAGCAAGGTTGGTGACTGTGTTGAACGAACATGATTGTTGATGGTTGAGATCCACAGTTGCCTGCCACCGCATGATCAAAAGTTGCAAGTTCTTTACGGATTGTGATATCACGGGCAGGCGCCATGTGTCTCATCCAGTGAAGCCGAAGGAATGATAAATACTTTGATGTTTCTTTAATAAATTATGTCGTGGGTTCTATTTATTAATGTCTTAATATTAGTTTATAAATTGAACATTAATTATAAATATTTTAAAATCAATTAAGTATTTCAATCTAAAATTTTAATATTTGACATTACAAATAAAATAAAACTAAATTCTAATTTTTAAAATCCATAAAATACTTATTATCTATTTAGTTTTACTAATTATCTAATAAAATTAAATTAAATTAAATTAAATTAAATATTCATTTTATATTAATTAAACAATTATTAATTAGAATTTTAGAATAAATTAAGAAATAAGATCTATATAAAATCAACTTTTCTATTTTTTTTCTGTGTCCAAATAATTTCATTTTCTAAAATTATACTAAATTTTAGATATCATAATTAAACACAAAGCTTTATTCTATTCTAATCCTAACCCTAGTTAAACCCTAACCCTATTTGGACTCTAACCCTTACCCTAATTGAACACTAAATCTAATTTTAATTGACCACTAAGCATAATTGAATTCTACTCCTAACCCTAACCCTAACTCTAACTAAACCCTAAACCTAACTCTAATCAAACCCTAACCCAAACCTACTTGATTCATAATCCCAACCCTAACCCAAACCCTAATTGAACTTTAAAACTAACCTTAATTAATTATTAACCCTAATTGAACATTTATTAACCAATAGTCCTAATTGTACCATAACCCTAACTTTGAAATACAATTGACATCTAATCCTAACCCTAAAACTAATTCTTCTCCTCCTTGAACCTTAACCCCAACCCTAACCTTAACCCCTACCCTATTTGAACTCTTATTGGATTCATAACCTTAATTAAACCCCAACCTCATCCTCAATCCTAACCCAAATTGAACATTAATTGAACCCTAAACCTAACCCTAAGTGAACACTAATCCTAATTGAACTCTAACTTTTTAGTTGAAAATACTAAACTGCCTTAGATTTTCCCATTCATCGTCATTTATCATTCAATTCCTATATAACTCCAAAAATTTATACAAGTTTTATAATGTTTTAATACACACCTAATATTAAGGGTTTAGAGTTTAAGGGTTAAGGGTTTAAGGGTTTAAGGGTTTAGAGTTTAAGGGTTAAGGGTTTAAGGTTTAGGGTTAAGGGTAGAGGGGAGAGAGATAGAGAGAGTGAGTGAGTGAGAGAGACTTGAGAGAGAGAGGGGTAGGAGGGTGAGACTTGAGAGAGAGAGAGGAAAGAGGGAGGAGTGGGAGAGAGATATGAGGTAGAGGGTTTAAGGGTTTAGAGATTAAGGGTGGACAGGAGAGAGATAGAGGGAGTGAGTGAGTGAGAGAAAGACCTAAGAGAGGGAGAAGGGGTAGTAGGGCGAGACTTGAGATAGAGTGAATGAGTGAGAGAGAGACCTCAGAGAGGGAGTGGTGCTAGGTAGGAGAGACATGAGAGAGAGAGAGATAAAGGAAGGGATGGTTAAGGAGGGTAGAGGGTTTAAGGGTTTAGCATTAAGGGTTTAGGGTTTGGTTTTACTTTAGGGTTAAGGAGAGATAGAGAGGAGTGAGTGAGAGAGAGACCTAAGAGAGAGGGAGAGTAGGATATTGAAGATACTTGAGAGAGAGAGAGAGAGAGGAGGGAATGGGAGAGAGATAGAGGAGGGAGGGTTAAGGGTAGAAGGTAGATGGTTTACGGGTTTAAGGTTAAGGGTGGAGGGATAGAGATAGAGGGAGTGAGTGAGTGAGAGAAAGACCTAAGAGAAGAAGGGGTAGGAGGGAGAGACTTGAGAGAGAAACCTCAGAGAGGGAGAGGGGGTAGGAGGGAGAGACTTGAGAAAGAGAGAGAGGGTAGAGGCCAGTTTAAGGGTTAAGGGTTAATGGTTTAGGGTTTAGGGTTATGGGTAGTGATGGAACTTAAAAGTTTTGTTCTTTGTGTTCTATTTTATCCTGCCTTGTGTCTTTGGTCATCTATGGTGTTTGTAAAAAGCCTAAGGTTGGTGTTTTACCTTCATCTTCATGTAAAACCCTAGTGTTCATCTAACACCTTGGATGGGATCTATTTGGCCATTACTTTTTGGGAAGGCTTTAAAACAACTTAAGCCCCATCACTTTGTCTAGGTTGGGCCCCCTTTTGTTTTATTGTTTTATTTCCTTCACCTAACTTTATTTTTCCTAATTCTTTTGTTGGTCTCGTGTTCCCTCATTAAAACAACTTATGTCATTGTTTGTCATTGACCTAGTGATGTCCTGTTATTCCTTTAGGGGAGAGTGCCCAGTAGTCGTTCAGGCTAACTTTCTCAGCATGTAGCAATTGACTGGAATATCTTAGAACCTTCATTTTTTTTTCTAAAATGTAGATTGGTCTCTTATTTATCTATAACTAAGGTTTGGAGGCACAACTTATCATGCAACTCACCACATCGGTAGATCTTTTGAGAAGTGTCTAAAAATTGAATTTTTAACGGTTCGACCAAAACTTAATCATGGAAGCCCCAATAGTTGAACCAAAAAAATATCATTTGTTGCTTGTAAAATATGATACTTTTATTTAAATTAAAATTAATATACAACCTAAGTGGCCCAACTACTTATTGATAACCATAAATCTTTGATATCTCTACCTTTTATATTCAACACATATAGACTAATAGTTGAACACAAAAAATATATTAGTTGTTATAAAAACAACACATAATGATTTAAAATACAACTTATATTGAACAAAAATGAACCAATAGTTGAACACTAAACTTTTTGAAAATCCTTCACATTTAATGGGAAAATACATGTTATTTATTGTGCTCACCTTTTGCATTTGTGATAGGAAAAACTATTAATATAAAATTATCCAATGCTTGTACATTGCTACCCTAATTGTTGTACACATAAGAATAATATTTTTTCACTATGATAACAATACTTGTTTCAATGAGTGTCTTATTTTATTAAATGAGCATTTTATTTTTTAAATGATATACTTATAGTGGAGAGTTGTGATATTTTATTTGAAACAAAAAAATACTTATTTCACTTCTTCATGAATGTATTTATGGTTTTTTCATATAACATTTAGAGGTTCTCATGTGTTCAAGTATGGGTCCATTTTTTATCAACATTTTGTTTGATCTTTACTTACATTTGGACTATTTATTTACAATATATAGTATAAATATGTGGTAAGAGTGGGTATTATCATCATGATTGAGTGTGCCCTCTCCCCTAATAAATGTTTCTATTTTGTAGAGGGACAAGTTCACATGGTCGTAGATCAATCGTTGTGTGATCTCAATCGTTCCCCGCCATCCCACGATGACCCCACTAGTTGATCACGATATCATGGGCGAGCACCACGTGTCTCATCCGGTGAAGCCGAAGGAATGATAAATACTTTGATGCATGTTTAATACATTATGTCATGGGTTACTAAAGTAGTTATAAGATGCACATGTTTTAAATCAACAGAGATGTTATAATCTTGGTAGAAAGGTGATCGATGGTTAATAACAAGGCTAGTGACTGTGTTAAACGAATAGGATTTTTGATGGTTGAGATCCATAGTTTCCCACCATCGCATGATCAAAAGTTGCAAGTTCTTTATTGATTGTGATATCACGGGGGGGCTCCACATGGATCTCCTTGGGAACGAGTAGTATGGTAAAAAATTGATATATTTATTTTATTTTATTTATTAAATACTTACTAGCATATATATTATTTATTAATAATATATATAAAATATGCCAAGAGATATCCTTTTGATGCGTCTATTGTACTATTATAAAATAGGTGCCTCGACAAAGATATCTCTTGGTGTATTTTGTATATAATAATAAATAATATATATATGCTAGTAGCATTTAAAACACAACATGAAAGAAAAGATTAGAATTACTTTTAGTTATAGAATTATAATCCTAACCCTTCTAATTTTTAAAATCCATAAAATACTTATTATCTATTTAGTTTTACTAATTATCTAATACAATTAAATTAAATTAAATTAAATATTCATTTTAAATTAATTAAACAATTATTAATTAGAATTTTAGAATAAATTAACAAATAAGATCTATATAAAATCAACTTTTCTATTTTTTTTCTTTGTGTCCAAATCATTTCATTTTCAAAAATTATACTAAATTCTAGATATCATAATTAAACACAAAACTTTATTATATTCTAATCCTAACCCTAGTTAAACCCTAACCCTATTTGGACTCTAACCCTTACCCTAATTAAACACTAAATCTAATTGTAATTGACCACTAAGCATAATTGAATTCTACCCCTAACCCAAACCTACTTGATTCATAATCCCAACCCTAACCCAAACCCTAATTGAACATTAAAACTAACCTTAATTAAGTATTAACCCTAATTAAACATTTATTGAATAGTAGTCCTAATTGTACCATAACCCTAACTTTGAACTACATTTGAACTCTAATCCTAACCCTAACACTAATTCTTATCCTAATTGAACCTTAACCGCAACCCTAATCTTATCCTTAGCCCTATTTGAACTCTTATTGAATTCATAACCTTAATTGAACCCCCAACCTCATCCTCAATCCTAACCCAAATTGAACATTAATTGAACCCTAAACCTAACCCTACGTGAACACTAATCCTAATTGAACTGTAACTTTTTAGTTGAAAATATTAAAGTGCCTTAGATTTCCCCATTCATCATCATTTATCATTCAATTCCTAATAGAACTCTAAAAATTTATGCTTTTATAATGTTTTAATACACACCTAATACTAAGGGTTTAGAGTTTAAGGGTTAAGGGTTTAGGGTTAAGGGGAGAGAGATAGAGAGAGTGAGTGAGTGACCTATTTACATATTATTCATTTATTCTTCATCAGTTAAATATTTAGTTACCCATCTACTGTTAGCAGAAATGACCCAAGAATTTAATAGAATGGACTACTCATATAATACCTTGCATTATGGAGCTCAATTCTCTGATATATTACTATTTATCAGATCCTTTGTAAATAATTGTAAACTTATGACTCCATTTAAGCATTTAATTGATTTTCATGAATCAAAGCAAACACATAGACACACAATTGAACAAATTCTCAAAAGAAGAATGACATCATCATTAACATTTCATTCAAAATTCACTCAAATCCACATAAGGAGAGAAAATATATTAGAATTATACGTTTATTCATGCTTATAAGTCATATCTGAATACAATTTAAGATAATTTGCATATATTCATCCAAAACTCAAAACAAGCTATCTATTATATTTCATCCATTTGGTGTTTTAACAGCCAATGGCACCACGGATATCACTTCATCATCGGAGGACAAATATATTTCTACCCATATATTCAACTCAAAACCTAGCTAGAGCTTTCATCAGTTCTCCCCCTACAACTTAGCCTTGAATTCCCTTTTATATGACAAGGGAGCAACAAGATTCAAGCTCAAATGTAATTTCACCACAAATTATCATTTGAACAAAATCTCCATTACATTTGACTTTCATTTCAAAAGTTCCCACACGTTGAATCTGCAAAACATAATGCATGAACTAGGAAAAGCTAAAAGAAAAGGGAACAAAAATTGTCATCAAAATCCCCTTTGTCACTATCCACGCAAAAAACTAGGCAACCAAATTACACAAAGGCACCACAACAACTTCTTATTTACCGACCACCCTGCTCTTACCAACAATCAGACCTTGGTATACATGCCTGCTTCTAGTTGTTGCCCAATACGGTAGACCATCAGCCTCCTCTTCTTTCTTGTCATTTTCCAATACGGTTCTAGTTCGTCCACTTGGGGTTTTAACAGCCAATGACACCACAGATATAACTTCCTCATCAAAGGGCAGACTGTGATTGAAGTGAGCTAAATATCGACAGTAGTCAAAGTCGGTCTCGGTTACATCATGAGAAGTGAATTGCTCGTAAGGTAAATGGGCGAGTTTTGGCCTCCAGAGGAGCCATGTCCATACCTTATTTTCCTACCGACACTAGTAATAGAGCACACTGATTGCTTGCCTTTGTCATCTACCAGTTGAACATCAACGTCTTGGAATTGCAACCTTCTACTGCATCTAGTGGGTACAAGCCTGGGCTTGTCAACCAAAGCACCTTCCTGAATAGCAGGACTGAGCTTTTGTGAGCTCAAACGAACAGACCTCCTTACTGACTTACTCATTTTCTCTTATCAGACAAGCACTCAAACTTGATTAGACTCAGCCCACAAAGTGCTCTAACTGCTACAAGAATGAGACTATTAGCAATTAATTCCTCTTGTATTTATTGTGCGAGGTAATGGAAACCTTCATCAATGCTTAGTAAAAATGCATGTACAAACATGGAAATTTGGCAGTGTATGTACTATCACTGTTTAACTAGAGCTGCATGGGAATCCCCAGATCACCCTTCATGATTTCCAAGAACATCTTCACATAGATTGAGATCGACATGACTAGACAAGCAAGGAATAATTCATTAATGCTTCACCAGTTGTATGATAAAATGACCACCATGTGTTGTTTTCCAACTTTGAATGCAGCCTGTTGATCTCCTGAAGAGTTGGCGAATCAAACAATTTATCTTGGGCTAACTCAGTTTAACATCCAACGAAGCATCATTCACCTTCCTCATGACCAATAACATTAATCCATGTCAGTAGGTCCTATGCACTTTGAAAAATGATTAGCTGGAGCTACATATCATAATCTCATTGACCTCATGACTTTTAACCAACCTTCATCTTCCTCTTGCAAGCTAGCAAGGAACAATAGAGATTTACATTAGCTTTTGATCTTGGTTGTCAATCTAATACCACGGGTTATGATCTCAATAGTGGAGATTGGGCCCCACATTCCATATAGGATGCACATCTGCCTTTTGCTAACCTCGTGCCAAATAACAGGGTGACACCTCAGGTCTGCGAGTTGGTGGGGTATGATCGAGATCTTATCCCATATCTTTGAATCTGAAAAACCTACACATTGCACGGTTAGTATTTAATGAAAGACTTTGGCTAAGCCATCGGCAACATGACCACTGGGGTTAATGGTTTAGGCTTACATCACCAGATTAAAATTAAAACCCAACTTTGGTTTTAATACTATATTTCCTCTGCAGGGTTTTATTTCCTAAGTCTCAATTGGCCCCATGTTTCATCTTTTAAAAAAAAAATTATGTTGTTTGTCATCTGCCTAGTAATGCCCACTTCTCCTTTTAATGAATGTTTTATTTTGCAAGGGTTGATTTAGTGTTTTCGTTGATCTATTTCCTATAGATATCAAAGGTGCCCACCATCCTATGATTGGGAATTGAAGGATCACAAAATCATTGGCGAGCACCACGTGTCCTATCCGAGGGATCAAATTTGTGCTATTGCTGACCAACTGCCATTTGATCTGAGTCATTCCCCGCCATCCTGTGATGGTGCTTGGGTTGATTGTGAAATCAAGGGTGGGTGCCATGTGTCTCATCTGATGAAGCCTAAATAGTAAAGGAAACACTAGCCAGCTTTAAATGTATTAAGGGGCAGATGACTAAAGTGTTCTCAAGACGCACATGTTCTAAATCGACAGATATGTTATAATCTTGCTGCAAAAGCTGCTCGAAGGTTAATGACATGCTTGACGACTGTGTTAAAGGAATGAAATCATTGATGCTTAGGATCAACAGTTGTTGGAATTATTGTGCCTAAATCTCACAGGCTGAAACCTCTGAAAGAGCCAAGTCAGTGTGACATTCACTCTGTCTGGCCGACTAGCAGTTGTTTAATCTTGTGAATTGTTCAGGTCATTGAGAACTTTTCACTATCATTCTGACTGAATCTATCACTGTGAGTCTTCAAACTCTTCCTGCTCAAGCAGATCTCTTACTGACTATTGGTGTATAAAGGTGATCAGGGAGACTTGTTGTGAAAGAAGTTTTTGGGGAGAGACTTGGATGTTTGGTATCTCTCATACCAACAAGAGAAGTCTCGCTGATAGTTATGCACTTGTGGTCATCAGAGTAACTCATATGTTTTGGTATGAAGTCTTATCGATATGGAAAGTCTTGTCGACAGCTATACACTTAGAGTCTTCGCGGTAACACAAAGGCTTCGGTGTGAACTCTTGGCGATGGGTGTTGGTCTCACCAATGTTGTGGGGTGTCTTCAGTATAACTCCTATCGAAAGTAGTTCTTAGGGTGGCTTGAAGACTTTGGTAAGAACTCTTAGCGATAGCGGTAATTCTTTCCAACGGTTGTTCATTTTGGTATGACTTGAAGGGCTCAGTATGATCTCCTGGTGAATAGCGATTGTTTCACCGAATGGAATACTGATGTCTAAGTCACTTGGGAGCTTTGGTATGATGTCTCACCAAAGGGAAAGCTGATATCTATGTGTCCTTTGAACATCGATATGATGTCTCATCGAATAACGATGGTCTTGTCAAATAGTGTTACATGTGATGGATATTGGTATGATGTCTTGGCAACAAGGGGAAGTTTGAGTGACAACTTGTGAACTTGGTGTAATGTCTTGCCGATGGGGACGAATCTTGGTGATAACTATAGTCAGGTCTTGTGGCATCAAGGAGACACAGTTAGTGTCTCACTGACATGCGACACAGGTTGAATGCCTTTGACCAAGTGATGACTATCCTACGTGGTGTGACTTCGACCAATTATAGAAACCGAATCGTAATCATTGGAAGTTATCCTATTGTGGCCATTCTATGAGGAAGTTCAATAGATAGGGACGATGTGGAAATACTAAGGAATTGCAGATGTTGTTCAGTTGGATGTATGTATGAAGAATTGAATGAATAGTTCGATGTATGGTAAGTGTGAATTTAATTCTTAGAGTATTGTAACTTGAATATTTTGTACAAGGTTGATCATTTTGAATGTTGTTGTAAATTGACATCAGAGAGTGAAGCCCATACTCTATATGTAATTTGTTTACTATAATACAAAGGGGTTTTTCTTGGTGTGGTGGGTTTTTCTCCCGTAAGGGTTCTCCTACATAAATCTGGTGTTCATCTATGTATGACTATTTCTCCATTTCTGTTATTTCTTTCAAGTGTATCTTAATTGGACTGTAATTGATTTTTTTTTAAGTATCTCTACATTCTTCCCTGAGGTTTTGACGTTAGGAGAGTTGTTTCTGCACCTTAGCTTTCCTTACAAGTGGTATCAGAGCCTAGCTAGTTGTGTTATCCTTGTGGGTACATTGGGTTTTTTGTGTCAATTTCTGTTCAGTGGGAGTATTGTAGAAGTTTGGTAATTCGAATTATAGGTTAAGATGGCAAGCACATCAGGAAATATTGAAATTGAGAAATTCAATGGTAGCAATTTCGAGTTTTGGAACCTTAAAATGGAAGATCTGTTGGTTGATCGTGATCTTTGGATTGTTGTGTCTGGAATGAAGCCTACAGGCATGAAGCAAGAGGATTGGGACCTTGCAAATAGAAAATCAAAGGGGTTGATAAGGCTCTGTTAGCAGAATTTGTTCGTCTAAATGTTCATGAAGAAAAGACTGGTAGCTATTTATCATGTCAAGTCCTTGGTGAATAAATTATTCTTGAGGAAGAAGCTGTACACTTTGAGAATGCAGGAAGGGTTTGTTGCTGATCATTTGAACGCATTCAACATGTTGATTGCATAGTTAGCATCTGTGGGTGTGAAGATTGATGAAGAAGATCATTGTATGTTGTTATTATGTTATTTTCTAGATTTGTGGGATCACCTGGTGATGGCTATTGGGAGTATGACATCCACTTTTAAGATGGAAGATGTTGTTGCTTCTTTGTTATCAGAAGAGATGAGAAGAAAATCTTCTAAGATGGTGAAGGAGGCTCTTGCTATTAGAGGAAGATTGAAAGAAAAAGGCAAGAAGGACAAGAAGTCCAAATCCAAATCAGAGGGGAGATCAAAGTCTCCTGGAAAGAAGTCCAAGGTGAAGTGTTGGCATTGTGGGCAACCTAGTCATATCTAAAAGGATTGTAAAGAGGAGAAAAATAAGAAGAACTATTCTTCCAACAATGATTCTTCTCAGAGTGATGCAGATGCCTTCATTACAGCCTTGGCTATGCAGGCATCAGATGATGTCTGGTTGATTGATTTTGGAGCATATTTTCACATGACATCTTATAGATACTAGTTCATGAAGTATGAAAAATACGATGGTGGAAAGGTGTATTTGGCAAGTGATTCATCTTTGGAAATAGTTGGTCGTGGAAGAGTCTGAATTCAATTCCCTAATGGAAGAGTGAAGGGAATCAATGATGTAATGCATATACCAGGTTTGGCTCAAAATTTACTTTCTGTTAGTAAGCTAAATGATATTGGAGTGCAAGTCACATTCTCTGGAAATGGCTGCAAGATGACTAGAGGCTCAATGGTGCTAACAAGGGGTGCTCGTATTGGTACTTTGTATAAGCTGGATGCACATGATGTTCAATGTAATAGTGTCTCTGTAAAGTCATAGAAGGCTACTCATGGAGGAAAAGAGAAAAAAATTCATGATGGTGTAAACTCTATGGAAGTTAAACTTCCAGCAGAAAAGACTGCTCTGGCATCATAGGCTAGGCCACATTGGTGAGAAAATTTTAAAAACCTTGAAGAATAAAAAATTGGTTGAGGGGCTTGAAGATTGTAACCTTGAATTTGAATTTTGTGAACATTGTATATATGGAAAAAAACACCGTGTTTCATTTTATTTCAGTCCTCACAAATATTTTGGTTTGCTTGATTATATACATTCTAATGTTTTTGGTCCAGTGAATGTTCCTTCTTTGTCTAAGTCAAGGTACTATGTATCGTTTATTGTTGATTATTCAAGAAGGGCATGTGTCTATTTTTTGAAAAGTAAATCAGAAGTGTTCAGTCAGTTTAACAAATTTAAGAACCTTGTAGAAACTAAGATTGGAAGGAAAATAAAATGTTTAAGGACTGATAATGGCAGTGAATTTTCTTCTGAATATTTCGAGAGGTACTGTAAATATCATGGGATTAAAAGACATAAAACTACACCTTACACTCCACAGCAAAATGGAGTTGCAGAAAGGTTCAACAAGATAGTGATGGAAAGAGCACGAAGTATGCTGAGCAGTGCTAGCTTGGAGGAGAAGTTCTGGGCTGAGGTAGTTGCTACAACATGTTACTTGATAAACCGTTCTCCTAATTCTACTCTTGTTGAGAAAACACCTTTGGAAGCATGGTCTAGTAAAAATCCCTCTTTAAGACATATTCATTGTAGTACCCCTCCATTTATGTTTATGTTTTCTGCTGATATGTTTTTACACTGTTAGACTATGGTACTTTGTTTGGATATTTTGATCGCTAGTTTTGAGCGACAGTGGATTCACTTAGTGACATGATGATACATTGTATGGTGATATTTGATTTCTGATATGCTTTGAGATAGCGTAGATGTTTTCTTTCAGATGATTATTGCTATGTACATGTTTATGATGGACTAATTGTTATTTAATTCATCAGTCTGATGTGACGTGTATTGGTGTGGAGAACGGAATTCCATCACTTGCTTGCGAGTGCCCTATGATGTCCATGATTTTCTCCACACGGTGTGCCTGTACAATGGTTTATATATATATATGCATGTTATTGCTTGGTTGCAGGATTGCAAGTACATGACACCGACTCCACCTGGTTACTCAGGTCTGAGCGTGTCAAGACTCAACGGAATTGTTGATTAGGAGGTAGTAGCATGGTTCATCCTAGTCTAGTCTATAACCCAGTCATAGTGCATCTTTTGTTTTAGTTCAGAGTCATAGATTGTCTTGTATTTTTCTATTTGGTTTAATTGCTTGAAAGGAAAAATGTCAATTTTAATGTTGGTTTATTATGCTTTAATTTATTATTATTTAAATTAATCTTTAAATGTTAAAAAATTAAGTTTTACATGTTATTTAATTAAATTAACTAGTTTTTTTGGTTAAATAATTTGATCTTAGAGATTAAATTTATTTAATTTAATTAATTAATTAATTAAATTAAAATTGTTTAAATGTGTGTGAATAGATTTAATTTGAAATGATTAAATATTATTGTGGAAATGGAATATTTTATTATTAAATATATTTGCAATTTAAAAATTTAAATTTAAAATAAAATAAAATGCATGCAATTTTGAAAGGCAAGATTGCCGAGAAGTGGTTAAAAGATATTTTGTTCTTCTCGAGAAGTGTGCCAGTTGCATTTATTGTGTTTATTGAGGAATTTTCCGAAGGTTATTTTGGATCTGGGAAACATAGAGGGATTATCAATTTTTCTTCACGGGAATTGAAAGAATAATTTTGCTGTGTAAAAATCAATTTTAAAGAAGTTGTTACTTCCTCTGTTTTGGTTGTATATTTGTGGAAGATCCCTTTGGTGGGAAGTTCTTTGTGTTTGGTTATAGCTTTCCTGTGGATTTGGGGTTTTTCTGGAGAAGATTTTGAGGATTGTACGCTACAGGCAATAGAGGCTCTCTTTTCTACATGCAATTTTCAAGTTACAGGTATTTTTCTTTGTTTTAATTTGTTTCCTTTTGAAAAAGAATGATTGAGAAAATATTAGTTTTGTGTTTCCTGTGTTCTTCTTGGGAATTTTGTAAAAATCTTGTTTAAATAGTACAAGATTCTCAAAGAAGTAGGAAAGATCTTTGAAGAATTTTAAAAGAAGTTTCTTGTCAAATTTTGTTATATGTTTCCTGTAGGATATAAATATTTTGAAAAAAAATTAGTTGTGAAAGAAAAGAAATTCTCTATTGTTGAATTTTAAATCTCTATAAAATTTGTGTAGAATGTTAGTTTTCTCAATTACCAGTTGAAAACTTTGTTAAAAATATTTGCACAGTTACTGTAACTTTAATGTTATTTATCAGTTATATATCTATATATATATATATATATGTATATGTATTGGAATTATATATATATACAGATACATATACAAATGTATATATATAAATGTTTGTGAATATTGAAATTCGCAGTATTTAGCAAACTCGAAAATTTCCATACGTGATTTTAAATAGCCGTCAATTTTTATTTTATGAAAATTTGTATATGTTTTAAAAATATATATATTAAATTCTCTATGAGCCGGCGCCCATGGCGGGGCTACCCGCAGCCGTCCCCGCAAGGGAACGACGGCCAGGGCCGAGCCCAGCGCCACCCTCATGGGCAGCACTCGGCTCAGCCGCCACGACCGAGCCTATGGGGCGGGCTGCGACCATAGTGCGCGGGTTAGGGCAAGGCCTAACTTTGAACCTTAGTTTTTCAAAATTTTGCAGATTTTAATTTGACTTTTCTTTTATTAATAATTTTGGCAATAATAATTATATATATATATTTTTTATATTTATTATCTATATACATATATGATATATGTAATGTATATTATTAATACAATATATATTATATATAAAATATATATATATATATATAATATTTATAATTATATATTTATTTATTGCTAAAAGATTTGGAAATGTTATCATGTTTAAATGAGATATCTAAAAGAGTTAATTTATTAGATATAAATATTTTAATAATTATCATGATTAAGATATTTGTGCTTTGAATAGGTTTTTATTCTGGAGTTTATATTGTTTTTATTATATTATTTGGTTATGAAAATTAGGTAAATTGTAGATTTGATTTTCGTTTTGCATGGAAGATGAATTAGATCTTAGATGTATAATTTTGGTGCTCCAAATTATTGTTTGAATTGGATTTAGTATATCCTAATGTAGACTCTTTAATATTTTTTTCAATTTGCTTTAAATCTTGTTTTATTGTTGGGCAAATTGGGAAAGTCTTAAATGAACAAGTCTTCTAGACCAATTGAGTAACGTGGGGATTGTGATTATTAAGTTGAATTCATGTGTTGGCTAAGGTTGTGTACATGGTGTCAGCATGGTGTTTAGATACCTGATTTTTGTGAACATAGACATTGATATTCGTTATGAATAGTGTTGAAATTGTATGTCGTATGTTTGTACACTTTGTAAACCTTAGTCAAGAAAACTTAGTATACCTTTATTATGTTTAGGGGAGTGGCTCTGTGTAAGGGCTCTCACACAAAGTGGTGTGAGGGTAACTTACAAAGAGTTAGTAAGTCAGTGATAACTAAATAACATAGTAGTTAGATTAAAATCTTTAACAAGATGTTTATGCCTCACTTATGGACTCTTGAGCTAGTATAGTCATGAGTATAAGATGAGAAGGTCTGGAATGGAAAATCAATATCTTGTTACCTTAAAAGATATTTGATTCCGCAATAGTTAGCAAATGGGGCCGGGTTTCGTAAGAGGTTACTAGGGTAACCCAAGTTGGGGGCCGGAACCTAGGAAGAAACACCAGAGTAACCTTTGCAACATTGTGATGACACTCCACCTAAAATAACAGTCTACCTTGTGTACTTAGTACATTCGATTGTCTTAAATCTAGAAGCAATGTAACCATCAGTTAGTTAAGTACTTGTGTCTAGGGTAAGTAGATTATGTCTAGGTAACCATATTACTATCTCCTAGCACGGGGGGTGGACCTATGGGTACCACATGGTTGGGTGGAACGTGCACCTTACTCTATTGGGTCCCTAGTTTATGATCATGGCAATGAGAACTTCATGGATGGAGAGCTCGTACTTGGATACATATGTACTTTCTTTATTGCATTATTGTAAAACTTGTATTATAAAACATCCCTCAATTGTTTATGAGGTGAATTTATGTAAAAGTAAATTGTAACTATTATTGATCTACCTCATTAGAAGAATGAGTATTGTAATATCTTATCAAATGCAATGTGAGAAACATGTTTGTACTTTATTCTATCTTGAATGGAATTTCAAATGTTATGCAATGTTTATTTTTAAGTTTATGATTAATTAAATATATGCAATGTGAAATACTAAAATTGTCTATGGAAACTCAAGTAGTCTAACGTGACGTAACTTAGTGAATGTATGCAACTAATTAAGTTAATATTAAAACTTTAACAAAAAAAATTATTACACCTTTATACACAATTGCAACATTCTTTAGGTTATTAAGACGGGGCATTACATTCATGTTTTTGGTTGTGAAGCATATGCATATGTGTCGAATGAGAAAATATCTAAATTGGAGAACAAGGCTATCAAATGTATTTTTATTGGCTATAGTGCTGGCATAAAAGGATACAAGCTTTGGAATCCTAATACAAAGAAGCTTCTATACAATAGAAGTGTTACCTTTCGTGAGTTGAAGCCTACTACCTTGGATCTACAGTCAAAAACAATAAAAAAAAGGATGTAGTTGAAATTCCCCCAACACCAGATAAAGAGGAATTCAAAATTCAAAATGTACCTGAAACTAAGGAGAGCTCAAGTATTTCTGAGAGTTCTGATGAAGAAGAACAACCTCAGCCTCAACAAGTGAGGAGGTCAACTCATGAAAGAAAGCAACCTGATAGGTATGGGTTTTCTTTGATAGATTCTACTTGTGCCTATGCTTTAATTTCTAGCACTGATGAGCCTAGGACTATGAAAGAGGCATTTAGAATGTATGATTCAAACTCTTGGTTGGAAGCCATGAATAAAGAAATGGCGTCATTGGAAAAGAATGATACTTGGAGTTTGGTGCCCTTGCCTGAAGGCAGAAAAGCTGTGGGCTACAAATGGGTATTTAAAAAGAAAATAGGTCTGGGTGGTAGTATGAAAAAATATAAGGCAAGGTTGGTTGCGAAGGGTTATTCCCAAGTAGAGGTAATTGATTATGGGGAATTTTTTTCTCCTGTAGCTAAGCTGACGTCCATTAGATTTCTTTTGTCACTTGCAGTAGCGTATGACTTAGATATTGAAAAGATGGATGTGAAGACATCATTTCTTCATGGTGATCTTGAAGAAGAAATTTATATGTCTCAGCCTGAGCACTTTGTGGAGAAAGGTAAAGAAAAACTGGTTTGCAAGTTGAATAAATCTCTGTATGGATTAAAGCAATCTCCTAGAATGTGGTACCAGAATTTTGATGCTTTTGTTTTTTCATTGGTATTTGTAAGATCAAAATATGATCATTGTGAGTATTACAAAGCTAAAAGTGATTAAGTTCTTATTATTGCTTTCTATGTTGATGATATGTTGTTCATAGGCAATAATAAGTTAATTATTTCTGATCTTAAGTCTTAGTTGTCTGCAAAGTTCAAAATGAAAGATCTTGGTGCAGCAAGGTATATTCTGGGAATAGAAATAACTAGGGACATGAATAGTAGAAAACTTTGGCTCAGTCAGAGTAAGTATATCAAGACTATTTTAGAGATATTTTGCATGAATGATTGTAAGCAGCTAGTTGTTCTAGTTTTATAGGGAATGAAGCTATCTATTGAAGACTGTCCAAAATCTCCTACTAAGATGGAGGACATGACCAGTGTGTCTTATGCTAGTGCAGTTGGCAGTCTTATGTATGCAATGGTTTGTACAAGGCCAGACATTGCCCAAGCAGTGCAAGTACTTAGTTGGTTTATGGCTAATCTTGGATGAACACATTGGGATGCTCTGAAAAGTGTATTCAGATATTTGAAGGGCATTTCAGAATATGCTTTGTGTTACCATAGGAACTTGGTTGAATCTTAAAGGACTCTTAGTATTCGAGGCTATGTGGATTCTGATTGGGCAAGGAATATTGGTAGTAGAAGATCCACTAGTGGATATATTTTAATGTTGAATGGTGGTGCGGTGAGTTGGATGAGTAAGCGGTAGGCTGTAGTCACTTTGTCCACTACAGAGGCAGAATACATGGAAGCAACACACACCTGTAAAGAAGCAATTTGGTTAAAATGTTTATGTTCTAACATTGGTTTTGATGCAGGGAAAATAAAAATTTACTATGACAGTCAGAGTGCTATTTGTTTGGCAAAGAATCCTACTTTACATACCAGGATGAAACATATAGATGTACAATATCATTTTGTACAAGATATGGTGGAGTATGGAAAGGTCTCATTAGAAAAAGTGGATACTCTAGAGAATGTTACAAATGCATTGACGAAGCCAATGAGCATAGATAAGTTTAGGTGGTGTGCCAATTCGATGGGCCTTAGTGCCCATGAATTTCAGTAGTTATGTTGTGCTCTAGAGGTGCCTGTGTGATCTTTGTCAAGTGGGAGATTGTTGGAATATTGTGCCTAAATCTCACAGGCTGAAACCTCTGAAAGAGCCAAGTCAGTGTGACATTCACTCTATCTGTCCAACTAGCAATTGTTTAATCTTGTGAATTGTTCACGTCACTGAGACCTTGTCACTGTCATGTTGACTGAAGCTATCATTGTGAGTTTTCAAACTCTTTTTGTTCAAGCAGATCTCTTACTAACTATTGGTGTCTAAAGGTGATTGGGGAGACTTGTGGTGAAAGAAGTTTTCGAGGAAAGACTTGGACATTTGGTATGTCTCATATTGACAAGAGAAGTCTCACCGATAGTTATGAACTTGTGGTCATCGGAGTAACTCATATTTTTAGGTATGAAGTCTTATCGATATGGAAAGTCTTCTTGACAACTTTACACTTGGAGTCTTCGCACTAACACAAAGGCTTTGTTGTGAACTCTTAGCGACGGGTGTTGGTCTCGCCGATGTTGTAGGGTGTCCTCGGTATAACTCCTGTCGAAAGCAGTTCTCAAGGTGGCTTGAAGACTTCAATAAGAACTCTTAGCGATAGCAGTAAGTCTTGCTGACGGTTGTTCATTTTGGTATGACTTGAAGGGCTCGGTATTATCTCCTAGCGAATAGCGATTGTTTCACCAAATGGAATACTGATGTCTAAGTGACTTGGGAGCTTCAGTATGATGTCTCGCAGAAGAGCGATAGTCTCATCGAAGGGAAATTTGATATCTATGTGTCCTTTGAACATCAGTATGATGTCTCATCGAATAACAATGGTCTTGCCAAATAGTGATACATGTGATGGATATCGATATGATGTCTTGGCAACAAGGGGAAGTTTGAGTGACAGCTTGTGAACTTGATGTAACATCTTTCTGATGGGGATGACTCTTGGTGATAACTACATTTAGGTCTTGTGGCATCGGGAAGACATGGTTAGTGTCTCACAGACGTGTGACACAGGTTGAACGCCTTTGACCGAGTGATGACTATCGTACGTGGTGTGACTTTGACCAATTAGAGAAACTGAATGGGAACCATTGGAAGTTAGTCTATTGTGGCTATTCTGTGAGGAAGTTCAATAGACAGGGATGACATGGATATACTCAGGAATTGTACGTGTTGTTCGGTTGGATGTATGTATGAACAGTTGGATGAATTGTTCGATGTATGGTCATTATGAATTGAATTCTGAGAGTATTGTAACTTGAATATTCTGTACAAGGTTGATCATTGTGAATGCTATTGTAAATTGACATCAGAGAGTGAAGCTTGTACTCTGCATGTAATTTATTTATTGTAACATAAAGGGGTTTTTCTTGGTGTGGTGGATTTTTCTCCCGTAAGGGTTTTCCCATGTAAATTTGGTGTTCATCTGTGTATGACTATTTCTCTATTTTTGTTATTGCTTTCAAGTGTATATTAAGTGGACTGTAATTTAAAATTTATAAGTATCTTTGCATTCTTCCCTGAGGTTTTGACCTTAGGAGAGTTGTTTCCCCACCTTATCTTTCCTTACAATAGTTGCTTGCCATCGCGCAATCAGAAGTTTCAGGATTATGATATCGTGGGCTACCACCACGTGGACTTCCTTCATAGTGTATAGTAAGGTGGGCCCCTTATCACTATGTTGGAAATTGTGTCATCTTGTTTTGAAGGTGGTCATCGATGATTTGATCAAGCTAAAGAATCGATGGCTCGAATTTAAATCTACATCAAATATGGTTGGAGTCGTTCCTGCAATGCAAAATTGAGCTTTAATGGCGGATGAGACACTTGCTGGCATAATTTGATCGAAAATAAAATCAATTTTCCTGCTTGGTCTGTATCACAAAGCATTCAACTATTTCATGGAGCAGTTTTAGAGCCAAAGGAGAACTGTGATTTTCTGCATCCAGAATTTGGGAGTTTTGCGAACAAAGCCGTGAGTATATTTTATGTGCCTCCCAGTCATTTTGAATTTTAATTTTGGAAAGGATTAGTTGGATGTGATGTGAGCTTGTTGATGAATGTGTTAGGGCTATAGTTTAATTATAGTTGTGAGAATTTGTAGTGTTTGGTCCTGTAATTTTCTATCTCTGGTTAGTCCTAGCTATCTAAATTATAACGTTGTAAAGAAGCCCTAGTTTGTCTGAGATAGCACCACCCAAGCAACATTTTGGCCAAATAGAATATTTGAAATGAAACCTATATGATGATTTCCTCGATCAATTTCCCTTGTTAATGAATGATAGGAGGAAGGGATTGGTCCTAATGCGAGGGAAAATCCTGGGGGAAGGGTTAGTGTATAATTTATCCAACATTGCCGATGCTAGGGTTCCCCTCACTAGCTTTGAATTGTTTAGATTATGGTATGTAAAGAGGAATTTTCTTCATCCTTTTTCAAATGGATGGATGTATGATATGGGGAAGCTGGTGGTACCAAATGTATTCCCTGATGTAGACCTGCTTAGGACAGTGGCTGTAAGATATGACCCTATTACACGGATAATCAGGGACAATGATGGAAAGGTTCTATTAAAAATTAATAGAAAAGAGGTCCAACATATTTTTGACTTGAGTGAACCGAGCGAAGACTTGGTTCCTATCAACCATGAGGAAATGAAGCAGGAGTATGCAAAGTTGAAATCTCTTTTTAGGGCAAGGTTGCTTCCACCTCATCTAGCTAGGGCAAGAGGTTCAAAATTTCATATCATCCCTAATGACCAAGAACCTTTCAAATTAAATTGTTTTGCAAACCATTTCCTGGCCACTTTCTATTCTTTATGTCAGATTTTGGGTTTCAGTCCTAGTACGGTAATGCCCATTGCTTATATGTTCATGGGGGTGAAAATACAACACCTTAACTTCTCTGTGACCTATGACTTTGCTTCTTTCATGGTTGAGAGGATGCATGAAGGGTTGTCAAAGAAGAAAAACAATGATACCAACACTCAATTATTTTTGTATTCTATGCTAATGCATATGTTTTTGTTTAAGAATGGTGACTTTTTCTCTGAGAGGATGAAATTAAGGCAATTTGTTGATGGAGAAAGATTGCCAGTACATATATGGGCTGTAGATTTATCTTGTAATAAGGAAGCACTAGTTATGTGTAATTTGATAATTGTTTTGCTTCTATATTAAGGGTTAGATTAATGGTGAATATACCTAAGATCCCTGAGGAATTACATGATTTCCTCATGCCAAAGAAGAGGAAGCCAAAATTGAAGGTTTACCATAACAGGGGTGACATTATCCCATACCCAGTCAGCACTGTTTTGAGAGTATATGGCTTTCAGGGATCCCCTCATATACTGCCATACAATGTGCCACCAATAGTGGGATTTTTAGAAGTTATGTGGCAGATAGGTTGTATTCATGAGAACAACCTCACTAGAAGGGGTAAGGGAACATTTTTCCCAGATTATACAGTGGTGTTTTCTTTTGTATTTTCAAAGGGAGTCTGGACGCATTTTGATAATTTCTTTAATGATTACTATTTTAGGTGTGGACCAAAGCGGCAACATGATCCTGATGGTTTCTTTACTCTTTTCAGACAAAGAATAAAAGCTGGAAAATTTGTGCATGAGTTCAATTTCCCTAAAGACTTGATTAGAAATGAATTTGATTTGAAAATATAGGAGTTGAACAAGGAGAAATGAATAGCTTATGGTAAGCTACTACATGTTGTGCACAAAATGGATCCAAAATATGATCCACTGTTGGAGTTCAATCCCCACCATAAGAAAATTGATTTTATGATGGGAAACTTCAAGGAAATTATGGGCACATTGAGGACAAAAAAAATAAATTTAGAATTGAGTCTGGGTGTACAAGAGCAAGGTGCCAGACCAATTGAAACAAGGCCAGCATACCAGCCTACATAAAGGTGGCCCATTTACATGAGGAAAAAGGATAGTAGCAGTGATGAAGAAGTGGACAAAAAAGGAAAATAGATTATGAAAGTGCCTCCACAACCAAGTAAAAATTAAAAGTGCATGGGGCAATCAAAATTATTGATTTAGAATCATCACCGGAAGACAATCCCTCATCACCACCATCTAATTCAAGCCCTAAGAGGAAAAGAATTGATCAACCACAGGAGGACCTGATGGATGAGATTATTGTTATTGATCAAGACATGGAATTTGGTATGCCTTCCCCTCCTAGGCCAACTGAATTAGTTTTATCTGATTTAGATATGAAAGGTAAAAGTGTACAAGATGCAAGAATGGAGGCATGCAAGGAGTTTCTAGATGACAATACATTTGTAAAAACTCTTGTATTCTTTCAATTGGTATGGAAGGATGAAGTTTGAAGAGTATCAAGATAAATGTAGGTAGAGAAGAGAACTAAGGCCTGATAGGTTAGAACAGGAGAATGATGAGGAGGTAAAAGTTGAATTAATGAAAGAATTCAAGAACATCACTCCTAAATAAGGAAGAAAACTGGTGAGTAAAGATAGTGTATTAATTCTGTCTGAATCAGACATTGCAGATGCAGTAGCCTTTAATGCTATTATGAACTCTAAGAATTCCTTTCAAGACTCTAAAGAAGAGGTCAAGGAAGCATTGCAAAACTCTACTTTTAGTGAGGAATATGAAACTCTGGCAATTTGCGCATTGGCCCCACAAGGGAGAAAACTAGGTGTTTCTAATATTAGTCCAAATTTCAAGGGAGGATTGATAATAAAGAGAGATTCAGAGACCTCAACCACTGAGGCCACTAATTTGACTATGAATGTGGCCAAATTGGCCCAAAAGACTGCTCAAAGGGAGGAAGCTGAAAGGAAGAGCTTAATGGAAAAATATAACCTTTTGATTGAGGAGTATAGCAAGATGCAGCAGAAAAATGTTGAGTTTTAAACTGAAGTGGAGAGGTTTAGGTATAAGCAAATTGGGGAGACATCAAGTGCTCCAGGAACCAATACATTACCTTCCATAGTAGGGTCAATGCCTCCTGCTTCTACAATTTTTTCCACACTAGGATCTCCCAGTCAGAATCCTGTCCTCGCCTTGTCTTTAGAGGAAGTTGAAGAAGAAACAGAGTGGTCTATCGATCTGTAGTGCCCTCTGTTTCGGTCGTCGTTAATGTTAAGTAAGTTGTTGTTGGTAATGTCATGATGATGTGGTGATTTTATTATTTAATTTAATTTTAAGGTTATGAGGTAACATTAATAATATGTTTGGATTTGATTAATAAAATTAATTTAATTATAAGGTTACGTGTTTCATTTGGAATTAAATAAATAATTAGATTCAATAATAAACGTCAATTTAATTATCGTTGGGAGTTAGTTATTTAAAATAATCAGATTAAATGAGGAAAGGTAATTATCATTTAATGATTAAATTCAATTAATAAATTTAAAAGTGATAAAATATTAAAGAGGATTAAATATTAAAATTGTAAATAAATTACGGTAAAAATATTTATTCAATTATATTTTAATTAAAAGTTAAAGATTTATGAAAATTTGTTTTAGTTAAAATTTAGAGTTAAGTGGAAGTAATTTAAAACAAAAGAAGTTATTGGTTGAAATTAAATAAATAAATATATAAAGTAATGATTAATTAAAGTGGGTAAATAAAAATTAGTTATTTTTTTTGAAAATCTTTTACGGAGGAGAAAGAGGAGTTAGGGCGGTTGAACGGAGAATTTGGTATTTTCTTTAAGAGGAGGCAAGAAAAAAATTTAGGGGAATTCTACACTGACGAAGGGTTTGAAGATGCGGCAAAAGTTTTAGGCGTAATTGCTGGCTGATCCATCCTTCAACCTCAATAAATTACTGCTCTTGTCTGGAAGGGATCGAGGAAAGGTATTTTTTTTCATTGATGATCAATAAAAATAAGTTGCGGATATTTTGGAGTGGTTTTTTTTCCAGTTGGAGTTTTTCACGTAAATTGGTGTTGTTCTCTTTTTACCTCTGTGACCTATCTTTTTACCTTGTGCAAATTATTTTATGAATAATTTTAGGACTTCATAAATATTCTATTTAAACTAGAGGCTTGATGAGTTTTCATTAAAGTAGATTATTCTTTTGATTTAAAGCAAAGCTTGAAATAAATAATAAGTGCATTTGTGGATGTTATTCTGTCAATTGAATGTAAAGATTTTAGTGTGTAATCATTGAATTTGTACAGATTGTTTCCATATAATTTCTTTAATAAAAATTTTGTTGAAGCGGTTCAGAGATTGGCTGTAAACAATTCAACATGGAATCCTTCCAACACAGATAATTCAATTTTTGCATATCCCCTCTGCCTGCACACGAGCATCCTACCATTACAAGGTGCACATTATAATTATTATTTTTATATACGTATAATCTAGTAAAAGCTTTATTGTATGTGCTTTTAATACCAACCCTAGTTCGTAATTGTGTAGAAACCCTAGTGATTTGTAAACTAGTGCCACCAAGTAGAACAGTTAATAAAATCAACATAAATTTATGTTTACAGAAATTGATGTCAAAACAGAAGAAAATAAAATAAAATAAATTTAAATAAAATTTGAGTAATAATGATAATAATTACCATCCATTGAGAGTCATAGTTAAGTTGTGATATCAAGAAAATAAAATTAACTTAACAAGTTAAAGATTAATCTAATTTTAACCTATAAAGATTTATTGTTTTAATAAATCTAATATTATTTCTCCTGCGCATAAGTCACGTATTTGCAATCTCCCCAAAACTATAGGAAAAATTATCACAGCTGCAACGTTGGACTTGCAAAAGTGTAGTAAATTAAATAGTTCCTCTGAAACCCTTGGCAGCCTGTCACTGTTACAGCAATTAGAGTTGAAACATTGTACAGAATTAAATAGCCTCTCTGATTTCTTTGTCAACCTGTCTGAGTTATGGCATTTGAATTCCCAACTGCATATATGAGTGACTTTTTATTTATTTTGAATTTATACCTTTTTGATTATTATTCTTTTATATGTGTATGGTTATATAAACAAGTATAGATACATAATTAGGTTAAAAGATTTGAGTGAAGGTAGTCTTTTATATTTAGAATTTATGAGGATATTTCAATATATAAGTAGATTTGTATGATGAGTATTATTCAAAAGAAAATGGTTCGTATTTATATAATATGTTTATAAAACATGAATAATTTCTTTAATTGTTTTGTTTATGATTTTATCGTGGCGTAAAAGTAAAATATGAATCGAGTGTTAGAATGTTCGGTAAGATAGTGAGTTAAGTAAAAGTGTAATTTTATTTTATGGTAAGTGAAGTAATAAAAGGTGATAAAAGAATTGGGTAAATAATTAAAGTGATAATGGTTATTTCGCTAGGTTGTTTAGTAAAATAATATTTAACAAAGGATTTTAACCGAATAAACATTATTGAATTAGGTATTTAATTTTGTTGTTGATAAATGAACTGTGTATTTAGTTAAAGTAAATCGATTTATATGGAATTATTCCTTAAGACTTTGTGATTAATGTGTTTATGTTCAGAAAATGATTTATTTATAGGAGTTAGAAAATTAGAATTATTAGGTAGTTGAGTTAGGTATTATGTTATTGAGTAGGTTAGTAAAGTGATTAGAAAGAGAGTTTCCTTATGTTAATAGTTAGTATTTATTTGGGTAACTTTGGAATAATAAATATCCTCCTCTTTAATTTGAAATAAATAATTGCTTATTTTTATAGAGATTTAGTGAATTGAAGTAAATTAAGTTTAAAAGAAAATATATTAATGCATATATATAGGGTTTTAATGAAAGAATATAATTTTGCCTATGTGAACTTATTGTGTAACATTGATAGATTAGTTTATTCTTACTTTGGTTAGTTCCAAGTGGAATAGTTAAATTAGAAATAGTGAAAAGTAGAGTTTTGTATGTGTTTTCTCTGCGTAAGTAAAATTAGATGATTATGGAATATAATGAAAGTATAAATATTATGTTATTAGAAGAATCAAGTTGCTTGAAGCAGAGGTAATTATAAATAAATAAAAATAAGATGAAATTTTTCTATGTGGTTATTATGTGAAAATTATTTTAAATTAATATGAGAAAAGAGTATTTTGGGCCTTCTTAGATAATTTATTGTGTTAAATGTTAATGGTTTTAATTACTATCTAATGAGTCTATGAATGATAATTATTTGTCAAAACTACTATGTGAAATAATTCATTAGTAGTGTCACCTTAGGATTATAATAAAGTTGTAATTTATAGAATTTTCATCTTAGTATTACATTTTAAAGTTATAATTAGGATTCATATTAAACAGTCGATGGAGTTGGTTATCTTATAAACGATATAGTTATTTTAAATATAATTTGTAGTAAATACTCTCTTAATTAAATTAAGTGGATACCTTAAAGTAAGAACGTTGAAATAATGCCTAAATTAAAGGAATGTCTTTATGGTTATAAGGTGTGAGTTTTAAACAAAGTGTTTTGATTATTGGTTTAAGTGTAATGTAATTGTTTTAAGGTGGGTGTGATTTGTGGGATATTTATGGAGATGTCTCAATGGCCTATTCATTGTAAGTGTTTTATGATAGTGTTCTTCAAGGTTGATGTGTCTAATGGTCCTTGTATGTAATTATGTGTGTAGAATGGGAACCCGTATTATTGTTCATGATTGTTCTTATTTGTGTTTGGAAGAGTATGCTTGAGAATTAGTGTCTTGTGGCTTATAACATCAGATTATATCTTCACTTCGTAATATTGTGCTATCCGTAAATGTTGGAAATGATTGATCTTTAAACTAATGATCTTTTTAAAATGTTTCAAGTTACTTCTTATTGAATGAATGGATATATTATTGGAATGTGTGGTTTTATGGATTCTTTCAATGTGACTTTTCCTAAGTTGATTTTTGAGTTGGAGTTTTTCTCTCATTTTATTTATGTTGCTATTCGTTGGGAACCAGTATGTGTTCTTTTGTTCTTTACCTAAGTGGCAAATTGGTTAATGTTATCTTTGTCATGATTGGTGGTTCTGCTTGAGTTGTTGATGAGTCAAATTTGGAAAGTTCTTTGAATTATGGGTATTCCGAGAGGAGAAAATAGAGGTTTCCCTTGGATTCTCGAATTAGTTCGTATCGAAGTTGTTGATGTTGTTTAAGGGAGTTGTTGATCTTATTTTGATGTATTCTCTCACCATATTTGAATTGAAAATAGTTCTTCAAGGTTTTGCAATTATTGCTGTCAATTCCTTGATGGGGAAACCCTAGTGTAAACTTTTTGAGAATCTTCCAGAGGTTTATTTTACTATTGGTTAATGTTCCTCCTTTTATGTGCCCTTGTTGTGGCAAGTGTTTTGGTTTCATGTTTTTGAAAGGGTTGTACGGGAATCATGGAGATTTTGATTATGTATTTATGGCAAGATGGGTAATGCCTTGCATGCTGCTCTGTTGTGATATAATGTTCTTGTTATGTTGTACAACCCTTGGATTTTGGTTTTATGTTTTGAGTGTCTAGAGAGAGAGAGTGGCTCTAAGTGGGTGGTCGGCGCACAAAGGGGCGCCAGGATAGCCCTCGTTAGAGTGAAATTAATAAGTGATCATTTAAATAATTAACTAGGGGGTGGGTAGAATCACATTAAAAAGATAATTGATGCCTCATCCGCCTTTGAGTGCTACCATAGACTAAAGGGGATTGAGAAGGCCGTGGTTGGCAAGATCGTTACCTTGTCTTCATGAAAGGTTAACGATTCCGCATGAGCAACCCTATGGAGCGGCTCCTTGAGATAGGTAGTCTGGATAACCATAGATGGAGGCGGCTCCTATCGCCTGGATTGTCTGGATAATTCGTTAGTAGACGGAGGTGGCACCTTGCGATAGTGGTAGTCTGGATAATCCATGTTAAGCCATGCGATGACACTCTCCTCTAACACTCCTTATTATGTTGCTTCTTTGGAAATCCTCTAGAAGTGGGTCTTTGTCTTGAGTTGATGGATCATAGTTGTTTGAATTGATTTATGGTTTTACCCTATTTTATCTATGGTGTATTCTATGGTCTTGTATAAATCTTGTTGATAATTTGGGTTTCAACCTTGTACTCTTATGGTACTGTGATATGATGTTATTGTATTGTATCATTGCGTTTCTGAATTATGATATGGTTTTTAATTCAACTTGATTGAAAGTGTTTTATGATCTTCCTTTGGTTCCTTGTTTACTGGCTATTGTTTTGATTTATGTGATGAGATTTATGACTCCTGGATGTGGTTGATTATGTCATTTTAATTCCTGAGTGTTATGATACCTTGGTATGTTGTTGAGTCTTGTGGTTCCATGTTTGGATGTTCTTGGTTGAGGTCTCTTTCTTGTTAGCTCCTAGCACGGGGGGTGGGTCTTCGGACTCACATGGTCGGGTGGAACGTGCTATGCACCCCATTGGGTTCCCAGTCAAGGATCGAGAGGTGTGGATTGGTGCTGTTACAGCGACTCCAGAGTTGTATTTGTCTTGGAGCCAGTTTTGATACTTATATTTCTCTAACTATTTGTATCATGTTATCTTGTTGTATGGTTTCCATTCATGATTGGAAACACTTTTGTATCATTGTACTTCTTGAACATTGTACTGTAATGTAATATTAGCCATGGCAGTTGTTATTTAATGTGTTATGTAATCATGTATATGTTGTATTTATGTTTATAGATGGCTTCTTATCAATGAATTTTCATGTATGTATTATATTTGTTATTGTTTACTTTATATCTTTGGATTCTATTCTTTATTGATGTTGTATGGATCTAAGTCGCGTAATGACTCTTCGTGTACCCCAAGGGATGTATGTGTTAATGAATCTATTTAATTGAAATTCTTGTTATGAATTAATGTGTATTACATGTATGTTATGTTTATTTAAAAAAAAAAATTGTGCTGTAATTATTGTGTTAATGTCCTTTGGGGTTCGCACGGCGGGGCGTTACACGATCCTATAAAGAAGAAGCTCTTGCAAAAAATTGATGAATTGCAGGCATCATTAAAGAAAAGTGAGGATGGATCTCTCTTAAAACAAAAGGAAATTGTTACTACTTTTTTGAGGCATTTAAATGAAAAGGTTGATAGAAAATTGCTATTTATACATTCTTTATATTCTTTTCTATTAGCAACAATAAAGAATATTAATAGTGATCAGGACGTAGCGATACCAATAATTGACAATTGCATCCCTAGGGCCAATGATCTAGATATCATGTATAAGGCCTCAAGGTTTGATATAAATAATAGGCCCCAATCATTAAAGCCTACTAATGTGTTAGTAAAATCATTACAAGATTTTTAGACCTTACCAGATGATTTGAGTAGCAAGATTAGGGAGTTGGTGAAGAATTTCAATGATTGGGGTAACACATTGTTACCTAATATAATTGATGAGTAGGGGGAAATCAGGTCATTTCAACAATGGCAGGCTCAAGCAAGTGAGGCCATCAATGATCAAATCAATTCAATTTGTGATGACTCAGACTATGATTTTTTGGTGAGCTATATGGACAAAATCATTAGTACCAGCTCATTTTTGGAATCTTTTGAAAGGGATGCAAATCAAGTAGCGGTAAAATACACACCTTATAATACCAAGGTGGATGAGGTAATTAATTTTGACTAGCCAACTGATGATGAGTACCAAAATTGGGTAACTAAATATTTGACTGAGGAGGAGTAAAAGGAGTGACCTACTAACAGGTGGCAGATCAAATGCTGCAGTTGCAACGGTTCTAGTTTTGTGTTGATGGATTTCTCGGTGTGGTTTTCTTGTGGTTTTTTGCATCAACATTCCTCAGCTGATATGATGAACAAGAATATTTTTCAAGGTGGTGGTTGTTGTAACAAATTTTGTAATATCACTAGGTGCTCCAATTGACTAGTGACAGGTGTACTTTCTAGCCTGGTGCTTGTTTGCTTCTTCATTTTCTATAAGAAGTATTTCAAGGCTAGAAGTGCGAGGTAGCAAGTTAGATAATTTTTGTCAAGTCTTGGTGAAGTTGTAGAGCGAATTGTAAAGTCCGATGGTTTTAGAGAAATGCAATTTAGGTTTTGAGTCATTCTGTAACAAGTTTTGAGTTCATAGAGATTTAATGTTGTATAACAATACTAGCATTTGAGTTGAAATGAAAATTCATGCTCATGTCTCTCCATTGTACATGCATATGTGAACTTTGAATGAAATAACTAATATTTGTTTTATCCATCTCACTGTTGTGGTGTTTATAATTCTATTTTAGCTTTAATTCAAGGAATTAATAGAAATGCTTGAATGGGATTATAGGTGGATATGTGTTGTATAAGGATTTAATAAGTAGTCCTGGGTTAGAATGCATACTGATGAAATTGTAATTTAATATTGTCAGGGATCTTATATGTGATGTATTAAATCTGTTATAAACCTCTAGATGCTTATGAATTTGAATCCTGCAATGTATATATGGCACTGATCTAAGTTGTAATTATTGGTGTAGTTCAATATTTGTTTTTCTTTCCCTAGAGCTTGCTACAAATTGTAAATCATTGACTATCTTATACAATGGATTGTGTTTAGTTATCTCACGCTCCAGATAGTTGATATTATCTTATCGTGTTGAGCTATTAAGTGAGATCATCTGCTATTGTTAATGTTGTTTATAATAATGGTGCATAGGTTGTAAACACATTAAGGGATCACCCTCCTGGGTCTTGCAGAGCCCGAAGTGTAGGAGGCTTTTAAAGTCCTCATCAATTGGTCCAGGTCCTTCAAGTTGCCTTTGATTGGAATTGGCAATTCCATAGGTAGATTAGAAGACAAACCTGGTTACATTGTAAAATGAACCAACATACACGTCAACCACTGAACAACCACCTCTACAACTGACTTTTTAATCTTTTATGACCACATGAAACATTAAACACACTAATTTCAAGGTTGTTAACATCACTATTGAAATGTTTTAATTTTTTGACCTTTCGAACATTAAAAAGTACATCATTAAATTAATTATGTAATGGAATAAAAATTAAAAACATCATGAATTAATTATGTAACCACATAAGTCAAATATAATTCTATCAAGAAATTAATATCAAATAGATAATATAATCCCATAACTTATACATTTCAATGTCATTGATCTTCTTCTTCATCCAACTCTTTGTCTGTATCATCTAATCAAGATTCGACATTGTAAGGATTGGTCATATCATCATCATCGTCATCGATATCAATTTCAATAATGTCATCATCCACACGGATATCATCTTCATGATCTAGTTCCTCCTCTTCGACATCTTCGTCAGGGACACCATCAACTAACTGTTGATCCTGATCATCATCTTCATCATCTTCTAGTTCTTTGGTATCTTCTTCTTCCACCACATTATACTTTATCGGCCTTCCTCTTTGATCATGTCTAACAAAAAATGGCCAACCTGGTTTACCTGGAACCTCTGAGTAAAATACCTGCTCACATTGGCTTGGAAGAACATAGGGCTCATTTCTAGCTCGCCCGATCAACCTTGTATTAACCATGGTAAGTCCATTATCATGTTCAATGACAGTTCTCTCAGGATCATTTTCATTCAATCGTAGCCTATCCCATAGGACGATGAACAAAATTAATCTAAAGGACTTAAAGTCACACTCAAGTATATCATCCAAAATCCCATAGTATCAATTTTTTGAGATTTCTGGATGTATTTTGCTTCTAGATGAAACATTAGTCACCTGAAAGACTACAGTTATACTAGAATCACAAGTATTTTTTGTCATCCAACATTTTGATTTGAAATCTACGACCATTGCACCACATAGCCTTGTGGTGTTTCACCTGCAATATGTCAACATGTAAAAATTATTGCAATATCGTTAGTTAATAAACATATTTACTCTTGGCCGAATGTATGCAAAGAAAACAATCTCAACATATATATACATCAATATACTTGAAAATAATTAAATAATGTAGGATTAAATGGTGACTCCTCAACACCCCCAAGATCAGTTGTGACCAAAACCACTTCCACAAGAGAGAGAATGGCAAGAATTCTTGCTTCACAATGCAAGATTGATTGATTGCTTGATTTCAAATGTGCATGAGATGCCTTGCTTATATGGGCAAGGTTGAGAGATAGGAATGAATATGATGTTGACAAATGTCATGATCCTATGACATGAGACAACCAACAACCTAATCACCTAGGAAATGATGCATCCTAGCTAGATAAGATAAGTTCTAGATAAGCCAACTAAGACTTCTAGAAGGAATCTTTTACCTAAGTAAACTTAACCATGTGAATATGTCCCCTAATTACCTAGTGAATGAATTAGCTAGGTACAAGACAATTATTCACACCAAAAAATAATATGGGTGATTAATATATTTATACATACTTGTTTATCTCTTAAACCATATGCTAAATCAATTTACCTTTGTGTAACAATGGAATGTCCATTACGATGAGCTTCTTTAACCAATGAAGCCACACCTTCCCATGTTAATGTGTGACCATATTGTTGACATTGTTCAATCCATACTATCATCCAATCAAGATTCTTGGTGACGTACAAATGTAGTGCATCCTACTCTTGACCAACTGTATAAAAAAAATAAAATTCACAAATGATGTATAATTAGGTAAATACCACAGTATACGACCTTAATTTATAATTGATGTATATTGAAGATTAAAAATTAAATAAGTACAATATACATAAAATCCATATGTAAAATGTATTCCAATTAATCTCCATGACCATCTTATAATTACCTCTCACTTTCCTCAATCTACCTTTAACCATCAGGTACTCCCCTTTGAATTTGTTAATGGAGTTGGGATCCCAAATGCGATCTACATAAATCTTTACTGCAAACTTAGGAAGATATTCACTAATGTACACCATGGTCTGGTATACCATATATCCCTCCACCATAGAACCCTTGGGATGTGATCTTTGTCTAACCAAAGCCTTCAAGAATTTCAAGTGCCTCTCAACCATCCACATTGACCTTGTTTGTATACGTCCACACAATTCAATCTCCTCAACTTGGTGTATGAGGTAGTGTTCTTGTGCATTGAAAAATGTTGAAGGTAAACACTTTTTCATTTCACACATTAGACGAGGAATTTTTCTCTTCCAATAATTTATATCTTCTTTATGGATTTCTTTAGATGACAACCATCTACAAGTGATTCAAGACACAAATATATTAACAAGATTTAACAAAAATATATAGTATATTAGATAACAAGTAAAACAAATGGGAATTATAAGATGTATACAATGAATTGAATAAATCTCGCTACTTACCTCATGTATTTTCCAAGATCATATATATAACTTGCTTGACATTGTTGTCAAAGTTGTCTAGGAGAGATAGAGGTAGAATGTACTGCAACAATTATAAAATGATCTTTTCATTATTTTTCCAAAAGTAGTAAACACAATACACTGAAAAGTACATTCATTATACAAATGTCTATAATATACCAGAATAGTTACCTTAATGAAGGTATTCCAATGATGCGTTTTCATCCGTGACCCAAATTCACCTTTCTTTGTTATTATATTGTTCATGCTCGCAGCAAATCTTGTGGGAAATTGAATTTTTTTTATGACTTCTTTTATAGCATTGTTTTGCTGCTCTGTTAGTAACCAAGGAAGGACACTTATATTAATTTGGTCTCCATCGCTATTTAATTGAATGAAATTTTTCATTGCATGATTGGCTTCCTGAATGTCACTACAAATTTTGACAAATTTTTCTTTGTCATGTCTTCCATCCAATATTTTCCATAACATTTTTGTTATATTCTTTCTAATATGCATTGTATCAAACAAACACACAATTTGGAGCTACTCATAGTAGGGCAACCTACTAGATTATTTTAAAAACATGCATGATATCTACTTCATCAAATTAAATATTGTTAAAGTGCAATCGAACGTTATAACATACCACAAAAATGTGTTAGCCCTGGGGCATCATGAATTGTCCATACAAGCATTGCATGGAATTGAAATTATCTTTGTCATATTGGTCTAGAGATGTCATACATAGTGACGCCATTCCATAACTTTAGTAACTCATCGATAAGAGGCTTGATATATACATTCATATCTTTAACTTGGTACTTACCTAGTTGAATGAACATAAACATTACATAATTATTATAGCCATTTTACTGCAATATATATAAATTAATGTACATGACTATTGAATGAAAAAAATATAAGTCATTATAACCATTTTACTACAATATATATATAAATTAATGCACATGACTATTGAATAAAAAAATATGTCATTATGCAACAAATAAGACAAATGAGATGCTAAGTTACGTGAAAGAAAATTGATGTAAACAAATACCTGGAACAATCATTGACAACATTATGTGCTCCCTCTTTATTGGCATCCATGGAGGAATGTTATTGTTGATAACAAAAATAGGCCACAATGAGTAAATAGATTTCAGCTCTCTAAATGGATTGACACCATCCGCTCCCAATAAAAGCTTGAGATTACGAGGTTCTTCTTTAAAGTGTGGCCATTTTTCCTCCATGTCCCTAGATGCATAACCATCCATAGGCATTCGAAGAATGTCATCTCCACTTCTATTTCGTGCATGGTAATCCATAAATTTCCCTAAACTTTCACACCTAAATAATCATTGCATACGTGGAATAATTGGAATATAACGAAGAACCTTGCGAGGCACCTTTTTGGTTAGTTGATCTATTTGATATCTGCTGATATGAAATTCCGAGCATTTTGTTGCAAATTCCTATTGTTTATGATATATAATATGATCATTGGGACATGCATCTATTGCTTGATATTCCATTCCAATATCTTTCATAATGGCACATAAATCTTGGTATGAGCGAGGTAATATATTTGATGGTGGTAACAAAAATTCACCAATCAATCTACAACAAAAAATAATTTGTTCATATAAATAATATTAATGGTACATATTTCATCCTTTATTTACTAGTGTTGAACTAACAACAATTAAAATAGATAAAAAAAGATGAAATATATGACATACCTTAACATCTGTGAGATTGCTATGTTTGATAAACCATTCATAACCTTCAAGTTCAATAGTAACAATATAGTAGAGAGAAGAGTTGTTTGGGATCCTTCATAAAGGGGCTCGTATGCCTTCTCAAGTACAGGTGAATCATGAATATCATCAAATTCATCTTGATCATCATGATCAGCTCTGCCACTAAATGTGTCATGGATCAATGTATTTGTACCATCATCTTCAACTATGTTTTCTGGCACATGATCATCTTCTTCCATAGGATCATTAACTTCTTCTTCGATATTCACAGCTCCATGTTCATCCACTTGCAAAACTACATTCTCTAGGCCGTGATAGTCCATATCATCTGCCCTAGGGTGCCCCACCTTTATAATAATGATAGACACAAATAAACCATGATCATGATTAAGTGATTATATATATATAATATTAAAATGATATAAACATTTACAAATTCAATCAATATAAACACATATAATCAACTTACCAATGGACGATAATCATGCCCCCCTTCAACATGACCATGCTACCTACAATATTTCTCAGTTGTGATTAAAAGTCATCTAATCTTTAAGCCCTTGCAATTATTGCAAGGACAATAACATTTCCCATCACCCATTCTTTTCAATCTAGCCCATAATCTATCAAGTGTCTCTTGATTTTGTTTTGGACTAATATTATCTGACATGATTTTTCTTTACCAAACTTAACTATTTAGATCTTCAAAAAATATCAAACTCACACTCCAATAATTTTTATTCATAGACAGGTAACATAATCTAATAATTCTGATATTTTACACCAAAAAATTTGGCATGCAACCACCCCTGCAAAAGAGAAGATAGTCTAAAGTTAATGACCCCAAAAAACACTTTAAAATGGTAATTCCAAAACTTATTAAATTCTGATTTTACTATGATTTCCAACCGTTAAGACTCCTAAAATCAGAATATTGAACTTTATCATTCCTACTACGATGGAGGTTGTAACGCCCGTCGTGCAAACCCCAGAGAACACACATAATGCAAATAATTTTTTTTTTAAATAATTAAATTAAACATGTAATAACACTTAACCATAATCACATAGCACATTACATAACATTAACACACTTAGTTCTCTGGGGCACGCGAGGTTACTTCGCAACACTAAACACAAATAAAGATAAAGAAAATAACATAACCATTTAATTTAAGATAACCATCTACAATGATACATCCGATAGCCATGATGCGAGTATGATAAACATCGCATGATTACATCCATGATAAATCTTTTAACAAGATCCAATTAAACCTAACTATTACATCATTGATTCAATAATACATTACAATTTTCTTTGATACATGAATTACATTGAATTTCCCAACATGGGGATAGATACAAGAATAATGAAACATGAAGTACAACTGATAACTGGCACAACTCCACTGCGGAAAGCTAAGAAGACAAGACGTTGATGGGGAACCCGACGGGTGCGGAGAACATTCCACCCAACCATGTGAATTACAAGTAACTCACCCCCCGTGCTCAGAGGTGATGAGGAAGTGAACCGGACCATGAATGTCAAACCGACTCAATCACATGGTGATACAAATCAAGTACAACTCAAATCATACGATGAACAACCAATAACGTACACAGATCACATGACAAGTTAAAACCAAGAAAATCATCACAATAACAGGAAGTACTATCAATGAACAATCAAGAAACAAATTCACAAGAATTCAAAGAAACATCATAAAGAGATAACATCCAGAAGAACTGAACCAACACCCAAAATACATTTCCAATAAAACCAAACCAACCATTATAAAGAATACGATTCCATAATAACTCTGAATCAACAATTCAATACACCATTCCATAAGCAACAAGAAACAAGTCAGACGGGTGTCAAGTAGGGAGGGTCATCACATAACTCTCATGGGATCCCCTGGCTCTTCCTCCAACTGAGGCGCCGGCACCCACCTATGGATTCCCTAGCCCTATAATCAGAACAACATAAAAATAACAATATCTAGAGGCGACAAGAAACAAGGACCAGGGTGTCTAGTGGAGAGTGTCATCGCATAGCTCTCATGGGATCCCATGGCACTTCCTCCTAACCGAGGCGCCGACACCCATCTATGGATCACCTGGCCCTTCCTCCTACTGAGGCGCCGGCACCATAGGGTAGCTAATGCGGAGCCGATAATCTCTCATGAAGACGAGACTACGACTTTGCCGACCACGGCCTACTCAGTCTATCACTAGTCTACGGTAGCCCTAATGCATAGATGAGGAATCCATTTTTCTTTATCTTGTATGTTTTACTACCCATCCCCCTAAATTCTATTTTTAGGTTATCACTTGTTTAACTACTCTTACGTGGGTTCCCCTAGCACTTCCTCTTACCCGAGGCACCGGCGCCCACGAAGAGCCACTCTCCCTATGACCCCTAACATAAATCAAAACTAGGAAAGGGTTGAACCAAAGCATAAAAAAACATAATACCACAACAAGAACATGCGAGGCATTAACCCTCTCGCAATAATTGATAATCCAATAGTCTTAACAAACTGTTCAACCCTTCCTAACAAAACCATTAAGTATCAATATCTAAAAGTATAATCAAGATGAAGAGAACATTAAAATTAAGCAAGCCTATGGAACAAGGATTTTCGATAAATAACAACTAAATACACGATTACACAAGGTTCCCACATCACTACCAGAATAAAGGAAAACCATAATCAGGACGCACAAGAAGGACTGAAAATTCCATAGGGTTTCACAATTCAACACATAATCCACATTTCATCAAAACAAATAATCTACTTTTCATCTATTACATGCACTCAGTTTCCTCAATAGAGTTTTTCCATAAATATTTTATAATAAAAATATTTTACCCTATTAATCAATTTTATTCAAAATAATCTATACAACCTAATATTCCTTTTAAAACAAAGTAAAATAAATAATTATAATAGAATAAAGCAATATATATATATCTATATATGTTAAAATATCTAACATAATTATAGCCTCACGGAATAAATATAATAACGATTCACGCCAATTAACATTTATATATAAAAATTATTTATAACCGAATAAATTTTATTATACTAAAATCATTAATTTTTTATTTTTAAAGAAAATTACATTTCTTTAATATTAAAATAAATAAATATAATAACATTTAAAAATAAATAAAAAATAAAAATAAAAATAAAATAACTAATATTAATTAAATTATATATATATATATAATTAAAATTAAATATAAATAAATAAAAATAAAAATAAATAAATAAATAAATAAAAAACACAAACCTTAATTTCCCGCAGACCGAGGCCTGCCATCGCAGTCCTTGCAAGGTAGCGCTCGGATCCTGCAGGGAATGCCACAGCAGTCCCAAGACTGCTGTGAACTCTGGCCACCCAGGGTGCAGGGTACGGCCAGTCCGTCCCTCCCCTTACCTTTTAATAGCAAAAATTTTTTATAAAAGAAAAAAAATTAATAAAAATTCAAATCCCTAATTTCATTTTTCTAACACAGATTTTTATATTAAGAAATAAGAATATATATATATATATATAACCACTATTTTCTGTGTAAATATATATATATATATACAGAACTACTGTTTTCTGTGTAAACACAGAAAATTACATATCTAAGATAAAATAATATATTTGATTTTTAAAAAAAATATTTCAAACCCAATAATATAATTGATTGACTTTTTCCACAACAATGTACTAGAGAGAAAGGCATATTCACACAGAATTTGATGCAATTTCTTTTCATTTTTGCTTGCAATAGAGATGGTTTCCAAATTTTGAAAGAATTTTCATATAAGAAGATCTAATTATCTATTTTTATTTTTTTTTCTTTTCTCAGAGAAATTAGTTAAATCTAAATCTCTGAAGGGTTTTCTTTCACAAACACAGATTGATTTAAGACACAACTCTATTTATATTACAGATTCAAAACACAGTCAAAGGGAGAGAGTGGAACCTGGTGTCTGTTGCTTATTTGAAAGTCCGAAGATGCTGCTTGATTCTGATGATCTCGAAGAGCTTCCTATTCGTGCTTCCAAATTTCCTCTGCAGACTTTTGCCCTCGAACTCGATTCCAAATCTTAGTCCAGAAAGAACTCAACAATGACTTGAGCAACTTCAACTTTCTGATCTTCTGTGTGTGTGAGAACTTACAAAAATTCCTAATTAAATAAAATATATTACCCCTTTCTCCAAAACTCTCCAAAAATCCCAAATTAAAAGAAAATCAATTCTTTAAACTAGCTTTTTTCTCAGATCTCTATTCCTATTGGCTCACACAATCTTTTTATTCTTTTATTTGTTTTTATTGCTTTAATTCTTGTTTTGCAACTTTTCTTGCACCTCACATTACATATTTATTTTAAATAAATTATTCTCATAATTATCCACCACCAATTTAATTGATTAAAATAATTAAGCCATATTTAATATTTAATTATTATTTAATTGCAATATAAGATTTTCAAAAATAATTAAATTATTTAAATATTTAAATACCATTTAATCCAACATTAAAATTAAATACTTTATTTCAATCATTAAGATAAATCATAACTATAAATGCCCTCATAAATAAAATAAGACAAAACACATAACACAACACACAATGACGACAATAACATAAAAACCAACTATACCAAACAATGAGACGACCTGACATCATGGAACGGGAGGACTTCATCGTCACCTCTGTATCAACATTTATCCATTGGGTTATTTGGTGCTTGCCCTGTCCTGCCGAAGCAGGTGGAATCGAGACTTGTACCAGCAGTCCTGCATACAAACGAAGTTGTGTACATGTGCAT
>VDFB02105785.1:432431124-432444405 GCA_007258455.2 Sequoia sempervirens | reverse complement strand
TTATTTTAAAAACATGCATGATATCTACTTCATCAAATTAAATATTGTTAAAGTGCAATCGAACGTTATAACATACCACAAAAATGTGTTAGCCCTGGGGCATCATGAATTGTCCATACAAGCATTGCATGGAATTGAAATTATCTTTGTCATATTGGTCTAGAGATGTCATACATAGTGATGCCATTCCATAACTTTAGTAACTCATCGATAAGAGGCTTGATATATACATTCATATCTTTAACTTGGTACTTACCTAGTTGAATGAACATAAACATTACATAATTATTATAGCCATTTTACTGCAATATATATAAATTAATGTACATGACTATTGAATGAAAAAAATATAAGTCATTATAACCATTTTACTACAATATATATATAAATTAATGCACATGACTATTGAATAAAAAAATATGTCATTATGCAACAAATAAGACAAATGAGATGCTAAGTTACGTGAAAGAAAATTGATGTAAACAAATACCTGGAACAATCATTGACAACATTATGTGCTCCCTCTTTATTGGCATCCATGGAGGAATGTTATTGTTGATAACAAAAATAGGCCACAATGAGTAAATAGATTTCAGCTCTCTAAATGGATTGACACCATCCGCTCCCAATAAAAGCTTGAGATTACGAGGTTCTTCTTTAAAGTGTGGCCATTTTTCCTCCATGTCCCTAGATGCATAACCATCCATAGGCATTCGAAGAATGTCATCTCCACTTCTATTTCGTGCATGGTAATCCATAAATTTCCCTAAACTTTCACACCTAAATAATCATTGCATACGTGGAATAATTGGAATATAACGAAGAACCTTGCGAGGCACCTTTTTGGTTAGTTGATCTATTTGATATCTGCTGATATGAAATTCCGAGCATTTTGTTGCAAATTCCTATTGTTTATGATATATAATATGATCATTGGGACATGCATCTATTGCTTGATATTCCATTCCAATATCTTTCATAATGGCACATAAATCTTGGTATGAGCGAGGTAATATATTTGATGGTGGTAACAAAAATTCACCAATCAATCTACAACAAAAAATAATTTGTTCATATAAATAATATTAATGGTACATATTTCATCCTTTATTTACTAGTGTTGAACTAACAACAATTAAAATAGATAAAAAAAGATGAAATATATGACATACCTTAACATCTGTGAGATTGCTATGTTTGATAAACCATTCATAACCTTCAAGTTCAATAGTAACAATATAGTAGAGAGAAGAGTTGTTTGGGATCCTTCATAAAGGGGCTCGTATGCCTTCTCAAGTACAGGTGAATCATGAATATCATCAAATTCATCTTGATCATCATGATCAGCTCTGCCACTAAATGTGTCATGGATCAATGTATTTGTACCATCATCTTCAACTATGTTTTCTGGCACATGATCATCTTCTTCCATAGGATCATTAACTTCTTCTTCGATATTCACAGCTCCATGTTCATCCACTTGCAAAACTACATTCTCTAGGCCGTGATAGTCCATATCATCTGCCCTAGGGTGCCCCACCTTTATAATAATGATAGACACAAATAAACCATGATCATGATTAAGTGATTATATATATATAATATTAAAATGATATAAACATTTACAAATTCAATCAATATAAACACATATAATCAACTTACCAATGGACGATAATCATGCCCCCCTTCAACATGACCATCTTGCCTACAATGTTCGGTTGTGATTAAAGTCATCTCTCTTTAAGCCCTTGCAATTATTGCAAGGACAATAACATTCTCATCGCCATTCTTTTCAATCTAGCCCATAATCTATCAAGTGTCTCGCTGATTTTGTTTTGAGACTAATATTGCTCGACATGATTTTCTTTACCAAACTTAACTATTTAGATCTTCAAAATATCAAACTCACACTCCAATAATTTTTATTCATAGGCGAGGGTAACATAATCTAATAATTAGATATTTTACACCAAAAATTTGTGGCATGCAACCCACCCACCGCAAAGAAGGAATAGTCTAAAGAGTTAATGACCCCAAAAACACTTTAAAATGGTAATTCCAAAGAACTTATTAGAATTCTAATTTTACTATGATTTTCCAACCGTTAAGACTCCTAAAATCATAATATTGAACTATCATTCCTACAGCGATGGAGGTAGTGGTACCAAGTAGAGCAAGTGACCCATTCTTAGGGAGAAACAAGTTAGAATCATCATTGCTAATGTCAATGCAGTTTATCCTTTTAGTTAAAGATGCAATGTGTCGCTTCTTTATGACTAGCTTATCCCTAGAGCCCTCAACATTGAGAGAGCCCTAATAAAAAACAACAGAAGCATTGGTAAGAGCATGATTAGGGTACAAACCCTAGGCCTCCATAAAAACATAAACAATAACTATAGTGGATTAGTGAGGTTGCAATACCAGAAAGATTGAGACATTGTAGGTAATAAAAAAATATTACAATCTAAAGATTATAGCCAATAACAAGCACACTATGTAGCTTAGTGATATTTAATAAATGCAATATATAGGTAAGAATAATGAAATTCACTTGAGATGTGACAATCAAAAGAGAGCTAGCGGTGACAAGATAATAAAGCTCAAACCTTGCATAGTAAAGAGTGGAGATTTTAACAGTGAGTTTCCTTACCCCCTTGCTGACCTTAAGGGTTTTTCAAATGCTTTTGGTAGTGTTAGACAAGGAAAATGCAATTAGAGAATGACTGTCCAAATGAAGTAACAGTGGTAATCATAGGTTCAATGTCATCTTTAAAATAATGGATCACCTTGCTCAAACATGCAATCCACTACCTCCATTATACATTAATGGCTAAGAAGAATTTGGGCACCTATAGCGGCTAAACCATGAAGAATTTGAAGATGATGAAAACTAGAGTCTCATCACATTTTTTTTGTAGATTCTAAAAATATTTTTTTCAAAATTTTTGAAATCAAATTGCACTTCTTTTTCCATTTCCCATGAAAACTAGTTTTTTTCAAAAAACAACATTTTTAAAAAGTGGCACACATCGTATAACTTATAACTTTTTTTCCATGAAGGATAAAATTCTAATTATTTTGAATTTAGATTTGTGACTCTGATATCTAGTGCTTCCACTTTGTTAGACAAATTTTATTGAATATTTTTCTTTAATCAAGTTTAGAAGTCCAAACCAATTACTGGTCAAACATAAGCGGCGACCGTATAACACAACTTTTTTTTTATATGCTCGAGAAATTGATTTATTTTTTTTTTGGATCAAGGATCTCAATATCTAGTGCACTCATATTTTCAATTTTATTTTTTTGATAATATCTTTATTTTCCAATATCTGGAACAAAGACCTTCATTTTGATGAAAAACCTATGTTTTAGTAAAACTAAAAAATAAATGCATAATAAGGCAAAAATATTAAAAATTATATTTGTTGGGTAGCTCTCATTCAAGGAATACCTAATTCAAGTTAGGTTTGTGAAGATTCCTCCATTTTCATCCTCAACCGAGCTCGAAGTGCCAAAATTCAAGTTTTTTTGTGTCGGGGAGGGATAGCCGAATAAAGAGGGTTGAATGAACCCTAGTTTGAACAAGCCCCCTTCTATAAGAGGTTTTGATGGATTTTTTGGCAGGAAAGTATTAGGAGGGTTAAGCCCCAAACCCTGAGTTCTAAAAGTGAACCCTAATGGGTTTGAGTGAACCAATAGGTTCGTCTGAACCCTAAAATCATTTTTTTGCCATGCATTCATTTTGTGAGTTTTCCTTCCTCACTTCAATTGTAAGCCACTATTGTGGCTTCACCCAACAATGTTTGAGACTCATCAAAAGATGGAAGAATAGTGAATAATACCTTGTAAGAGCATTGAAGTAGTGTCAATAAAGGTTGGAAGGATCTTAAGAACTACAATACCATGAAACAATGAGTCCCCTATAGTAAGTAGGCAGTCTATAGGGCATAATTTTATTTTATAGGATGCTCATGAAAGGAATCTTCAAGTGATAGTGAGTGAGTTGTTTGAGATTGTAGTTGAGGGTGCAATACCTAGTCTTAAAGGAAGTTACCAAAGTAGTAAATGTGCAAGAAAATCAAATCGTACACAACAAACAATTCACAATGTTATCTTACATCACTAAAAACTATGATTTTAAAACATGTTATGAAAGTGGTGACTTTAATGGTCAATCACTGGCAACCATGATTTTAAAACATGCTATTGTGCTTATGGAGGCAACATTTTAAGCAAGGCCGTGAGTGGTGGTTTGGAACAATGGAAGGTATGAAGGACTTGCTTTATATGCATACTATGCAATCTAGCTTAAGACACCATTCTTAGAAGAGATTGAAGGTGGATTATGGAACTCAAGGGTTACCATGAAAAGGATTAAAGCAAAGATTGAGATCTATTTAAAAGCCATGGTCATGAAGTTATTAAAGATGTCACATGCAAAACCCTAGTAGCTAGAGTAATGAATATAGTTCCAAAGAGGATAGTGTGCTGGGGTAGATTTAGGAGATCTCCACATTATCTAATTACAGGGAAATAAATCATTTATTTATTTTTTTAATTAAAAGAAATCATTCTAAACCCTATATAGGATACATTGATACTTCAAAAGCCTCTGAAAGAATTTGAGATTATGCAAATATATGTTAGGTAACATTCATAAGGTTTAGAAAATCTTGATCACTCTCTAGAATAGCCCATTAAACATGGGTTGTGCTTGAATGCACTACATAATTGATATAACACAACCACTCTGCATATCAACCATAGTTATAGGCTCTTTATTGTAGCAAGAGGTAATCACTCTTCGATCATGCTATAATTACATCCTAACCTGTTAAACTTGAGACAACCTGAATGCAACCAATGATGATTGAAACCTACATTATACAACCTGAATTAACTACATTATATGAGTTCCTCCATTTCTATCACAACATAGCCACATTAAGCTTGGGTCACACATGAATGCATCCTATATTTGTTATACCACAATTTTTCCACATGACCAATAGAGTTATGGATCACATAATTATAGTCACAAGAATATGTTCCTTGGTTGCACGATCTTATGGTGATTCCACACAACAAAATCTGGACATGAAATTCTCAAAACCCTAAACCTTTAAAAATGAAATCTGATGAAATGTTGCTTTAAAATATGATTTTCAAACCTGGAACTACAAATCTGACTTCACAACTGAATTCTGCAAAAAGATAATGACTACCCTCAACCTGGCAATATTTTCTTGATTTTTTCTTATTTTTCCAAAGAAATCATCCTTAGTTCTCTAAAGCTGTCTCAAGTAGAAGACAAAACAACATCACTGATAAATCAGTGTGAACTCACTTTTCTTTTATGTTGGCCACAATTTTATTTTTTTTTTTCTATTTTTTCTTGTTTTGTGAAGAATTGTGAAAATGATAGGTACGACATTTTAAGCCGAACCCCAAGTTCAGCAAAATTTTTGATGAGCCAAGGTTCATCAAAATTTTGTGAACGTTAGGGATAAACTTTCAATAAAATGAAAATTACACATCAAATTTTACAAGCACCCGACGATACATCAAATTATACATATTTCTTCAGATAGTTTCATTGGATTTTGCAGTCAAACGAGTTAGTGCTTCTTCTTTTCTTTTTTTTTTTTTTTTTTTTCTTTTTTTTCTGAGGGGCTCGGGTGCAGCCACTGACCCCATATAACCCACAGCGGTAAAACTTTCACGGTGACCCCGTGATCTTTGGCGGGACACACCAACCGGTACCAGGGGCGCCCGAAGAGTCGAACCCATGGTGGAAATACGCTCTGAGGGGAACACCTTAATAGTGAGCTAGGGTAGGGGCCCCATGAGTTAGTGCTTCTTCATTTGAATACTTTTGTACAATAATTCTATGCAACTCTATTTACAAAAAAAATTCTAAAGTGATGGTGGCTAGATTGTAAGCTACCCTTCCTCAGATAATTTCTATGCAATAGAATGGTTTTTCCCTTGGACAACAAATCCTTGATTCTATTCTTACGTTGCATGATAATATTCATTCCTTGTTTGTTAACAAGAAATTTGGTTTTTGGTTGAAGCTAGACCTCCTGGAAACTTGTAATCAAGTTAATTGGAAAATTTTGATTAAATTTTTGAAGGCTTTTAGTTTTGGCAGTAAGTTGCTTTAGCTTATTTGGCAGTTGATCTCTACCCCAAAATATTTTATTTTAATCAATGGTTTTCCCTCTAGTTTTTCCCATACTTCAATGGTTTTGAGACGAGGATATCTTATTTCACCTTTCCTCTTCATTATTATGGTTGAGGCTCTGGAAAGATTCATTCAAAAATCCATCAATGAAATCATGTTGAAAGGGTTGTCCCCTTCTTCTAGTGGTTAGGCTTATTCTCATCAACTATTCATTTATGATATGATTTTCATAGGGGAAGCTTCTATGAGGGAGGATAAAATTGTCAAATCTATTTTTCTTAACTATGAAGCTACTTCTAGTTAGAAAGATAGTCTCCCCAAAAGTACTATTTTCTTCATGAACACTCTTGAACCTAGGAAGAGAAAAATTGATAGGATTCTTTAGGGTGATGTTGGTGAACTTCCTTCCTCTCATCAGGGTCTTCCTTTATGTTCTAATAATGTTCTTGAATCCTTTTGGATGGGAATTCTCGATAATTTTTAGTCCAAGCTTCCTAGTTAAGGTGTCTTACTTAGTCAAACTGGCAATGTCTAGCTAATTAAATCCAAACTCTATAATATTCTACTCTACACGATGAGTCTTTTCAAGATTCCCAAAAAAATTTGGATAAGATTGAGAGCATTCAAAGAAACTTCTTGTGGTTTGGGACTAAAGAAAGGAAAAGGATTCAGCTATGTGTAGGATCATGATGGGCCAAAAAGTGGTGATATGATGGGTATGTGTAGGGTATGTAGCTGAAGACTTTTTTTACCCAAAATTGATGAAACAAAAAGGTTTTTTAAAGAATATTCTTAGCTTTCCACCAATATAAATTATGCTTTACTTTGAATTTAATAAATAATTATTATTCATTTTCTATTTGAATTACAACTAAAATCCTGATTGATATGATGATTGAAAAACATCTATAGCTTTCAAATGGTGTCATATTTTTTGAATCCAGAACATGCATCACATTCTATGCTTCACATACTATAGGATTAAAAAAAATGAATTTCATGCATTTTTGAACAAGTTAAGGTGGTCAAACATACAATTTTTTATATTTTTAAAAAATTGTAATAAAAAATTCATAATTAATTATTTACTTGGAAAAAAATTACAAAAAAATATGTAGCAAATCGGGACATGAGTCCTCTACTTATATCTAAAATCTTATAAAAAATATTATCATTTTATTGTGGTTAGGGTGGTTAGCGGACACCTACTTCTTATTTTTCCCTAAAATTTAAGTACTACTATATTGAAATTTCAAATTTTCACCAAATAGAAATTTTTAAAACAATAAACCTAGTAGTTTAGAAACTACATTCAATTTGCTACAGATTCTATTCTTACATATTTTTGAAATAATATAGATAACTTATTCAAATTTTTACATCAAGTTGCCTAACTCTGATTTTAATAATTTTTTCACCACTTAAGGGTCTATTTTTTCCATGATGATCCTGTACATACCCATTCACCTTGTAGCTTGGGAGGACATTTGCAAACCTAAAAAAATGGGTGGCCTTGGGATTAGAAGAAACAAGGAATTTAATTATTCTTTTCTTGCCAAATAGCTTTGGAGAATTATTTTAGAGAATAATGAATGGTCATGGATTCTTATTAGCAAGTATCTTAGAGGCCTTGATAGGTTTAGAGACCTTATTTTGTCTCAACAAGTTCCTCCTTCTGGTCTAGCTCTTTGGAACTTTATTATGAAATCTAGATTTATTATATTTATAACGGGCTTAGAAGGGCTTTGGGGTACAGGATCAACATTTTATTCTAGGATGGATGGTGAATTGGGAGTTGTCCTCTCAAAGTGGTGCTTTGGGTGATAAATTTTAAGGATTTATATGTATCAGATCTTTTGGTTGTTTAGTAGTTGAATATATTGTTGACGATAGATGAAAAAATCTCCACCTAGGCCTAGCTAATCTTCAAAATTTACCCTCTTCGATGCATATTCCTAATTATTTCCTTCATTATCTTGTGGTGTGGAACTTCTCCTCTAATGGAAAGTATTCTATGGATTCTTCCTTCTTCCTGTAGTTAGATCTTCACTCCCCTCCACTTTTTGAGCACCTTTTTGGAATTCTAAGTTGATCCCAAAAATCAATATTTTATTTTGGTTTTTGGGTTAGAATAAAGTGTTAACTATTGAAAATGTGTGAAAAAGAGGCTTTGTATTGCCTAACAAATGTTTTTTGTATGAAGAGGACTATGAGAGATCCATCCATCTTCTTATTGGTTGCAACTTTTTCAAAGATACTTAGGCTCATGTTCTATCTCTTTGGAACTTGAGTTGGTTCTTTCCTTCTTCCTTTTGTGATATTTTGTCTCAATGGGTTTCCCCAACTAAAAAATAATTCTCTCTTACTTTGGTCTTTAATAATTCCTCATATTACATGGTGGATTTGGATCGAAAGAAACAATATGATTTTTAAGGATTTTTTTTGTATTATCTTAGGTTGTCCTTCAAAATGTATTCCTCTATTAAGGAGAATATTTTAGTTGGGATTTCTAATGCTGATTAGGTTGGCCCTAAGTTTTTAATTTTTTAGTATGATCTCCAAGTTTCCAAGAGTTGGAGGCTCCCTTTTGATAGCTCAACTCCCATTTTAAAGCTAAGCATTCCAGGGAGAATTCTATATGGCATGCTCCTACTAGGGATTAGGTTAGAGTTAATTTTGATGGAGTGGCTAAAGGTAATTCATGACCTGTTAGTTATGGAGGAGCATTGAGAGATTCTAATGGTAGGTTTGTTTCTGCTATGGCACTCCCTTTAGGAATCTAGACAAAAAACTTTGTGGAAGCTTTTGCAACCTACTATGATTTACAATTGATTCATTCAAATGGATTCAAGAAGGTGTGGTTTGAGGGTGATTCCTTTAACATCATAAATTGCTTTAGAGAGAATCAACTTCTAAGTTGGTTGATTGAAAATGTTATTGGGGATTCTATGTCTATTATCAAGTTCTTTGATGATTTCTATCTCCTATATTTATAAGGAGGGCAATAATCTCACTGACTATTTTTCCAACCTAGGGGTTTCTTCAATGATTAGAGAGCGGGACTCTTGTGATGAGCTCCCCCTCAATGTCAAGAACATTATAAATTGATGTAATTCAATAGTTATATGGTGGATTGTAATTCAATGATTAAAGAGTGAAATCTAATGTGCCCTTCCCCCTCGATGTCAAGATCATTATAAACTATGATATTAGTAGATTCAAGGAAAATCAACCTTTAATGGTAATAATTTATAGAAGTCACGCCAATGTGACTCTCACGTGGATTTTGGGAAATTTTTTGTCTTTTTTCTTATTTTCATGTGGTGAAGCTTGGTTATTTTCCTACACCCTTCTGCTCTATGATGAGGTTTCCTTTGTATTGTTCATATTCTTCTCTAGTTATCTTCTTATACGGGTTGTGGTCAAAGTAGGGTGGATTCTTATTTGGAGGAAGGTGGATTGACACCTTACATTGGAAAACTCCATGGATTTGATCCACTTGTGTTTAAATTATTTGTCTCTAGTTGCAAGGATTGCATTCTCATGGTGAGTGGCATTGAGTTTGATATTTTAGAGGATTTCATTAGGCTATGAATAGAAGGTAGAAATATCTTCTGGGTTAGAAATTCTTTTGAAGTGGCCATGAGACTATTCTTTAAAAGAGATGAGCATGAAAAATTGGCTAAATTTTCCTATGGTGGGTATGAAAGGAGCTTCATTATGCCCATCTGGGTTGATAATTTTGAGGTTTTAATACACTATTTCACCTTGGTTGGTAGGTTTACTACTCTTTTTGGCTACCATTTTATTTTGCTAGATCATTTTAAGCATAAGAAAAACATTTTTTTTTCATATTATCTTTTACCGTCTTTGGAATATGGTATCAGAGACTATAGGAAATCCCTAGGTGTCCTATATTTCATGAAGGTCTAATTAAGTTAATAATGGATCATGTTAAGTCATTTTCTATTCTAGCTAAACCTAAGAAGTCCTCTAAACCCCATTTGACCAAACACCATCATGTTGAGAATCTCTTGGATTATGAGACAAGAGATGAAATGGAGGAGGATAAGTAGGTTGTAGAGGATGATGATGGGAATTCTACGGAGATTTACTCCAACCCTCCATCTAAAGATGCTCCTAAGCCCAAGAAAGTCTCCAAGAAATGATAAAAGCCTCAACTCTCCTAGTCTAGTAGCACCATTATTAGGGATGAGGATTTGGAGATTAATATTCCTTCTTCCACTTCAAAAAGGAAGAATTCTAAACCTGGTAAGGGGATTCTCAAGGGAATTTGAGGAAATGGATCCAAATGTTTATTCTTTTGCTTCTAAAAAAGAAAAAATCTAAACCTGATGAGGGGGTTGTCAAGGGTAATATGGTGGGGAAGACACATAGTGTTGATAAGGGGAAGAAGAAGCCCTTTCTTGAAGGTGTGAAAGAGGTTGCTAAGCTTAAAATGAAATTGATGGAAGAATATTGTAAAGTTCAAGAGAAAGCCAAAGGTAAAGATCTTTTGGGTGATGATATTCTACATGAGGAATAGGGAACTCCTCCACATTATTTTTTTGAAGACCTTAATATTTCAAATTACAATAGATAAAGATTTATAATGTTTTAGGTCCAAAGTAGGGCGTAGTGAATTATTTCAAAATGTTTAGGTGGTTTTTTATGGAGATGAATCAAATTAATGTGAAAGTTTGGGCTTTGGAAAACAAGGCCAAGAAGAAGGATTCTAATAAGGATATGTCTAGAAATTTGGCTGAGAACAACAAAATGCTTGCAATTCTCCAATAGGTGGAAAAAGATGTGGTCTTAATGAAGAGCAAATATGAGTCCTATATTATGATGTTAGAGGAAAATTTTGAGAAATGTTACCAGAACCTTCAGAAGGTGGTGTGGGTTAGTCAAACTATGATTCAAAACAATGCTAAGGGGATTCACATTCTAAATGAGAAAGTTGGAAATTGGGAAGATGAGGACTTGGTTTGGCTATTAAAAGATGTTGATGTTGGTTTGGTTAAAGGTAAACAAGGTCTCTAACATTTGCTTGATTGGGTTCAAGTACTCATACTCATAGCCATTCAAAAAAACCTTTGGATAGTCATAAAAAAGAGTTGTTGGAGGTTGTTAGTATTCACAATCATATGATCATCCAAGACTTAGAAGTAGACCCAAGATTCTCAAAGATTTACAATACATTGTTTTTATTTTTTGTATGATATTTTGATGGAACTTGTTGATGGTTGGCTACTTGTTAGCTTTGGTTTTTACTTTGGAAACATTTTTTTCATAAAGAATTTTGGGTCCCTTCAAAACCAATTTTAATTTTAATAAATAATTTTTTTTTATATATATATATATATATAAATTAAAGATTATTTCAACATAATGTCTTTCTATTGTACCCATAATTGATACTTATTTATGAAATGGTTCCATAAAAAATTATTAAAAAATTATGTACCATTATATTAATATTAATACAAATTCATAAGTCTAATATAGTATAATATTAATAGAAATTCATAAATATAAATTGAATTGGAGATGATAAGATGTTGCATGCTTAAATTTACATATTAGGTGGTGACAACAAATCAATTCCAAAGATGTATTGTTACATAATTTAGACTATAGAGTGACACATGCTCTTACATTCCACCACTTTAACTCTACATGTCTCTTCTATTATGCTTTGAAATATTTATTTGATGACACATTTAATTTATTAACCATTTTTTGAGTTGTAGATACATTTACTCCTAATTCTAGATCATGTCATGTTGTTAGAATAGAGATAAATCCATGCTAAGAGGGCTCCTTCCTCAATTCTTCTAATTGATGGACTATTAATTACACAATATATTCATGTTATTAAATTCCAGTCTAAATAAAGAATTTGAGGTAGGTTTGCAAGTTTGGATGCTTCCTTCCTACCTACATAGGTGTCAAGCATCACATCTCACAGTGTTGATAAAAAATGTGTGTTTGATTCTGGCAAGATTTTAGCATTGTTTGTTTACTATGCACACAATTATCCACTATGGTTTGATTGTGGTTATGGCTTGTATAAAATTACAAAATAAAATTTTCACTTATTGGATTTCAATAAATAAGACAACTATATTAAGTGAATAATCTATTATTTCACTTTACAATTTCTTGTTTGAATGAATCTGAAAGATTTTCTCGACTTGGAGGTTGAACTGCCATTTCTATTTTTTTTTTGTGGATATGTTAATATGTTTCAAATCTCTCTCTCTCTCTAAATTTTAATAGTTTTATTTTTCCAGATTACAAAACATATCCCTTTGAAATTTTAAATTAAGTGTTATTTTTAATAGCAAAGAAGCCTAATTCTTGAAGATTGGATTCCAATATAGATGGTTTATAGTTTTTGACTCGAAAAGACTTTCTTGTAAATGCTATCAACACTAAATATCTATAATATTGGTAGTCCTCCCTCTTGTTGGGCATGCGTAGATTAAACAATGGGGATTTTTTGGTGAACAAGGTTAGAGTGATTCTTGGTGCAACTATTGGTAAATACCATGTTACTATGCTTGTTTTTCCTTTCATAAATTGTGCATGCTTACCACACAAAATTCTCAATTCCACAATCTAAACTTGGGAATCCTAAACAATCATGGGCTAGTTATGCCTAAGTTGTGATCTCACACAACCTTTAAGGATAGTGTAGAATTTGGATACCCTCAATAAAAATGTTGGCCAACAAGATCACACTGCATAGGGTGATCCCACAATAGTGGTTTACAATTCTTGGCCAAACTGGACACTGAAATATTTTTTTTTAACTAAATCTTCACTTTCAAGCACCTATAGCAGCTAAACCATGAGGAGTTTGACAATGATGCAAACTAGAGTTTCATGAAATTTTGTCTATAGATTCTAAATATATTTTTTTTTCAAAATTTTTTGGAATAAAATTGCACTTATTTTTCCATCTCCTTTGAAAACTAGTTTCTTTCAGTAAACAAGATTTTTAAGGAGTGATGCTCACCATATAATGCATAATTTTTTTTCCATGAAGGATACAATTCTAATTTTTTTGAATTTAGATTTGCAAC
>VDFB02105785.1:432307179-432431024 GCA_007258455.2 Sequoia sempervirens | reverse complement strand
ATGTCAAATTTTGGGATTTTTTGTGACTAGACAAGTTTAGATAATTTATTATTATCCTTCAATTTTAATGTTGGGCTTGTTAAGAAAAAATTGAGTCTATAGTAGAAATTGTATTGTCCCAAAATCAATTATCTAATACTTCTCAGATTTAAAACTTCATTCTATAAATTTCAATAATTAAATGAGGAATGGTAATATATTATACACCTTCCTGCTAGTTTTTGACTCCATCAAACTAATTTTGTGTCCATAACAAAAACACCATTAAATCTATTTTCAACCATTTAATTTCAAAATTATTATGAATGAGATAAAATAAACGATGGATTAAATAGGAAAAAAGATAAAGCAGGGAGGATTATTAGAGATTAAGGAGTGAAGTAGTTTTTACAAAAATACTCAGCGGTAACATCACCAAAACTGTTCAAAGAGAAACATAAACATAAATGTCAGAAAAAGTGTAGGCATGCTCCATGAAACCATGTGCCCTGTTCCTGTAGGAATGGTGTGGGGACGAGAGCACTCCTCGCCATTAAAGAAAGGGAATCTATCACCAACTAGATGTTTATGCCTAGTGTATACTTCTAAGTGAAGGAAATCACCGACTGCTGCTTACCTGCCACCCTTGGATCACAAGCTGGATAACTACCATTTGTTTCTGGACCCAAATAATTAAAATCTGGTTTCCCTTGCACGAATGCAACATATGATATGATCCCCCATCTTAGTCTGCTTTTCCCCTAAATTAGTCATCACATGGCGGAGCTCGGCGGCGGAGATGAAGCCGTTGTGATCCTCGTCGAACACACGGAACGCCTCTTTCAACTCCTCCTCTGAGTCTGTATCCTTCATCTTGCGCGCCATCAGGTTCAGAAACTCCGGAAAATCGATTGTGCCGTTGCCATCGGCGTCCACTTCGTTAATCATGTCCTGAAGCTTCGCTTCCGTGGGGTTTTGACCTAGCGACCTCATCACAGTTCCTAGTTCCTTTGTAGTGATGCATCCTGTAGGAGTAAAATCAAACATTTAAAAAATTCAGAAACCCTCGCTCATCCACCTATTTAAATAACGCAAAATATCAGAAAGCAAAGCTGATCTTTGTACTCACCATCTCCATCTTTGTCGAACAAGCTGAACGCCTCCTTGAATTCCTATATCTGCTAGTCCGTTAGCTGCGCAAATACGAAAAGTACAATATAAAACATATAATATTTTCAATACATTTTTTAAACACATAATTATATTGATATTGTCTGATGATTAAATCCAACCACTTCCACGACTAGTTTAGATCTGATAAAAAACAGAACAGACATCTTCAAAATTTCTGTAAAAGCTGAGGCCGGCAATTAAACTACCCCGAGCAGAAATGCTTAAGCTCTTCCAGAAGATATCTTCAATAGCAACAAATTACTATCGTTAAGCTACAGAAACATATTATTTCGTATGATCCAATGATGATATTGAATATTCCGACACCGAGGAGACCATGGAATGTACAAACAAAAAGGCGAGAATATTATAAGACACCTTCTTAGTAGCCAAATTAGTATATCAGATAACAAACATAAAATCACCACCATCAACCACATTATATAACCCATATTGTACTTACAATGCTGCAGACGACGATGGAGATCCGCCATATTACATGCAATACCCACACCTAACAAACAACACATTCTGTTCTGTTAATTCCTCCCTGAATTTATGCCGCTTCCATAAAAAATGCGTCCCTGGAATGCGTCCACGGCATATACAGGACCATTTCAAATCGGCAGCGGCTATCCAGCCCCATCTTTGCACCGGGGCATGGATGCATGCCCATGTCGAATATCCATACTAGCAGACAGTACGGAACAATATTTATTGGAGAAACAGTTTGTGTTCAGGCAGCCGCTATACAGCACGGCAGTATTAAATAAAGGATGTGTAATTTTTAGTTTTTTTAAATAACATTTCTACTGTTTTACAATGAGTGTCTGAATAGTTTATAATTAAAACATATAAATTACACTAGCATTTGTACGGAAAGAAAGTGCAATGGTTATGTTGATTGTAGTTTATATAGAATATCTTATAAGTTTGATAAGAGATATGTAGGGGAGAGGGCCCACTAGTCGTGAAGGGTCCAATAGTCGCGCATTCAATCGTGATGATAATACCTAGTCTTACCACATATTTATACTATATATTGTAAATAAATAGTCCAAATGTAAATAAAAAAAAAAACCAAATGTTGATAAAAAATGGACCCATACTTGAACACATCAGAACCTCTAAATGTTATATGAAAAAAACATAAATACATTCATGAAGAAGTGAAATAAGTATTTTTTGTCTCAAATAAAATATCATAACTCTCCATTATAAGTATATCATTTAAAAAATAAAATGTTCATTTAATAAAATAAGATACTTATTTAAACAAGTATTGTTATCATAGTGAGAAAATATTGTTCTTATGTGCACAACAATTGGGGTAGCAATGTACAAGTATTGGATAATTTTATATTAATAGTTTGTCCTATCACAAATATAAATGGTGAGCACAATAAATAACATGTAGGGGAGAGGGCCCAATAGTCATGCAGACTAATTTTCTCAACGTGTAGCAATTGACTGGAATATCGTAGAACCTTCATTTTTTTTGAAATGTAGATTGGTCTCTTATTCGGCAGATCTTTTGAGAAGTGTCTAAAATTTGACTTTTTAAAGGTTCGACCAAAACTTAATCATGGAACACCCAATAGTTGAACAAAAAAAAATCATTTGTTGCTTGTAGAATATCATATTTTTATTTAAATTAAAATTAATATACAACATAAGTGGACCAAATACTTATTGATAACCATAAATCTTTGATATCTCTACCTTTTATATTCAACACATATGGACTAATAGTTGAACACAAAAAATCTATTTGTTGTTATAAAAACAACACATAATTATTTAAAATACAGCTTATATTGAACAAAAATGGACCAATAGTTGAACACTAAAACTTTTTGAAAATCCTTCACATTTAATGGGAAAATACATGTTATTTATTGTGCTCACCTTTTATATTTGTGATAGGACAAACTACTAATATAAAATTATCCAATGCTTGTACATTGCTACCCCAATTGTTGTACACATAAGAACAATATTTTTTCACTATGATAACAATACTTGTTTAAATGAGTGTCTTATTTTATTAAATGAGCATTTTATTTTTTAAATGATATACTTATAGCTTATATTGAACTACTTATATTCTTCATAGACATTTATGTTTTTCATATAACATTTAGAGTCATGTGTTCAAATATGGGCCCATTTTTTATCAACATTTGGTTTTTTCTTTATTTACATTTAGACTATTTATTTACAATATATAGTATAAATATGTGGTAAGACTAGGTATTATCTTCACGATTGAGTGTGCGACTATTGGACCCCGCACAACTGTTGGGCCTTCTCCCCTATTTTCCCATAAAATGTGAAAAATTTTCAAAAAGTTTTAGTGTTCAACTATTGGTCCATTTTTTGTTCAATATAAGTTGTATTTTTAAAAATTATGTGTTGTTTTTATAACAATAAATAGATTTTTTGTGTTAAACTATTAGTCCATATGTGTTGAATATAAAAGGTATAGATATCAAAGATTTATGGTTATCAATAAGTATTTGGTCCACTTAGGTTGTATATTAATTTTAATTTAAATTAAAATATGATATTCTACAAGCAACAAATGATTCTTTTTTGTTCAACTATTGGGGGTTCCATGATTAAGTTTTGGTAGAACCTTTAAAAAGTCAAATTTTAGACACTTCTCAAAAGATATGCTAATGTGGTGAGTTGTATGATGAGTAAGCACCTCAAACCTTAGTTATAGATAAATAAGAGACCATCTACATTTAAAAAAAAAAAAAGGTTCTACGATATTCAGTCAATCACTACATGGTACGAAAGTTAGCTGCTGACTCTTGGGCCCTCTCCCTAGTTGAATTTATAAGTACTTTATTAAAACATTGATACAACATTAAAAGTGTGTACTAATCATTAATAATCATTTGTAAGTCTTGATACAATATTAGATGGTGTGTTTTGACATGAACTTTTGTAGCAATCTTGGATGTCATGCCCATTGACATATTCAACATTGACCACTTTTTTATGTACACAATTACAAGAACCAATACCAAAAAAACCACTGTATAAACCAAAATACCAATTGAAGAACAAGCTCTTACAGGTCTTCTCTATGTTGGGTCTCTCATCAAATTGATCTACACTAAAGAAAAACAATCATGAAACCAATAAATGAAATTAAAACAATACTCCAAAGATATAATTAATAATTTATATATTTAAATTCTTTTAAGAACCTTCATGTTCTCAAATTTTACAATTATTATCTCCAAAATGTTTTTTTGGAAATGCAAGAATTCTCTCTATATGAAAGAAAAATTTGTAGAATGATCAATTTTTCTTCAGACCTTGTGCATATACCATATTGAAAGATGGATTGCATAGCCTTCTAAGGAGGCCTATGTTGCTTTGAAGACCTCCGGACATAGATGAGACATGTTCTCATGCTTCCTATATAAAGATGGGCAAATAGAGGAATCTATCCCTCTCTTCAAACACACAAAAACAACAAAGTGTGTGTAAGCCCAAAGGCAAAGAGAGTAATCTTAGTGCTGTTGTTACTAAAAACTTAAAATTTCTACTAAACATGTGAACTGTGTTGTTATTGATCATACAAATGAAGCATATTGGAAATTGTACTCAGATCAGCTATATTGATGGTTAACTAACACAATCATTAATCAATTCTCTTCAAGACTCACTAGGCTCAAAGACACTTCTAGTACCTAATCTTGCAAGAAAACATTTGAACCAAAGTTGCAGGGAAAATTGATAGAGCATAATGGAAGAAGAAAACATCCAAGTGATCACCATAGTCATTATGCACTATCACTCTACTTATAATTATCTTTTCTTGTTTAAGTTCCTGTAATCTAGTATTCTTCAAAATATAATCCACTTTGCTTAGTTTTTTGTCCATTATTTATCTTCTATGCTTTTTCTTTCCACTTTGGAATAGTGCATGACCTCCCTGTTCTGCAACTTTTCTCATGTAAAGCAGTAACAACGTAGGACTACCCTTAACCTGCTAGAGAAGATTTTCTACATTTACTTCATTAGTGTTCTCAATGCAAGGTAATTCAGCCTTCTTTCCCACACATCAATAATCTAACTCTCTGGAAAACATAATGATTTCCATAAAAGACTATTAACATTTTTCATATATAATATTTTTTTATTTTCCAAGTATTGACCAAGTTTTTCCACCAAGTCCAAATCACAAAACAGGGGAGAAAGAAGAGTGGGACAGAGTGTATGTCTACAATTTGTACATTGATCTGGGAAACCAGAAAAAGATGAAGAACACAGTCATCAAAATCAAATACCAATGACCAAATGCATAAAAATTTCTAGAGCAAAACTCCCCTTCTTGATTTCAACAGCATAAGTATCATTACTATCTTGGGTTTGCAAAACCACGTCAATGTTTTAAACGGGTGGCATGGGTTGCACATTGATTGGCCAGTACGAGTAGGGAATGTCAACTAGGAATAAGGAGATAATTGCTCCAAGAAGCTCAACAAAGAAATGGAATTGAAAGCAGATGTACAATTTGTGCCAGGCATGATCTATGCGTGGCAGTCCTCGTTTAAAGAATATAAAGACAGAAATATCAATTTGGGCATAGTAAGCAAATTGCTTGGTTTGGAAGATGGCATGTATCTTTCCTTAATAACTAAAATCAAGGTGGAAATGCTTTACAACACAATACATTAAGAAATATCTTGCAATAATATAGAAACAAAATAAAGTTATACATCCACTAAAGAAAAGAAAAGATTTTAATCTGATAAATTTAGCGAATATATTAATACAAGATTATGGTCTGACCAGAAATGGTTATCAAGCAATTTTAAACTAATTTCAATGTTGGATAAAGGGGGCATAAAGATTTCTAGATTACTATGCTTCAAATGTTTCAAACTGGAATGGAATAGTATAGTGGACAACTCTTGAGAGAAAGACTTAATAGATTATTACAGTCTCTATGAACACAACGCTTCTCCTTCCATATACTCATCACAGAATGTGGGCTATTTAGCAGTCACAAGCCCAGATATTAAGCTAATCAAGTGACAAAGTCTCAAATGAATTCAATTAGGAAACTTCTACTATCATATGCCTGTGAGAGTCTTTGCACACTGTGCCAAATGGGATAGAGCAATGTAGGTGATCTTTAAACATGAAAATATAGTTAGAAGCTGGAGAGTGTTAAAAAGTAAGATGATCAATGGGAGTCAGTTGCTGTGAACCATTATCCTAATACCTGCAAAACACAACAAACAAACACATTAGAAGATTGAAATGCAAGTTAGAAACATGATTCCTCAAGAAATCTATTTGAAATTTGCAAAAGATGAGAAATGAAAATGAAGAACACAAATGAAACAATTAAATTCTATCTAATGCAAGCAAACTCTTGATCTCTTGAGGGAGTTGGTGCCAATTTGATGTGAAAATTGGCCCTTTCCCAACTCCAATGCTAGCTTTGATGATTTGATGAAGATTGTGATCCACTTTGATGAAGATTGATGAATGCCCCAAGCCAAAAATCTGCAAAAAACCTAGCTATGATTCAATGAGATGGATGAGAATTGCTAAGTATTTTAGCATGGTAACTTTGCTTGAGATGTGTATGTTAAAATGCATGGTGAAGCATTCTATATATAGAATGTTGAAATGGAAACAAAGCCAAAATAGAGCAATGTGGGACAAAGATTCAACCAATGATATAATGCCACTTGTCAACATGTGATTGGGTGAGGAATGAGCAAGTTTTGACAAATGTGCCAATAAATGCATTTTTGAATTTGAATTTTTGAGAAAAGACATGTAAGAGGGGGAAAGAAAATTGCATTAAATGCCACTTGGCTCAAGGCAAAGGACATGTAAGAGATCTTAAATGCCTTGTTGGAAGGACTTATTCCCTCTTGTATTTTGAATTCAAATTAGGGGAATATTCCTTAAAAGATGCCTTGTTGAAGGAAAATAGAATTTTAATAAATCAAATAAGTCTATTTTCATGTGCAAGTTGCAAAATCTAGAGGATTTGATGGATTAAGATTAAATTAATCAGGATTTGATTAATTTAAGGGATATTCAGTGATTTGACAATTTGATTTAGATTTTGGATTAATTTAAATCAAAAAGAGAGGAATATGATAAGAGGCTAATTAAATAAAGATTTTGATTTATTTAATTAAAAGGGATGGTGTTAGATTAAATCAAATAAAGTTTTAATTTATTTAATTTAACAGATAGACTTTAGAGATTTAATCAAATAAATTGATTATTTAATTAAATAGGGATAATTAGATCTAGATGAATTGATTTAATTAACAAGGGAAAGTGACTTAATTAGACAAAAATAATTTATTTAATTAAGAGACGAAAATTGATGAATTTAATTAGATAAGGGAATTTGATTAAACAATTAGACCAAGGGATGATTTAGGAAGAAACGATGTTAGTAGATCAGAGTGTGATATCAAACTGTATATTTTCGATGTCTACATTTTGCCCCTCTTTGAAGCAATGTACTTGTTGCATTGATTCAAAGAATGATCTTGTCATGATCAAAATCAAAAAAATTCTGATTTCTTAGATGCCCCACTATTGCCCCAGTGAGAAGAATTGCACTGGTATATTGCCCCCTCGAGAGATCGAGCAAAGAGGTTTGATTTGAGGGTCGATCTCTCGAAAAAGAGGTTCAAGATCAATTCAACTTGAATATTTGATGTAGACAAATTTGATGATGTAGACAGTCATCAATCATGGGTAGTCTCATGCCTATTTTGATATATTACACACACTTGATCCTGATTCGTACCATGATATTGACATTATTGATGATGATATGATTATGATGTTTATATGTAATGGATGATATGATGAATGCACATGATTTGATATGATGATGCTTTTATGATTATGCAGTGGATGATAAATGTATGGTTTATGAGATGTTTAGAATAACTAATATATATTATGCGATGATGGGGATGAATGCATGTGGTATGATTAATGCTTTCTGTATGATATGATATGCAATATGTAGTATGCTGATGGTTTGTGGATGCAAGATGGATGCAATGGTGATGATTTATGATTAACTGTCATGGTACCATGTTAGCGTGATTAGCAAGAGATAGAAGAAAACAAGAGATTCCAACAAGACATGAGATGATGATGATGATGATGATGATGATTTCTTGCCAAGGAGTTGGGATTTTCAAAGGGCGAATTACCTTATGTTTGATAACACACATAGGCACGATGCATCAGGGTATCAAGAACCAGGATGGCGTTGTACCTAGTGTGATGGACTTTGACTCAACAAGCGGATAGGAGTATTCTTGTTCACACTGACATACGAAACCTTGCTGGTTACCTAACAAAGCAAGTATTAGCCAAGTTATTTTACAAGAACGTCCAACAAGCACAGCAAACAAAAGATAATGATCGTTGCCCCATTCCTATTTCTCTAAATCCTCTGTTTTGGGATATCATCGAGACATCCTTGGAATGAGTGCAAATAAGATATGTCAAAAGATAAAGACCAAGTAAATAAATAGACTAATGCTCTTCAATATCGCTAACGGAAAAGGATGTGTTTTCTAAGGATGATAAGCGAAACTTATTGCCAAAAGATAATGCCCATTGTAGGAAGGATTCATCCTAGGACATGTTAGTGGATGTCGGCACGTCATTTCGTTTATGAGGGATGATTGATATGGGACAAATTCAGATGATGGTGTTACCGATACAAAGAGATGACCAATTTGTTTACTCATTGTCCTACACTTAAGACTTGATGCTTTTGAGTTCTACTTTTAACCTGCTAGACTTGTTTCTAACTATTTTACCAAAGGTTGAGGGTGATGACGATTTATCATGGATGATTGATTATTGCGAGTGTAAGCGAGATGAGGCAGATGGATTTTTCAAATATTTGGATGTTTTTGGAATTTTGCAATGTTTTGAGGCTGTTTTTTGGTAATTTTTTGAGGTTTTACAAATGTTTTGATTTTCAGATTTTCAAATGTTTTTGGGATTTTCTAATATTTTGACCGAGAGACTAACCTAAAGACCTATCCTACGGGCCTCAGGGGCTGATCGACAGATTAGCCTTGCCTAGATTATATACGCGAGACCCGTGGATTATTGTGACTTGACCCGATTCTGGATGATGATACTTCGCGTGCGAGGTGCGGTTTGTATGGCGGACTCCTAGGACTGACCTAAATGTCTCGGGGGATGATCAAAAGATCAACCTTGCCCTACGTTCAAGCTCGAAGGCGGCGTAGTTTGACAAGGCGACCTTGTTTTGGATTTTGATATGTTTGGATGTTTTGGATTTTTTGAAATGTTTTGAATGTTTTTTGGATTTTCGAAATGTTTTGAATGTTTTTGGATTTTCGAAATGTTTTGAATGTTTTTGGATTTTTTGATTTTCTGATGTTTTTGGATTTTCTGATTTTCTGATGTTTTTGGATTTTCTGATTTGAGGATTTTAAGATCATACACGAATCCTATGAGAACATGCCCCCAGCGTGATGTAAAAGACTACTCCGATAAAGGCAGGACAAACTGACCTTGAGAATGGGTCGAGTAGTACTAGGAGGGATCATGATACGAACACAAGACCAAGCTATGATGCGGACGCGAATGGATGTGAGTGGATGAGTGATGAATGGATATGAGATGGATGATGGAAGCGAAATGGAGGGATAATGACGAACAAGCTGCGAAGGTCCTGGTGGATGGAAAGTGCCTTTTTACACAAGGCGCCTGTTTGCCAGGTTTTCACCGAGGTACTTGCCCAAAGTGCCACTGAAGTGGTTTTCACTAGAGGACGATTTTTCTCTTTACTATTTTTGATCCTTTTTTCTAATTTTATTTTATTTTTTGGATTTTTTGTTTTTGATTTTTTGTTTATTACCAAAGGCGCTGTTTGCGAGGTTTTAGCGAAGTAACCATTTTTAGGACTTTCGATTTTTTGAGATTTTTGGTTCATATACCTTGGAAAGAATTAGGCATAAAACTTTTTGAGATGGGAGCTATTCATGGACTCCTATAGAAATTCCCCTTCAGGTGTTGATAACTGATATTCCCCTAACTTATCGCTTGTTGTGATAAAAAATGGTCCTAACCAATTGGGTTCAAATTTTCCTTTGCTATTTGGATTTAGGACATTCTTGATTCTTTTAAGACTAGTTTCTCCAGGCTTGGAAAGTCTGCTTCGATCTTCTTGTTGTAGCTCGTTTGAGGTCTGATACGATGGGCTTGCAAATGATTCAAGCTTCGATCCTTCTCTCATCCGATAGCTCCGGCTCGTTTAGTCTTGGGGCAGATATTCTTCATCGGTGATGAGATTTTTGTAGTGATATTCACGAGGGATGGGAGCTCAATCTCAATGGGGAATGGAAGCCGATCCGTAGACCAAGAGGAGAATGGGAATTGAAAGCGCCCGATGGGTAATGCGGATGCTGGTGGAATAAGCGGAGGGCAGGATTAAAATTTTACCAAATGCAGTCGAGCTGCGTCATTGGTATTTGTTTTCTTGAGGATTTTGAGGATAGTTTATTTGTAATTGCAGCCATTGCCTTAGGGGATAATATATGGGTGGAAGCGATGTTGGATTTAATTTTACCGCACAAATCTAGCGAACCTCCTGGTTCTTGAAGGGTGTGCCATTATCTGAAATAATGGCTTGTGGGACACCATAACGACATATGAGATAGTTCAGGATGAATTTTGAGATCTTCTTTCCAGTGACATAGGTCATGGGTATGGCTTCCACCCACTTTGTGAAGTACTCAGTTGCAGTTGTAATGAATTTGTGGCCATTGGACGAGGTGGGTGATATTTTGCCAATGAGGTCGAGTCCCCATTGTGAGAAAGGCCATGGTGTGACGATCGGATGGAGCTCTTGAGCTGGAGCATGGATGAGGTCCCCATGTTGCTGACATTGTAAACACCTTTTGGCATGATCATGCGCTTCTCTCTCCATCGTGGGCCAATAATACCCTAGCCTCAGCAATTTCTTGGCAATGGTTATTCCACTCGAGTGTGAGCCACAAATGCCGTTATGAACCTCAGTTAGAGCGGTTAATGCCTCCTCAGCATTCAGACAACATAGTAAAGTACCCTCTATGCTTCTACGGTATAAGGTATCACCTAGGATGACAAATCTGGATGCCTTTTTGATAAAGGTTCGTTTTAGGCTAGATGGTAGGTCAGCGGGTAAGACTCCTATTCCGAAGATAAGTGTAGATGTCCATGATACAAGGATACGCCCGGGACCAAGCGATTTCCACACACATATTCAGGTCCCGTTTTCAGATGTGGGAATGAAGAATGCCTTTCGATCGAGAATTGCATATTTAGGTACGTGCCGAGGGATGTCTAATAGAGACCCAATTGTAGCCATGGCGTCAGCTGCTCTGTTGTTGGTTCTTGGAATCTGCTCAAATGTTATGTCGATGAAGGATTCCTTTAGAGTTTCCACCAATTTTTTTGTATGGGGTTAGCTTGTCATCCTTTGTCTGATATTCATTATTGACCTGATTTATGATTAGTTGTGAGTCGCCATAGACCTTGAGAGCTATGATATTCCACTGCACTGCTATCCTGAGACCTATAGTCAAAGCCTCGTATTCTGCAATGTTGTTAGTGCAAGGAAATTCTAGTTTGTATGATCTTGGTATGCAGTCCCCCTGTGGGGTGATGAAGAAGACACCAGCTCCTGATCCATGTTGTGTATATGAACCATCGAAGTATAGTTTCCAGTGATCAGCAATGTTGAGGTAAAAAATAGACTCATCTGGAAACTCTGAGACAAGGGGATTCTCAGAATACATAGGTGCTTCTGCTAATTGGTCTGCAATAACTTGACCCTTGATGGCTTTTCTCTCAACATACTCGATGTCATATTCTGATAATATCATGACCCATTTTGCCATTCTACCAGTGAGCATTGCCTTAGATAAAAGATATTTGAGGGGATCAATTTTCGCAATGAGCTTGATCTTGTGTGCCAACATATAATGTCTGAATTTCTGTGATGCAAATACTACTGCGAGGCAAGCTTTTTCAATGAAGGAGTAATTTAGCTCGTGACCAACCATTGTCCTGCTGATATAGTAGATGGCCCTTTCTGTTCCGTTTTCATCATGCTAAGCAAGAAGAGCTCCTAGGGCTGCTGCTGTTGCTTACACATATAAGATCAATGGCTTTCTCGGGATAGGTGGCATTAACTGCTTGGAGGTGTCAATAGATATTCCTTTATTTTTTGTTGAATGCCTCTTAAGCGCCCGGTATCCCATTTGTATACTACCCTTGTGGAGTAGGTGTGAATCACGGATGCAGCACATGCGCCAGTTGTGCTATGAACCTTCTAATGGATTAGACACCTTGTGGAGACTATCTCGGTTAACTTTAAGTTCTTTGGTGCTTCCATCTCAAGGATTTCTTTGACTTTTGCTGGATCTACCTCAATACCCCTCATGGAGACTATGTATCCTAGCAGTTTACCTGATTGTACGCCGAAGACACACTTCTTGGGATTTAGTCTTACTTTGTATTCCTCTAATCTGTCAAAGATAGCACTTAGGGCTGCTATATGATCTTGTCTTTTTCTTGACTTTGCTAGGATGTCGTCGACATAGTCTTCAACTGTCTTGTGAATCATGTCATGGAAGATCAATGTCATGGCTCGTTGATATGTTGCTCCTGCATTCTTGAGGCCAAATGGCATCATGTTCCAGCAGTAGGTTCCCCATGGACAAGTGAAAGCCATCTTGTGTTGGTCTTCTTTTGCTATCATGATCTGGTTATATCCTGAAAATCCGTCCATTGAGTGATAGCATCTCATGCCACCTATTTGTCATGTCCCACTATCATATCGATATTAGGAAGTGGAAAGATCATCCTTAGGACATGCTTTGTTCAAATCACGAAATCGATGCGGATTACATTAAGCTTTCGGAAGTCGGTTTGACCGCAGTGCCAAATTTGATACCCATTACGCATAATCAATTGGTGGATAAATCCTTTGCATCTAGCGGCTTTGAGCTCCATTTTGACTAACAAAGCAATTTGAGGATGCATTTTGCGAAGCTTCTGTCTGACGAGTTTTGCATCTGGATACACTGCTAGGTGATGGACCACGGTATTTGGATCAAGTCCTGGCATATCTGCATAACTCCATGCAAAGTTTATTTGTCTTTCCTTTAGGAATGCTGCTAGGAGTTCTTGTTCTTCTGATAATAGTGATTCCGCATAGAATGTTATGTGCGGGGTCTCCTCTGTTCCTAGGTTGATTGGGTTGCATTTTTCGGCCAAGACTGCTGACTTCTCTTGATGAATAGCTCTTAGGGAAGATTGAATCCTTCATCCTCAGGCGCCTCAGAGAGGTTTTCACCGTTGGATACGTCCTTTATTTTTACTACTTTCTTGTCGAGAGGAAGTGCCATGGTGTGGTTTCAGCGAAGGACTTGGATATGATGATTCTTAATTTCTCACTTTTTCGCGGTGGAAGGATTCAATCGTTTCCCCATAGTAGGCGTGTGTGTCTAACTCCATTATGAATCACGCCTTATGATCTCCATCACGGAATGTTATCCTCAACCCATGAATTGAGGCGCTTCATCATTTTTGAATGTATCGGTAGTAGTCCTCGTTGGTCATAGTCGATCGAGTTGGGGGTAGACTAAAGCGGATCTCATGATTTTGACTATCTGGATTGAAGGATATGAAATTAGCGATCGCCACGAGGGGTGGTATCTTGAATAGCTTCTGGAAGTAGGTTGGATAAAATTATCTTCATCATAAGCTACTAATATAGGGCTCGATTGATAAGTTGTATGTCTGTCCCTATGGGTATTAAGAGGAGATGCGCTTATTATTACTGGGGTAGGCGAGGAGAAACATTAGTATGGCTCCCATGGGAGGACTTTGGCCGCGTATGGTTATTCTTGGAGGGGTACATCCAAGACCAATATTTGTTATAGATCGCATCTCAGGCATGATTGGTATGAAGAGCCCATTGTCATTTTGTCCCAGTCTCTGATTTCGGTCATAGCCCATCGCAAGCATCATGTGTAGGCCTCTGCTTCTTTCATCCATTGGTAATTCAAGTGTCGTTCTTTCATCTCGATACAACATGTTTGATGGATCTGCTTCTATTACCTCATGGCCAAGGTCTCCCCACCTTGTGAATTCAGGATAATTTTGAGAATAGGTTTGTGATGTGGGAGCTTGATTTTCTTGTGGGCGTCCTCGTGATCTTGGAGATTGTGGTAACTCTCCTATCACAAAAGCATTGTTAGGCAACTTATAACTTCCACAACCATCCTCTTGGATAATGAGCTTGATATCAGATATGGTGGGAATGGCGGGTGTCTCTGTCGCAGAAGTGGACGTGAGAGTGGCGGGATCGATGTATGATGTGGATGGGCCCTCATCATTTTTTGGCACTTGGGGGATTTTGTAATGGCCTTCAAGGTTCTTGCGGTATGAAAGCGGCACCGGGATCTCCATGGATGGTGACCTCTTGTCCATTATGTGTGAATTTCACACATTGGTGGAAGGTTGATGCTTTCGGCTTTCATTGCATGGATCCATGGAAGTCGGAATGTTGTATGGTAAGTCGAGGTCTAGGACCTGACAGGTGGTTTCCATAAGTGTTGGCCCTACTTGGATAGGGAGCTTAATTGTGCCCTGTGACACTCTTTCTTGGTCATCATATGCTCTAATTGTTATGCTCTTTCCTTTGTCAATGGAATCTTCTGATATCTTTAACTGCTTGATGAGGCTAAAAGAACAAATGTTTAAACCCGCACCTCCATCCACCAGGACTCTTTTGATTTTGCTTTTGTTCAAAATGACCTCTAAATTGAAGTGCATGATTGTGTGAGATGGTTGAAGGAAAGTCTTAGTCAGAAAAGCGTGAGGAGATTAGGTGTTATGATGTTTCCGACCATGGCTTTAGGGTGTTACGCATGTCCGAGGTGCTTGAGATGGTAGATGAGGCCTAATGCTTCCTCAGGATCTTTATGGGCGATGAGATTTTAACAACTCCATGATGGAAGGAGATGTCTTGGCGTTCTTTTAATTTGGTCTACAACATTGTAGCTATACGGAATGACTCTTTATGTAGGGACTCTATTGGGTTGGGATGATCCTGCAATGGTGACCTTTCCGCCTCTTGTGGTGACTCCACAATCTTCGGCATGGGCACCCTTGATGGTGATGACCATGCAGTTTTCATTGAGGTTAGCAACAAGCTGACGTTTTACGTATACATGATTTACTGCTTGCCTTTTCCTTTATCCTTGTTATTCCCTTTGTTGCCATGATTTGGCATCGGATTAAATTAATGAATCTTAAGATCCTGATTCCCAGTAGGTGCTTCCACATTTATGATTCTTTTGTCGATGAGATCTTGAATGATATTCTTGAGTCTCATACAATTATTTGTGGTGTGGCCTTTGATTTTGTGGAATTCACACAGTTGATTCTCATTGTACCAAGGAGGTTTGACATCAGGTTCTTGATAATTCTCAAATGTAGGAGCTTGAATGAGTTTTTCGTCGATTAGCCTTTTCATGATGTCCTCAAGTGGTTCTCCCAAAGTAGTGTATTTTCGTTTGGGGTATGTTTTGCGTTGAGGTGGTCCTCTTTGGTCGTTGATGTTATTGATGGTGGGATTATTGTTGGGTTGATATGTTGTGTGATGAGGGTTTTGGCGTTGTGGTTGGATTTGCGGTGTGGGTGTATTTTGGCGTGGACCACTAATGACCACCTTGGCATCAACGACGCCATCATTAGTGATGTTCTTGTTTCTCGCCCATGTACGAGGTTTATCATTGTAATTTGATGGTGGGCGATTGTTTTGTGATTCATGATATGATGTTGATTCGATGGGTTGCGTTGCAAGGGCTCTTTCAATGCTAAGCGCCTTGGAGATTAGTTGATCATAGGTGGTGATTCCCTGAACTTTAAGGTGGAATGATAGACGACTTTCAAGATTGGTAATGATTATGCAGACTTGTTGCTCTTCTAGCATGGTCCATTTGCTTCGATTAGCCTTGGAACGCCATCGTTGAAGAAATGAAGCAAAAGATTCATTCTTTCCTTGTTTCAGAGCATAGAGTTCTTCGAGACTAACATTCATTGTAATGTTACATGCGTAGTTTCTAATGAATGCATCTCTAATTTCTTCGAATGTCTTAATGCCTAAAGGTAAGCGAGAGAACCATTCTATAGCATCTCCTGCTAAGCTCCTAGGGAATAGCCGCATCAGATAAGTATCGTCATATGCAACCTCCATACAATGAACCTGGAATTCCCTGATGTGATCTTCAGGGTTTCCCGTCCCTCGATATTTGTCAAATTTAGGGATCTCAAATCCCTTAGGGAATGGTTTCATGTCTAGGCTCCTATCAAATGGATAGGGACACAAGTTGCTTTGCATTTTGGTTGTTCGCTCCGATTGAAGGTTGAGCACTTGTTGCGAGAGAAACCTGAGTTGTGTTGTCACATCATTCTTGGGATTAGGGGGTGGGATGAAATGTTTTGGGGTGTTACAGTTGTGGATGGTTTTAGGATGGATGGGTTGGTTGCACATTGTTCAATGGTATCGGTATGTTGTGAAAGCGGTAGTAAGGAAGCTACTTGCTTTTGGATGAACAATACTTTGTTATTTGCTCTTGTTGTTGTTCGCTAGGATTTTTGCTTGTTGTTGCACTTGTTGTTGTTCAACAATGCTTGTTGTTACGCTAACATTGCACTTGTTGTTGTTCTAACAATGCTTGTTGATGCCTTGTTCTTGTTCCAGCGATTGTTGTTGAAGAACATAGTCTACTGCTTCTTGTACTCTTGGTATTGCTTTAGTGCTTGTTGGTACGCTTGCCATTGTGCTACTTGTGCAAGAAGTTGTGCTTGTGCTTGTGCTTGTTGTGCTTGTGCTTGAGCTTTTGCTTGGGCTTGCGCTTGTGCGGTTTGTTGTTTCAATAATAGTTGTGCTTGAGCGTTTCTTTGTGCTTGCAATGTTTGTGCGGCTTGGGCAGCTTGAGCGGCTTGTTGTTGTTGTTTTTGTTGTAATAATGCTTGAGCTTGTTGTGCCTATTGTGCTTGTAATGCAGCTTGTGCAGTTTTGGCAGCTTGCGCAGCTTGAGTGGCTTGTTGCACAGCTTTTTGTTTTTGCACTTGTTGATAGCCTCTTTGGAAAGTAGCTTGCAATGTTGCGTCGAATTGGTTTGATGTGGTGAATGTTGGTGGTGGTGGGGGTGGTGGTGGATTTGGAATGGCATTTGTGGTGGTGAATGGTGATGTTGTGTTGATCATTTGGTTGGTGGATGGTGTTGTTGTGTTGATCATTTGGTTGGTGGATGGTGTTGTTGATGTGGTAAGTGGCATCGTTGATGTGATTGGCCCTTGAGAGGTCATGCTTTGCGATGTTGTGGGGGTGTTTGATGATGTTTCCATTGGTTGTGTGTTTGTCGTTTGTGATGTCAACAATAATTTTTGAGTGTTTGGCAAGATGTTTTGATTGATGGTTGGGATAGCGGTTTGATTGATACTTGGTAGGGGAGGCAACCCCAAGCCAAGGAGTGACGTGGATGATAATGGTAGTGGTGGGATAGGTGGAAATGTGAGGGGGGTGAATCCTTGTGAAAGTGTTGTGGTATTGAATATGCCCCCTGGTCCGAACATGTCTCCTTCCTCTTGCGAATTTGTGAGAAGAGGTGTTTGTGGTGCTCCGTGAAAAGATGTTGATGATAGGTCGTAATGTAAAGTGAGGAACATTTTGGTGTAATGGATTATGGAGGATGTTTTGTTCCACTATGGTGTTTGCATCCAAGTTTTGGTTATTTACAAGGGGATGTGATTGAAGTTCATTGAGAAATGTGCTTCCCTTGTTGACATTTGGTTGGGTTGGAGCAATCGATGTCATGATTTTTGGAATGTTTTGTGTGACGTTTTGGGATGGAGGTGTAGATGAAATGGGGATGGTGGATGAGATTGGCGGAAAAGATGTCTCTACTATGGTGCTCACATCAAAATCCGAAGGCAACTTGGCCCCTTGCTTTGCTAGTTCAAGCATGTACAATGAAGAGTTAAGTTTCATCATGATGTTGATGATTCTATGGTTGTCCGGATTTTGGAGCATTTCGGCTATTTCTTTGCGAGACATTCCAAAGGTGAGGTCCTCCCCTTGATTTTCTTCTTGTGGGTTTTGTGATGATGAGGGGACCAATGGATTGCTTGATTCTGCAAGATTCATTTATGTGTTTGTTTGGCTAAGATCACTTGAAGCGGGAGTTTCTTTGTGGGCTTCCATACTCTTCTTGTATTGAGATCTCGTTTGAACCATAAAACAAGGATCAATCTTCGAGAATATGGGAGATGAATCTCTTAATTCCTTGGATTAATCTCTATTTTGTGTCCCAAAGTGAAAGTTTTAGGATGTCTTTTAGGATCAAATGTGATGATGATAAGATGGTGATGTTATGGATGTTTATGGGTGCTGTTTTTGGCTTTTGATAAATCTTGAATGAAACGCTAGGACTTTGGATTTTTGATTGGTTTGATGTTTTGGATTTTGAGATTTTGTCCTTGATCTTGATTTGGATTTTGATTTTGGATTTTGAACAAAAAGACCCTAAGATGTTTGATAATGATCTAAAGGATAGTTGTGTTCAAAGGATGATGATTTGGATATGTGTGAGGAGAAGGATGTATCTACCCACACCTACCCAAACAAGGTGATTGTTTCACTAAGTATATGAGAAGGATTCATCTACATACACTAAGCTAGACAAGATGATTTGGATGACTTTGACTAAAGATATGCAAAAGGATGCATTCACACATTCCTAGCCAAAGGTGTTTTGATAAATGTTTTCAAGGACTTGGTCTCAATGATTTTGGTGTTTGCTTGATTTTGTCATAAAGCCTAGCATTTCAAGGATGATTTCAAGGTTTTTCAAAAGATGACTTGTGAGATGGATGTTTGGATGTTTTGAAAGATGGATGAAAGAGGTTTTGATCTTAGAATGACCCTAGTTTAGACTTTTGTTTAACAAGACCAAGGTATTGAAGAACATGTTATGCCCTAAGCAAGGTATCCAATCCCTTGAAACAATCTTGGATTTTGTGTGTAGTAGAATGAATATAAAGTGGGGTTGTCTCTTGAAGCATGTCGATAGAAATTAGCCAACAACTTTTCTCTAAAATCATATAACCTTTTGAGTCTTTGTTGATGTTGTTTTGGGCTAAGTTTCCTTTTCTTGGGTTTTTGTATCTTGATCTTGTGAGAAATCATTGAAAAGACATGTGTGGGGCTCAATTGCTTATCTTTGCTTTTAATGACTTCTTTTTACCAAATACACTTTCTTGATTATGTTTCAAACTAAAGATGTCCTATGTCAAAATTCCTTTTCTTCCCACAAAGTGTTGTGTGGGAGTTCCAAGAAATTGAGGCAAAGGGATTTCCTAGGTTAACCCTAGTTAGAGCAAATGACGATATAAATTCAAGTGATGAGAAACCTCTAAGGACATAATCCCAAGGGAAGGCAACAACACTTAAATTTGTCAAAAGGTATTTGCTCTATCAAAAGGGGTTTGAAATTTGCATGATCATGTTTAAGTGTTTGTTTTCCAATGTTTACGAACAAGCATGTGTTTTTGTAACCCAAAAGCATGTACAATCCTATGGATGTGATAGACAATGTTTGTTGAGTCCCCACTTGGACAAGTCCAGCTACACCTACTTTTAGCGGATGGTTAGATGCTTGGACCCCAATCGGGCTCCTCCACCTGGGCCATTAATGTCAATCGGCCTACATCAACACCCATGAAACTTAATGGCATGCTTTCCATCTCTACTAGAAGACCGTGAAGAGGGGGTGGCTTCGTGAATCCACCATTCTTGCACCAAATAAATAGGATTGCGATTTTGGCAAATTCCTACACATGGGTTCTAATAAGGACTTCTTTCCGCTCGGAGATTGACCCATACTAGCATCTCCTCTGATCCATCTTGTTTCGAGCAAACGCGATTATGGCGCTTTAACCAAACTTTCATTTATATCCCTACTGAAATACTTTTGGTTTTAGAGTGTACCGGCTGAGTCGCCGCCAGCTGGGTGAGTAATTCTTTTCCCGGCAGCTCCCTCTTAAGATAAAACAAAGCTTTGTTAAAAAGACACAACTGTGAATCCCCGGACGATTCGATGGCACAAAGAAAAGAGAATCTACTAAAGTCTCTACTCACACTCTGCAGACAAGATGTTCAATTTTAAGCCCAAAATTGAAGTGTTTCCTTAAAGCACAAAATGTATTTTGAGTGTTTCTCTTGCACCCTAGATCGCACGAAGCGCAAGGGGAGAGGATACGTACTCAAAAGACAATCACACAATTCAAACACTTGTTCGTTTTATACCCTTCAAAGCAATTATGAATTCGTTTTAAGCACCAAATGAAATATGAAGATTGTTTGTTCAATTTTTAACCCAAAACGAACTCTAGTAAGTTTGTCCTAAGATTCATTTTAAGCCCCTTGCAATGAAAATCAAATTGTTCATTTTAGACCCAAATGAAAATTAGTGTCCTAAGAAGGAGAAGGAAGACAAATTCTTTGAAGAAGTGTTAAACAAACACTTAAGTGTTAAAAAAAACACTCTGATTAGACAAAATATCCTCTTCATGCTCCTCTTTCTTTTGATTTTTTATTTTCAACCAGGCGCGCTATAACAGTGATCGGGCGCGCTATAACAGTGACCGGGCGCGCTACAACAGTGACCGGGCGCGCTATAAAAATGACCGGGCGCGCTAAAACGGGGATTTATGAACAAAACTGTAAAAAATGGCGAATTTTAAAAAAAAAACGTGTTAGAATCCGTTGATCCGCCCTCCTTCTAGCGCCAATATGTGAACCATGATCCTAATACCTGCAAAACACAACAAACAAACACATTAGAAGATTGAAATGCAAGTTAGAAACATGATTCCTCAAGAAATCTATTTGAAATTTGCAAAAGATGAGAAATGAAAATGAAGAACACAAATGAAACAATTAAATTCTATCTAATGCAAGCAAACTCTTGATCTCTTGAGGGAGTTGGTGCCAATTTGATGTGAAAATTGGCCCTTTCCCAACTCCAATGCTAGCTTTGATGATTTGATGAAGATTGTGATCCACTTTGATGAAGATTGATGAATGCCCCAAGCCAAAAATCTGCAAAAAACCTAGCTATGATTCAATGAGATGGATGAGAATTGCTAAGTATTTTAGCATGGTAACTTTGCTTGAGATGTGTATGTTAAAATGCATGGTGAAGCATTCTATATATAGAATGTTGAAATGGAAACAAAGCCAAAATAGAGCAATGTGGGACAAAGATTCAACCAATGATATAATGCCACTTGTCAACATGTGATTGGGTGAGGAATGAGCAAGTTTTGACAAATGTGCCAATAAATGCATTTTTGAATTTGAATTTTTGAGAAAAGACATGTAAGAGGGGGAAAGAAAATTGCATTAAATGCCACTTGGCTCAAGGCAAAGGACATGTAAGAGATCTTAAATGCCTTGTTGGAAGGACTTATTCCCTCTTGTATTTTGAATTCAAATTAGGGGAATATTCCTTAAAAGATGCCTTGTTGAAGGAAAATAGAATTTAATAAATCAAATAAGTCTATTTTCATGTGCAAGTTGCAAAATCTAGAGGATTTGATGGATTAAGATTAAATGTCGAGTTTGATTAATTTAAGGGATATTCATTTGATTTGACAATTTGATTTAGATTTTTTGGATTAATTTAAATCAAAAGAGGAATATGATAAGAGGCTAATTAAATAAAGATTTTGATTTATTTAATTAAAAGGGATGGTGTTAGATTAAATCAAATAAAGTTTTAATTTATTTAATTTAACGAGATAGACTTTAGAGATTTAATCAAATAAATTGATTATTTAATTAAATAGGGATAATTAGATCAGATGAATTGATTTAATTAACAAGGGAAAGTGACTTAATTAGACAAAAATAATTTATTTAATTAAGAGACAAAAATTGATGAATTTAATCAGATAAGGGAATTTGATTAAACAATTAGACCGAGGGATGATTTAGGAAGAAACGATGTTAGTAGATCAGAGTGTGATATCAAACTGTATATTTTCGATGTCTACAGTTGCTACATTTTTTGCCAGTCATTGTCACTTTTGCTCTATATTTTATACTCCTTAGGTTGCTTAAGATTTTGATAAACAAAGGCTGAGACTTTTGGATTGTAATTGTTGATATGGATGAGACAAGTGTTGTGGAGTCAAGTTATTAAAAATTGTTTTTGCATGTGTATTTGTAGGACATCAAGAGGCTATTCAAGACATAAATCTAAAATATTTATCTAAGCCTATTGTAAAGACATATATTGGATTTAATTGTGGCCATGGTGGGCCTTCTGGTGTTGTTGTAGTTTGTAATCGTGAGGTTATTGCAAGCTATCATAACCTTTTTTTAAAAGTGTATGGGTCCTATTACACATGTTGAAGCACAATGCACATAGTTATTCAAAAACAGTAGGATAGTGTTTCATAAGGAAAAATATTCCATGAAAGAACAGTGTAAATGATAGCATAAACTTAGTTTTTGCATGTAGTGACAAAGTTCTCAAGTGCAGGGTATAGAACAGTGATTCCAAAGAGGAGAGACCATCAAAATGACAGTGAATCCAATGGCAGAATCAAACATGACAATGAGAACTTAAGTGTGACAGTGATAGATAGATATAATAAGGAACATAATGGGAAAAGAATGATAGTTCTAGTGGTGATGTGTGTCAAACATGAATAACAGGGGCAAAAACGATAGTAAAAGAGCAATTACAACTTCACAAGGAAGCAAACATGAAAAAGGGCAACAATGTAAATTGTAAGACAATGCTCTCCAAAGAACTTCATGACAATCACATCAGTAACCATGGAAGGAGGTCATAAGCAATGAAGGCTACAAAAACCACTAAAGCCTTATCGAAAGTGTGAAAGCCAAATAACTTAAAGAATAGTTGAAAGGGCTTGTTGAAGATAATAAAAGTTTACACAAAGAACCCATCACAAGTGCAAGACAATCAAGTCATGAAGACTATGACAGTTGAAAGGTAAAGAGAGGAAAAATCCTATGGTGACAGTACTAAAATTCATATGACACCCTACAGGGCTTAAAAGATGGTTAAAAAGCAATGCACAATCCATCACTTATAATACACAGTATAACATGAGTAAGTGTGTAAAATATGATAAGCTTATGACTCACAAACAATGCATAGTCCATCACAATCATCAAGAAGTTGCTAATAGATAGTGTATGGATGAAAATAAGAGGATAGTATAAACAATACAATTGAGGAAGAATGCATTATCGAAGCTGAAGAAGCAAACTCTTTCTATTCTGGAGGTGAATTTTTTGCCTAGTGATCTGGAACAGTTTCTTTCCACCATGAAGCCCATTTAATTATTTTACTTTTGAAGTGACAGGCTGAAGCAACATGACCTGTTTTGTAGCAGTCGGGGAAGAAGAGGAGGCAGCATGAGTCGTTGCAACTAGTTTCTTTCACCATGAAGGAACAAAGGTTGTCATTTGGAGTTGCAGGGAGTCGTTGAAAGCCCTTGCTCTGGAGCCGTTGGGAAGCCACAAGAAGAGTGACCCAATCCTGTGCATAAGTCCTTAGTAAATTTACCAGCGCCACATGCAACTATTGGAACAACAGTCGATGAAGAGTGACCTGAAGCATTTGTGATTGCAGTTGAAGGGCATCGCCAGGAAGGCAGTCGAGTGTTGCAGGGACCTATTGTGGAGGGGCATTAAGCATAAACGGATCTATCGATCAAGCCACCAAATGCTGGAGGAACTGGTGTGCAAGATCTCCGTGAAGGCACCAAAGCATTGTTGGTAGCTATTGTAGGGAGTCGTTGGGCGGAAGCCATTCCACATTCAAACTCTTATTCGGGCGGCCAAATTATTTACTGACGAATTCTGACAAGATTCAGGGGTGAGATAAATTCCGACAAAATTTAAGGCGAGAGAAAATCAGTGGGTTGTGCCCACAATAAATAGCTTATAGGCTAAATATACATTATAATCAATATTATTTAAATATGTTATTAATCATAATTAACATTTAAATATATTTATAATTAAACATAGTTATAAAGGAATATCAACATTATTTAAAAATTAATTATCAATTATTAAAACAGAATGCAACCAAACAAATCATGTTGAAAGATTATTAATATTAATTATTTAATTAATATAGTTATAGTTATAAAAGAATATCAATATTATTTAAAAATTAATTATATCAATATTAGGTTTAGAGTTAGAATGACGGTTTATTTAGGGTTAGGGTTCAATTAAAGTTAGGATTAGATTTCAATAAGGGTTAGGATTCAATTATGGTTACAGATAAGGTAATTTATACCTATCTCACATATATAAGTTTTGGGTTAGAGCTAGGGTCAAGATTTAATTAAGATCAACCTGGTTAAGGTTAAGGTTAGGGTTTAATTAGGCTTATGGTTCAATTAGGGCTAGGGTTAAGGTTAGGTTAATTTTTATCCTTAATCATAACCCAAGCCCTAATCATAACTCTATCCCTAAATTTCATTATATCTCTAACCCTAATCCCAACCTGAACCCTAATAAAATTAATCCTAACTCTATCCCTAACCCTAACCCTAACCTTAATCTTACTACTAACGCTAACCCAACCCTAATCCCAATTCTATTTCTAATCCTAACCCTAATCATAACTCTAACCCTGTTCATAATGTTAGCCCCAATCCTAACCGTAACCTTAACCCTAACGCTTACCCTAACCCTAATAATTTTGTTTTTCATGTTGTGTTGTGAATGCTATATATATAGAATGTCCATCCAGAGATATCAATATTATTTAAAAATTAATTATAATTTAGTTTTAAAAAATGTTGATTACCTTGATTAATTGTGAGATATATTAATGTATTATAAACTATTTCAATATATTTCATATAAATTATTTTATATAATTTATATAGACTAGTAAACATATTAAAATAGTAAACTATAATTTGTTATAATTATATAAACTATAAATTATAATAACCTCATAACTACAAGTCATTTTATTATAATAAATTGTAAATAGTTTTACTTAAGTTCTAATTATATAATTATATGTTTCATTTATATATTTAAATAGTTGAGTATTGAAAAGGTAATGTAGGACAAATAAATTAAGATTGTTTATTCATTATTTAATTTAGTTATCATTTCTTAATTTACACGATTAGTAAACATTGTTAAATAATTTAATTTGAAATCAATATACTAATTGTGACATACATTAATGTATTATAAACTCTAAATTATAAAGTGAAATGTTTTTTATATAAAAGGAAGGAAAACTAGGGTGTTGTCCCTTTAATACAAGGACCTACAGGCGATCATCAGTAGAGTAACATCATTAGCACATTAATAGCAAACAACCAAAGAACCAAACACCCTAATCATTCCATATCAAAAACCACATCAAAATGATAAACAGGGTAACCATATTACCAATCAACATCTTAAAACCACTAACCAACCAACCCATAACAACAACATAAAGAGTATATCTCATTAAACCAATAACTATACTCCTAAAAATGTCCATCATGAAAACCCAATTTTAAAATAGTCTTAACCAAGGCCCACCAAGGGCCACACCAGACAAAATTAAACATATAAACCATAAAAGTATCAATAGAAAATTCAAAAAACCATAAAGACCAATAAGGCCAATTCCAACCAAAAAACCAAACATCCTGCACTGCTACTATTTATTCCTGCAACATGGCTTGATCAGGGTTATAATAGCCCAATCCTTAGTGAGGAACTTGAGAAGTTCCTTGCATTTGGCATCCTCCTCCACATTGTCAATGGAATTATCCTTCTGCAATAGGCACAGAGTGGTGGAAAATCTATGCATGATCTTCAAAGCAAAGCGGGTGACATCTTGAAGCTTTTTTTTCTAAATTCTCCATTTTATTTTTAAGATTTTCCACTTCCTCCTAGACCATGTCCTGTCTGCTTCTAGCTTCCTCCATGGGGGCCTTCCCTTGAGCACTGGTCAAGGCCCTAGTCACAACCCCCTTGGCTCTAACACTGGCAAGACCCAAAGAATCAATTTTTAGACTTTCTAAAACATGGGAGGAGCTGCTTGCAGAAGCAAAAAGGGCTTCCTCCTCCACATCCATCTTATCCTTGCTCTTGTTCTCACTTTCCCCACCATTGTCAGAATTAGAGGCCTACTTGGGACTCTTCTCCTTTTTAGGCTTAGAAACCAGTCTACTGGACCTGGGAGGAGTGCTAGTCTCCTCAATGATTTTGATATCAGAGTCAATTTGCTATAGCCCGAACTTGGTCTTCTTTAAAGCTTTGGATTTAATTTTAAGGGTAGGGTCATTACGTTTCTTGTCCTTCCTTTTTACAATAGACCCAACAATAGGGGAAGTATCCTGGGGAGAGGTTTTTGAGGCTAGGTTTTTAATGTATTTTTTCTTGCTAGGGCTAGGGGTATCCATAAGATTGGCTGACGATAGAGTAGAAGAAACAAGGGCTTCCTCAACAATAATAGGTCGAGGAGGGTAGAGGACTAGGTGAAAATGATAAAGTATAAACATAAGCCCCTGGTGCATAATTGTAAAATTCCTTCCCAAATTCATAGCTTCAACAACATCTTTCACAGTATTTTCCAGAGAGTGCAAAAGAAAAAATGAAATAGAAATATTGTTGTGATTCCTGAGATGATTAAGAAAAGGAAAATGGTAGTACTAGTAATACACACCGAATCTCCCCTCAAGAGTGAAATACCTCATCACGACCATGCACACTCTGTCCTAGGGTTTAGGAAGTTGCTCACGATCATATCCACCACAGAGTTTAACAGGAACTTGTTCATCCCCATGAAAGAATTGGTTGAGGCTCGCATGGTTGGACACTTTGCTCATTTTCTTCCATTTTCGCCCATCTATTGCAAGACCAATGGCCTTAGCAATAAATTCTTTGTTGATTTCAAAGGAAATACCCTAATTGTCACCCTTCAAATCATTTAGAGAGGCTTTCATCAAACTCTAACATACATTCCATGAACTAGGTCATTCCTCCTTCTTTGCAAATATGTCGGATGGTGTCATCCCTCTTCTATTCATTGGGTTTATCAGGCTCAACATGAACAAGGCCTCCACCCATGGCCCTAGCAAGCAAATGGCGATAAGAAAAAGAAATTACAAAGTGAATGTTAGGCAGAATATAGGTGTAGATGAGAATAGTAGAGTGATTGCCATAAAACCCCAAATTAGAGTCAACCACAACAAAATAATAACAAGAAAAAAATGGCAATCCTTAAAATTATTACAATTAGTGCCATTCCCCATATCCAACTCAAAACTACCAGTTCCCTTGTGTGAGAAGTCCATCGCACAATAAAAAATGGGGACGGTAATAAATTTAGACGTCATATAGGATTGAGAAAAATCTGCGAGACCAAAGGAGATGACCCAAAAATCGAAGGGGTTCAAAAAATAATGAGCCCTTCAGTCACTAGACTCATCATGAAAAGACGTGGTGAATTCCAAGTAAGAAAAGTACATGCCACATGGCACTACCTTAATGTACAACAATGACCAGTTTTTAAAATTAAGAACCCTGCCAAGACCACTTACTAAAGTTAGTAAGTACTGATCCAGGGAAAGAAAGTCGACTTTATTAGCTTCAATGGTGAACTAGGTGAGATTCATTCTTCAAGAGGGAAAATGGAAAAAGAGGCAAGGAGTAATCCTTCCTCCAATAATGTAGCCACTCATGAATAAGTCCCAAAGAAGCCAAACTGTCAGCAACCACATTTCCTTCCCTATAAACATGCTACAGAGTGAATTCCTCCATCCAAGTAAGAAGATATCTAATATCTTCAATTATTCCTTGAACTAACCATCCAGCTGACATTGTTCCTTTTGTGGCTTCAGTTATCAATCGAGAGTCACCCTTGATTTCCAATGTTCGGACGTTGATCGATAATGCAATCTTAAGACCCCACAGAAGTGCCATACCTTCCACCTGATTATTTGTGTGTTCATTTAAACTCACTATGTAGGTAGCAATCAAACTACCATTATGATCCCTAATGACACCACACCCAACCACTTTCCCAGCTCTGGTCACCCCATCAAAATTTAGCTTGTACAAGGGTGGTCTAGGAGCTTCCCATTTTGTGTTATTTATGCTACCTTCTTAGAGTTATCAAATTTGTGGAAGTCCCTAGGAAGTTTCCAAATTCCCTATGTAGGTAGCAATCAAACTGCCATTATGATACCTAATGACACCACCCCCAACCACTTTCCTAGCTCTGGTCACCCCATAAAAATTTAGCTTGTACCAGGGTGGTCTAGGAGCTTCCCATTTTGTGTTGTTTTTGGCTACCTTCTTAGAGTTATCAAACTTGTCGAAGTCCCTAGGAAGTTTCCAAACTCTAGCAATTGCATTGTCCCAACCAGTTGAGGGACTACTTAGAGTCTTCCATCTACAAACAAATATGTTATCCAATAGGAGTTTGTCAAGGGTTATCGGCACACTGTCAACAATGTTCTCTTTATCCCTGAAGATTTTGTCATTCCTCTTTTTCCACAGACATCAACAAATATGAGGCAGAATTTGCCACCAAAGTTTCCTGATAGGGGGATGGTTTGAAGGACACCACCAATTGAAAATAAATTGTTGAATATCCTTGTGAAATACCCACTAGATGTTGAACTTCTGAAGGACATTTTTCCAAACTTAGGAAGCAAATTAACAACTGTGGATGAAAGGATGGGATATTGTCTCTACTTCCTGCTTACAAAGAGTACACATGTTGGGAATTGGAAACCTCTTTTGATAAGGTTGTCTAGGGTTAAAATTTTACCATGAATAGAATCCTGCCAAAAAAAGTTGATCTTGGGGATGAGTTGTGGGTTCCAAACCTTCCTCAATCAATTCTAATCACCATCAAACTTTTAATAACATATAGTAAGAAGTCTTCACCAAAAAGGCCCATGTGTGACTTTTCATCCAAAATAGCTTGTCCTCCTTAGGTAAAAGAGGAAGTCTCACTTTATTTATTAATGATTGAAGCTCAACAACCTTAGACAGAAGGGTAGACCTGTCTAAGAAAAATTGATCGAGTTTTTTCCATTTATCTCTGGGGGTTATATAATCAACAATATAAGTGCCAAAGAAGGGCAATGTCCGCTCCCTTAGAATATGGAAACTACTACAGCAAGGGGTTTGTCCCCAATCCATTGGTCCTCCTAGAATCTTATTAATCTCCCATTGCTAATTTTCCATCTAAGGCATTCCTTAATAAGTGTTCTACATTTGAGGATATTGTTCCATATCTTTGATTTGGAGGGCAGACCATTTAGTTCAATGGCCTTGGAAAAACAACCATGGTTCAGATACTTAGCCCTCATAATGTTGCACGATTTAGCTTTGCCAACCACAAGATTCCAACCAATTTTGAAAATGAGAGCTTGATGCAGATCAGGTGGAGAAGACTCATCAATGAATAATGACAACTTCAAACAAAGAACTCTTTCTCACAATGAACTTAGTTTGGTAGACATCAACTCACCCTCAAGTTCTCCAATCACTCATACTTGTAAAAATAGCATTAAGACTCATAAGGATCTCCACAAAGGTTTTCAACACTCATACAATGACAATTGAAAGTGCTTCAAGCAACCACCAAAGTAGATTCATGGAATTTCACAAAAATCATCATTTTGCACCAAGTTTCCCTTGTAGTAGTTGGAAACAGGTTTTTGACACTTTTCACAAAATTTTCTCAAAACACCAAGAAAAAAAAACATGGATTCAAGGACTCATTTCAGAGTTATTAAACATAGTAGAAAACCAAGTATGACTACTTTGGACTAGATGCCTCAAAAATAGAAATCTCTTTATTTTAAGCGTAAAATTAGGCCAAATTTCCAAAAGGACTACCTCTAAATCTTCACTCTAGACTTCCAAACCCTAAAACAGTCTTTATTTGTATTTCAAAACCAAGTAATTTCCAATTCTTAGGAGCACACATGCTCAAATAGACCCCTAATGCCAAAACCCTCCTTTTAGCCTAAATAACTAGGGTTTTGGAGCACCCTTATTGTTTCTCCAACTTCCAGGCCTTTCCTAATCAACCCAACTTCTTAGACATCTCTAATTAGGTGCTCTCATGCTTTAGGAACAATCATTAGACCTTTGACAACATTGTTTCATCAATTCTTAGGTCTATACCATCATCTTCACAAGGAAAATCATATAGTTCCAACCCTTTCTTCCATGCTTCAAGCCAAGAAACCTTTACTACACACCTCCTACCTCTAAAGAAACATTCCATACCTCCAAATACATCATCCCACTGAGTTACAAGGAAATACAGTAGGTGGGATGATGTTTAGGCTATTACAATGGCTTCAAAACCCTTATGTATGCTCAAACCTAGTATGGAGGATTTAGATGGTTTTAGGCCTTAAAAATATGAACTATCCCCTGTGAAAGTTCCCAATGCAAGTTAAAACATCTATCCATAGTTTCAAATAAGAAATCAACACATTGGAATCCTATACGACCTACAAACAGAAAAAAGAATACAAAAAACACAGTGAAAAGCAACAAGAAAACAAAAATTCTTCAAGTTTATTGTATTCTCTTGGCTTCAACAATAGATTTTCGAGCCTCTCAATGGCTTTAAATACATTTTGAACAAAGTCCCATTGGGTAACTTCCAACTTCCCTATAACAACTATTTAAAACACTAAACTCCTATTACAAGACAAATAAGTTGACAACTTATAGCATCAACTTTGTAAACTATAGTCAACCTCCTCTAAGAGACATTTCCAAGAGGTTTATTACATTTTGAGTGGTCTCCTGAGACCTTATTTAGATCAGCAAAGCTTTGAATACTCCTTAAAGATCCAAACTTCACTTCATTACATATCAACCTAACAAATTTGGAAACATGATTGTAGGTGCTCCTGCATCATACAACCCCCCTAAAAGAAACTCATGTCTCATGAATGGAGGTTGATACCAACCCCACCATCCACCATGCATGATCCTTGGATCAATAATCCACTGTTGGAAACCTTGGTTCTTAAATTGCCTTGCACATGGAGTTGTGCTTACACTTGCACCTAACTATGTTTGCATAATTAGACCCAAGCTTTGCTTTTCCTTCATTCTTGATCTAGAATTCACCTGTCTCCTATCATCTGCACCTGCACACAAACAAGGGTCAGTAGTCTCATGTCCTGACTTCTTTTCTAAGTCTCTTCCTTGCTTGCAATATTTCTCATTGCCCTGTTCTTGTTTTGTCTTCATTGTCCCTCTAACCTCTCTTATTACTATCCCATCAAAACTTTATACTCTGTCTGACTTTTGCACCCTTGATTTGTCAACCTTTGCATCTATACCTACAAATTTCATTCATCTCACACCTATATCTATAGGAATAGGGCATTCTATGGTTCCAACTAACACACCTTCTTGCGTTTCCACTGTCAAACCTCTTTTTACCACTATATCAACCTTCTCATCTGATGTTCCTGCATTATCAGACCTATACTTGGTCACAATATCATAAATTTTGGTTTCCCTCATAACATTTAGTGGCTCTTTGTTCCCACAATTGATTGCTTTGGCTTTCCCTTTCTCATCCTCTACTAGTGGAGTCAAGACAAACCTTTGAGCATCTTTCATGATTGTATACTTGTTTACTTTCCCATCATACATGGCACACCTATCATACTGCCATGGTCTTCAAAGGACTATGTGGCAACAGTTCATTGGAAGAACATCACACTCAATACTATCATGATAACCACCAATTTAAAAATCCACAATAGCCTTTTCATTCACCAATAAGGTTTGATCATCATTCAACCATGAGATTTTTTAAGGACATTCATGAGGAACTCTTTGAAATCCTAACTTGTTTACCATTTCACATGAAACCATATTCTCAGCTGAACCAGAACCAACCACAACTTTACATAAATTTCCCTTGCTCTTGCAAGTGGTTCTGAAAAGCCTCTTCCTATGCAATGGCTCCACCTCTTTAGTAGTCTTCAAAAGTTGCTTGTGTAGCATTAAGGCTTCTCCAAATTCTAATGTGAGGTTCACTACAGGTGAAGTCACACTCTCTTCATCTTCATGCACTAATTGATTCCTCCTCTCTCCACCATGAGAGCTTGAGCCTTGCTTTTCAGGACGTTTGAAGGCTGGATGTCCAGGTTGGTTACAAGTGTAGCATCTCCTTGAAAACACATTGTTAGAATTCCTACCTCCTCCAAACCTACCTCTTATGCCTCTCCATCCACTTCTGAAATCAAATTGTTCTTCTCCTTTCATGGCATCTTCTTGATTATCATTGGTTGGCTTTGAATTAGGCATGGATCCTCTTCCTCTTGCACTAGGACCACCTCTTCCTCTCACTAATTTCTCTTGTATCCTCTTAAGCTTCTCTTCCACCCTGATATCCATTTGATAACAATCCTCTACACTCCTAGGGTTAGCCAAAACCAATTCATCTTGTATATTAAGCCTCAAACCACCAAAATATCTAGCAAATTTTTCATCTTCATTCTCATAATGACCAAACCTCAAACTTAGTTTATAAAACTCTTCAGTATAAAACTTAATATCCATTTCCCTTTGTCTTAAGTTTTGTAATCTCTTAAACAATTGAACTTGATGATCCTTGGGTAAGAATTTACCTTTGAGATTTGATATCATCTTGTCCCATGATGTGATCTTAGAATTTCCTTGCTTCCTCCTCTCAGATTGAAAGTAATCCCACCATACCAAAGCATGGCCCTGCAACTTAGTCTTTGCAATCTTGACTCTTTGCTCTTCAGGAACCTCATCACATTCAAAATGGTTATCTAATGCAGCAATCCAATCAAGTATTTCCTCATCATTTAAACTACCACCATACTTAGGGACATCAGTTTTTACCTTAGGCTTGTCATCCTTCATGACCTTCAACAACTTTGCAATTCTTTGATCCTCTGGAGTAAGCTCTTCTTCCACATCTTCAAACTCATCATCTTCTTCTTCATCTGTCTCACTACTCTCTTCAACACCTCTTATTTTGTTTGTCTCCAAGGCTATGATTCTCTCTTCTAACTCTCTGAGTTCCCTTGCATGCCTATCTTTCATCTCCTTCATCTCTTTAGCCATATCATTCTTCTTTGGAGGCATCTTGTCAACCTTGCCTCTTCTTCAACCTGCAAAAATGAAAAAAAATCTACTCCCTACTCTAATACCACTATGATGTAGATCAAGGTGAAGAAAACTCATCAATGAACAATGACAACTTCAAACAAAGAACTCTTTCTCACAATGAACTCAATTTGGTAGACATCAACTCACCCTCAAGTTCTCCAATCACTCAAACTTGTAAAAATAGCATCAAAACTCACAAGGACCTCCAAAATTTTTGTTAACACTCATACAATGACAATTGAAAGTGCTTCAAGCAACCACCAAAGTAGATTCATGGAATTTCACAAAAATCATCATTTTGCACCAAGTTTCCCTTGTAGTAGTTGGAAACAGGTTTTTGAAACTTTTCACACAATTTTCTTAAAATGCCAAGAAAATAAAATGTGGATTCAAGGACCCATTAAACCAAGTATGAATACTTTGGGCCAGATGCCTCAAAAATAGAAATCTCTCTGTTTTAAGTGTTAAATTAGGCCAAATTTCCAAAAGGACTACCTCTAAATCTTCACTCTAGACTTCCAAACCCCAAAACAGTTTTTATTCATGTTTCAAAACCAAGGAATTTCTAGGCCTTAGGACCACACATGCTCAAATAGACCCCTAATGCCAAAACCCTCCTTTTAGCCTAAATAACTAGGGTTTTGGAGCACCCTTATTGTTTCTCCAACTTCCAAGCCTTTCCTAATCAACCCAACAGCTCAAAAATCTCTAATTAGGTGCTCTCATGCTTTAGGAATAGTCATTAGGCCTTTGACAACATTGTTTCATCAATTCTTAGGTTTGTACCATCATCTTCACAAGGAAAATCATACATTTCCAACCCTTCCTTCCATGCTTCAAGCCAAGAAACCTTTCCTACATGCCTCCTACCTCTAAAGAAACATTCCCTACTTCCAAATGCATCATCCCACTGAGTTACAAGGAAATACAATAGGTGGGATGATGTTTAGGCCATTACAATGGCTTCAAAACCCTTATGTCTGCTCAAACCCGATATGGAGGATTTAGATGGTTCCAGGCCTTAAAAATCTGAACTATCCCCTGTCAAAGCGCCCAATGTAGGTTACAACATCTATCCACAGTTTCAAATAAGAAATCAACACATTGGAAGCCTGTACAACCTACAAACAGAAAAAGAATACAAAAAACACAGTGAAAAGCAGCAAGAAAACATAAATTCTTCAAGTTTATTGCATTCTTTTGGCTTCAACAATAGATTTTCGAGCCTCTCAATGGCTTTAAATACATTTTGAACAAAGTCCCATTAGGTAACTTCCCTAACTTCCCTATAAAAACTATTTAAAACACTAAACTCCTATTACAAGACAAACACGTTGACAACTTATAGCATCAACTTTGTAAACTATAGTAAACTTCCTCTAAGAGACATTTCCAAGAGGTTTATTACATTTTGAGTGGTCTCCTAAGACCTTATTTAGATCACCAAAGCTTTGAATACTCCCTAAAGACCCAAACTTCTCTTTATTACATATCAACCTAACAAATTTGGAAACATGATTGTAGGTGCTCTTGCACCAGAGCTTTGTTTAAATTGGCTAGCTTTCTAATCCTGAGGCCCCCTTGACATTTAGGTCAGCAGATAGTGCCCCAATTGACAAGAGCCAGTCTTTTTTTATCTTCCACACCAGTCCACAAGAAGGTCCTTTGAATTCTTTCCAGTTTTTTCGCCATGGAGCCCGTAATTAATAACTATTTCAATATATATTTTAATTATATTTTAAAATATAACAAGTAAATAAATTTCTTCAAAAACTATGTAGATTAACCTATAAAATAATATTTGATTTCCTTTTTTGAGTCTATTATTACAATGTCAAATTGATCAACAAAATCAATGGTTAAATGTCGTGTTAATTAAATTATTTTTATTAGAATAAACTTAAAATAGAATGTATGATTCATTTTATTTTGTTTAGATTATTAGTCTTATTTGGATAGGGATATTAATTGTTTGTTGGATTGTATTTTATCCAAGAGTGAAAATTAATTTACTTTTTAAAAGTTACACAATTCTTTTTTATGGAGTTATTGAAATTTGGTGGCTATATTATCATATTATATTAATATTATTATATTCTTATTTTTATTATATTATAATAATTTTTTTTTTTTAATTTCAAGGGGTAAACGCTTTTGACAGCTATGAACCGGAATACAACCATTCAACAATACCACCCCAACAAGGTTTGAACCTTGGTGGCAAGAACAACAATGCCACCTATAAACCATCACACCATGCCAATATTGGCTATTATATAATAATAATTATGTAATTATATTTTTATTATTATTTTAAAATAATGAATAAACAATCTTAATTTGTTTTTCCTACATTGCCTTTTCAATACTCAACTATTTAAATATATATAAATAAAATATATAATTATTATCAAATAATTATATAATTAGAACTTAAGCGAAACTATTTACAATTTATTAAAATAAAATGACTTGTATTTTTTAGATTATTATAATTTATAGTTTATATAATTATAACAAATTATAGTTTACTGTTTTAATATGTTTACTAGTCTATATAAATAATTTATATGAAATAAATAAAAATAATTTAGAATTTAGAATTTATACGATATTAATGTATCTCACAATTAATCAACATAATCAACATTTTAAAAATTAAATTATAAATATTTTTTAAATAATGTTGATATTTTTTATAACTATAACTATATTAATTAAATAAACAATTAATATTAATAACCTTCCATGATATTTTTTGTCACATTTATTTTAATAATTTAAAATTAATTTTTAAATAAAATTAATATTTATTATTATTATATATTTTATTCTTTTATAACTATATTTAATTATAAACATATTTAAATATTAATATGATTAATAACACATTTAAATCATGTTGATCATAATGTATTAAATTATATGTTTTAATTAAAACTATTTTAATATTAATTGTTTTCCAGTATAAATGTTGTTTAAAAAAATTAGAAGTTACACAGTTCACGAAAAATGTCTTTTATATTTAATACTAACGTACAATCGTGAATAGCCGCTGCGAAATAGGAAACTGTTTCTCCAATATATATTGCCCCGTACTTTATGCTAGGTAATATGGATATGTGGCATGGGCATGCATCCATGCCCCGGTGCAAATATGGGGCTCAGGCTCAGGGCTTAAAATTGACGGTCGATTCTGTCTGTTAGCAATTTTTTTGTGACGGTCATTTATTTGAAGTTGCCTTTCAAATATTAAAGGTTATCTATTTTAAGAAAAATATATGTAGATTGAAAAAACATATATAGGAATAATTACATAGAAATTTTGACAGTTGAACTAGAATTTTTCCTTTCAAGTGATACAGTCTTCCTAAATTTTAATTGTATTTTACGCTAAAATGACTAAATACAGCCATACGGCCATCAAATTTAAGCCCGAACGGGGCTGGACAGCGGCTGCCTTCAAATCTCCCGCTTTTAAAATCCCGCGTTTTTTTAAAACTTTTGAAATGTCCGTCCGTCCGTCGCCGTCCGTCTCCGTTCGCTCCGTCTGTCTCCGTCCGTCGTCATCATGTTATGGTATGCATGATGGTATGTTATGATGTTATGACATGGGGTCTTATGTTTGATGCGTTTTGTTGGGATATTAGCTTCTCCCCTTCTCGGAAAGGAGTTTCGTTTTTTATGTGGCAACTAACTATCTTCTCCCGGATGCTAAGAACCGTTGAAACTGTTCGTTTGCTGACACGTATGTTTGTGTAATACAATTAGTTTGTAAACCAGCAGATTTGAGATTGCATGATGAGGTGGTTAACGTTGTAAAAGAAGTGTTAAGGCCTGGAATATTCACCATCAAAACACTGAAAGCTTACCATTGTAGGGCTAAGCTCACGATGGCTTCGGAAATAGAGGCCCTGCCTTGTATTATGAAGTTGGTTGAGAGAAGCTACTATACTCCACCAGGCTGGCGTTTAGCAACTTTTCAGGAAGCAAAAGATAAGCTTGAGATGATTAAGCAGCAGGGTCTTCTCCAGGGATGGGAGAGAGCTCGTCTTCTTGACGGCTGGATAGGTGGCCCACGTTATAACTTCCAAATGGGAGATGACTTCAGAAGATGTTTGGGATACATGCTTCTTATACAAGTCCAGCAGTCAGCAAGCTATATCTCAGGTATATTCTTCTCTTCACCAATCTTACTCTATTTTAAACCCAGATTCAAACGATTGGTGAGCATATTGCTATTCTCGTGCAGGTAATTCAGATCATGCGAGGAGCATGTATGAAGATGTTCCCCTCACCTACAAAGGAAGAGAAGTGGCATTACTTTTGTGTGCTCAAGACTGGAATTACGAAGTTGTGTACTGGGTGCTCAACTTTTGGGAAAAAGGAGAGACTTTCAACCCGCTAGATGTCAGAGAGGGCAAAATACCTTTCAGCAGTAGCACCACATTTGTAGAGACGAACAGAATGATATGTCATATGGGCAGAGTGCTTGGAGAAGAGCGACTTGCCAGTGATAAAGCGATGAGGAAATTTTCTCGAGAGTCGGTTAAAGAAGTGATGATTAGCATGGGAAACTCCTGCTGGAACAAGTTCAGTCAGAAGCATAAGAAGATCTTAGGGAAAACTTTTCTTGATGGGATAGATAGAAATAGCAGATCGATAAGTGAAAATGAGGAGTGTTCAAAAGTGAATTGGTTTCAAGAATTTGCCTCTCAAGGAGACACGTCAAATGCTATCTGGAATTTCTTGTGGTACCTAATCTCCTCCACAATTCTAGCAGACACAGTCATAAATAGAATTATTCCTCTACTGTTGAAAGAATGGGAGAATGAAAGGTGTCAAACGGGAAGCCAAAGGAATTTCATTATGTCCACCGCTATACTCTCTTATCTCAGCAACTGTGAACAAGAAGAGCTGTGGAATATTTTTGAACAGGCACTAAAGGATGGAGCAAGTGATGATTGGCAACGTTTCAACGATACACTGAAGAATACATCCTTCGCCTACTACGACGAAACTGGAAATTACGATATTCTCAACAAGATTTTAATCTATGCAGTGTGGTATGAGGACAGTTTTATGGTCAACAAGGTATTAGAGTGGGGCGCCCAGCCACAAGCGAATCTTAGACCAGATCAACAGAATGTGGCTCTACCTTTGGCTATAGAAAAAAATAAAGAAGAAATTGTGAGAAGTCTTTTCGACAAATGCCATTCAAAAGAGCAGCTCGCCAATGTAGCGAACGAAGAAGGAATGACTGCTCTTCATTGGGCGTGTAAATCATATCTTAACGAAGTAAGCATATGTAAAATGATTCTTGAATACCGGGGAAGGGCGGATGTTCCAGACAAAAGAGGCCGCCTCCCCCTCCACTATGCAGTTCAGAGAGGGACGAGAGATATTATCGATGTGCTGATTGGGGGAGACTACAACGATACATTGCAGAGTCAAGATTTCTATAAAAAGAGGGCGGAGATGGTTACTTGGAAAGACAAAGATGGGGTGAGCCCTCTGGATATGGCCGTGAAGGACAATAACATAAAGCTAATGGTGAAGCTGTTGTCGGTTTCTCAACAAGCACTAGAAGCATATTTTGATAAGGTGGATTCTGCCAAGCTTCTGCTTGAGTTTGCCTCTGAAGGAAATATAGAAGCTGTGAAAATATTCTTGGAGAAAGGAGCAGATCCACTTGCTTGCGATGAGCAGGGCCAAACAGCTTTGCATCATGCTTCTGTGTGTGAAGATGCCTACAAAGCACGTTTGTTAACTGAGTTATTGCTCACGAAATGTACAAGCGAGGAAGAGAAGAAAAAATGGGTAAACAAGCAAGATGATATGGGTAAAACGGCTTTCCATTTTGCAGCTATGAAAGGACATATATACCTCTGTGTCTTACTTTACAAAATAAATGAAGAAATTCTAAGACTAAAAGATACAGATGGGCGAACAGCTGTCTTCGAAGCAGTTAAAGGAGGCCACGAGGATCTCATTGACTGGTTGCATTGTTCGATTCAAAACTGGAATGATAGTTACTTCATTGACCGCAGCGGACTGACACCACTGCATGTGGCCGCTTCAGAGGGCAGAATGCGTATAGCTGATATCCTTCTCAAGAGGTCAAAGAATTCTAAAGTATATGTGAGGACAACAGATGTGTTTGGACAGACGGCGCTTCAGAAAGCCGCTAAAGCGGGACACGCGGATATCATAAAAGTTTTGTTGCACTGGGGAGCTCATCCCCTTCTCGAAAGAGATTGTGATGGTCGAACGGTATTCCACCATTTCGCGCCAACACTGTTAACTGGAGAGGATGGAATTGAAGTTGCTAAATTGCTGTTAAAGAAGTGTGGATCCGATGAAAAGAAATTGCTTTTGCTGTGGGCCTCCGCTGCAGGGTTAGGCACTGCAGACCAACATCTTAACGATTCTCCACTCAAGGAATTTCTTTCAAAACAAAAGGACCATTTCACTGAAAATTTAGGGAAGAAAAACAATTTGTTAAGGACAGCTGCATGTCTAGGTGATGTTGAGATGACCAAAGAATTGCTTACTAGGGGTGCTCAAATCAGGGACATTAACGATAAGAACTGGAGGAGCACTTTAAGCGAAAGCGATGAACATAATGTTTACACAGGTATTCCATTTCTCATAGACTTTGAATTTCTTTTACAGCTTTATATAATTATATTTATGAAGGCAGACATTGTATTATTATTGTGCGCCTGCTTGTATACAGTTTGCAAGCAAATTCAAAGCATTGCAGAACAGGGGAATGATCAACCAAGTACATCTGACATTCTGGGTAAAATATAATCTGTTTTATTTACTAAACGAAAAAGAATGCTTAAATATTTTTTCAGCATGTTTATCCAAAGTAGTTATTCCTAATTTTACAGGAAGAAGTGATTTTGCACATGGTCTTGCCGCATTGCTTTTGAACCCTTATTTAAAACCTCCTATTACAGTGGGTATTTCTGGCAGCTGGGGTATGGGAAAGTCGAGTCTAATGGTACAGGTAAATTTAAAATCACACGTTTCAAAATGTCTTCTGCTTACTAAAAATTTTAATATGTTTGGCCTAAAGTGTAGTTGACTTTCATTCTATACAGACGGAGGGCATTTTGTTGAAGACAGCTGCACAGTTGGCATTGTTACCATCTGAAATGTCAAGTTCTGCAAGTTTCCCCGGTTTTCAAAATTTAGAGCATACAGAAAAGGGCAGAAAGAAATACCACCAGATTGAGACAAGCATAGATTTATTGCTCAATGACACGAACTTAAAAAGTAACTTTTTTCAGATTCCAAAGAATAAGATAGTTGAATGCTGGCTGAAGATAAAAGATAATATATCGGGCAGAGTAAGGAAGGTAAAATTTAAATTTATAAAATAATATATCTCTTTCTCTTTAACCATTTCCCCTAACTCAATGTTTAATGTGGTTGTTTACTAGGAAGGAAACTCGCTTCGTAAGTTTTTAAATGAGTATGAGGCTAAATATCATCATATATTTAAATCACTAGCTGCTATGGATAGCACTGGCATGGTAAATCTCTTTAGCTTGACAAAAGCCTCAGTATTGCCTTTTGTTGTAATCTGGGTAATTCTTTTCTCTAAGTATTTTCTTGTTTTCGATCTCAGTTTAAAGTAAAAGGTCCACAATCACAGTCAGAAATTGATCCTGCAACAGAGGGAAGCGCGCCTGCTATATTAACAGTCCGATATAATGCCTGGAAATACAAGAATGAATCAGAAGCATTAGCGGGTATGGCAGTTGAAATAACGAAAGGAATGGAAGGAATAATGACAGATGCACAATGGCTGAGCACATGTTTGAGAAATACTTGGAGAAAGCAGAAACATGCTATCTTGATTCAAATTATTTTTCCATGCCTCCTTGCAGTTCTATTGGCCACCTCGTTTACCTGGATCCTATGGCTGCTGCTGGATAGATACAAGATCAAGGAATCAATCCAGCTAAAATATGCATCTTTTCCTCTAACTGTAGTCATTATGGCATGGGCTCTAGTAAAGAAAGTGATGAGCACTGTAAATCCAGTAAGCGTTCAATTAATGAATTATATAAAACTTCCAGACCACGCTGAAAAGCTTGGTTATCAGGAACGGGTAATCTCTGATATTGCTTTCTTGAAAAAGGAAATCAGCAAAAACCCTTATTGTCTGTGCAGTGCTGCTTCCTACATATGGCATTTCATCACAGGGTCTTGCATTATTTCATTGCTATCTTCTAAATACAGTGGAGGGAACATGCCCAGTTCGATACCAAGTGCTAATCTTAGAACAATTGTATTTGTTGATGATCTTGATCGGTGTCAGGAATCTATCATTCTTCAGGTAAATATAGAAGAAATTTATTTTCAATCAAAATTTTTAACTCCTATGCCATTGACAATGTGTTAATATAATTTTGTATGGTACACAGGTTTTATCGGCTATTAATCTTGTATTAGCTGTCTGCGAAATCAACGTGGTTCTAGGAATGGATAAAGACTTGATCCAACGGGCAATAATGAAAAGGCACGGAGATAAATCATTGAAAAATAGCAAGTTAGCAGACAAGTATTTACAAAAGATAATACAACTGCCATTAGACCTTCCTGACCCCAGTGAAGTCCAATCAAAGAATTTTTTGGATCGACACTTGGGAGTGTTCCAAAAACAAAGCAAGGAAGGCCATTCAAAAATAGATGCAAAAAATGATTCCATACCAGAAATAGATAGTGCATACGATGCTCTCTTTTCTCCACTTGAACGGTTAGACGGAGGTGAACGCTATAATATTGTTGATAGAATACTTGGCTCAGTGACTCCTATCTCAGGTAATAAATGAAACAAACGTAATATTTTGAGGATTTATATCTGTTTTGTATTTTCTAAATGTTTTAACTGGAGCATCTGATAGACATTTCTTTTTAAGTAGGAGAAGGTAGTAGATCAGCAGAAACAATAGACGCTCTACCACAAACACAACCAGCTGAAGGAATTGCCATAGATATTCAGGGCGCAAATGGAACAAGTATGTCCAAAAGTTTTTACAATATTCTGATATCAAAGCTACTTTGCAGTTTATAATTGTAGTCTCTTCATTTTTAAGGAGGATTTATGCCTGCTTTGTACTTTGTAAATGTTGTAACTGAAGCAACTGATAAGGCACTGCTTTTTAATTGGGAGAAGCAGAAACAATAGATGCTCCACTACAAACACAAACAGCTGAAGGAATTCAGGGTGCAAATAAAACAAGTATGTCCATACGTTTTGACAATATTCTGATATCAAAGTTGATTTACAGTTATAATTTTAATCTCTGCAATTCACACCATTTTTTCTTAATAAAGAGAAACCTTAATCCAAAGTGATTATTAAAGAAGGCAAATTAAAAATTTGTAAATATACATTCAAAATAGCTATTTTGTTTACCAGATTGTCTAGCATTCATCCAAATGCTTAAAGTACAAGTGAAGTATTGTAACCATACGTTGGTACTGAACCTACTTAACATTACTATTAAAATGTCATCCATAGATTTATTGTTCACTTTCTTTTGGCATTTAGAAGTGATAATCTAGTTATAAATGCTAGTAGTTTTAGGGCGTCTATATTATTATTAAAATAATTCATAAAAATTCCATAGCTAAGAGTTGAGTAAGATTCTATAGTTTTGAATGTGCAATAAATAAAGGCACGTCTTTATGCAGGCGAGTCAAATCTTGTAACAGAGTTAATTCCTATAAGGGAGCTGTTGTTCGTAAGGTACAGCGAAGGAGAACGAGATGCATTTAGCCACTTTCAAAAAATGGCTACAGATTTCCGAAAATTGCCTCGAGAGTGGAAGCGTTTGCTTACCTACCATCGACTGGTCTGGAATATCTTCATTATAAACAGTGAAACCAAGCATTTGGATGGATGGCAAGTCCAGTTGATTTCTTGGATATTCCTATGCTGGGAATTTGAGGAAAACATAAATATTCTTATACAGGTACGTATAAGTTTAAAGAGAAAAATTATATATATAAACATAAATGAATCTAATGAAGTTCATGAACTTCTCTCACCTTTTTTGCAGAGATGGAACGAGATTGATCTTCTTAAAACCTATAAATTAGAATCAGAATCAGGATCAGAATCAGGATCAGGATCAGGATCAGGATCAAAATCAGAATCAGGGCCCACAGGACCGTCACTACGAACAATCGTTAAGCACTGCATAAAGAAAGAGAGCTGGATTATAGGAAGCAATAAGGGTGAAAAGATGGCTGTGACTTCAAATGGAAGAGATACAGCTAAACATTCCAAGAGTTCTGAAAATAAAGACCCACCAGCAGAGAAATTGCAAGAGGACGTCAAAGAGAAGGATGCTACAAATTCCAAAACTATAGAGGTTCGTGAAAGCAGCAACATGGAACGAATGGAATTAAAGGAAGGTGTCAATAACCAAATGATATCAGGAAGAGATGTCACTGAAGGTGGAGATTATTCTGAAAGCAGCGAAGTGGCAGGGCCAGAGAGCTTAATCACAGTCGTCAAAGAAAAAAATGATAAGTTAGAGAAATCATTATTAATAGAACTAGATGCCATCAGGAAGGAAATAAAAGAGGAAGTGAAGGTGCAGTTGGATGCTCTTAGGAAAGAAATAAACCTACTGAAAGAGCAGATGGAATCCCAGGAGACCTGCAAGAGTGAAAAGAGGGTCAAGGAAAAGAGATTAAAATCACAAAGTTGGCGGAGATTGAAATCTGCACTGGGCAAATATGATGTGTCAATGGCTGGTATACAAGCTTTTCAAAGGTTTAGATTCTACTGTGAAGCAGGGCATCTCCCATGGCCATTGCATTCAGAGGAAGAGGAGAATGAAGACTTTTAAAATTTTGTTTATGTCAAATGCATGTTGAAAGGAACATAATAGTAAATTAGAGCCTTTCAGGGCGGGGGCATTGCAAGGAACATTATATTAATGGCTTGCATAGCTTTGTTAAAGAATGTCACAGGTATATTATTAATATGTTTGACATAATCTTATAAATTAGATTTTCTGTATATGAGTTTAAGCCCTTCCAGATGAGAATTTAAATCAGGAAGTAATAAGTCAAAAAAGAATATTAGATATTTAGAAATGAGCATTTATAGGTGGTTTGTCTACTGAATTTTGAAGTTAATGTTTGTATTATTTTATGTGTGAGCGAGACAATTTCTGTATTCCATTTCCAGTTTGTATTTGGAGTGAGACAATTTTTCTTTTTTGGTTGTTGGAAGTCTTCACTTATTTTTAAGTGATTAGTTGTTGTCATGTGATTATTTTTTGCATTTATATTTTTTTGAAATTGTATATTTTCAATTTCATTAGTTAAAGCTGATTATGATTTTAAGTCTTCAAAGATAAATATTTATGATTTTTATTCACTATAAAATAAATTTAATTAATCTTAAAATGAAAAGAAAATTGAATTGATATATATGAAGCTTATTACTTTTAAATTAATTTTGAGATTAGGAATTTTTATTATGCTAATAAAAAAGATCAACCCAACTCAATCACATCAACCATAAACTCAAGATTAGAGGGCTATTTCTTTAATTGAATTCTAAAATTTTATAATAATATTAATATTATTGCCATTGTGACCAAATTCATTATTATATGCTGCAAATGTAGTATAGAAGACCTTGTTACATACATTTGTCTAGTAATTACATTCAAAAAATATATTTAGAATCTTAAGATAGTTGAAAGTTGAAGCTTATATTTATCATAGTAATTTAGTTCATAGAGAATCATTTACAATCTTATAAGAGCTAATTTGGTGTGTGGGTGATATAAGATAGTAGTTTAACAACCAAATTTTTTGTTGGCATAATACTTAGAGCACATGGGTAAAATAAGAGTTATACAATGCAATAAAAGACACTAATCTCAAAATATTATAAATTAAAGTAAAAAAAATTAATAATATCAAATCATATTTGTATTGACTGTTACATATTTAATATCTTTTCAATTACAATTGTAATTATAATATATAAATAAAAAAATAACATCAATTGATAAAGATTGACATGAGAATCCCATCACAACTACCACAACTACTCAATATTATGCTTTCAATGTTCAACTCCCTAACTTGTTCATTTTAAATTCTTATTTAAACTATAAAATAATATCATAAAAAGTTGTCAAGTTTTCAATCTCTAGCTTTCAAAAATTTTAACATGATTGTGCTTGTTTAAGAGCATATTATATATTAGAGGTCAAGAAATCATATTTATGCATAAGAGATCAATATAATTAGATATCATATTTGAAGAGTATTGTATTTTATTTGTATCATATTTGAGATATAAGATGGATAAGGTCCTTCCTTATGAATCATTTTTTGATATATTCTTATTTTAAGAATTTAATCTATTTCTAAACATATATTGGATACCAAAGCATCTTAAGCTAGAATAATCTCTTATGTGTTCAATATTTAATGTATTTTTGGTGTTATATGTATGGATTCTAACAAGTGACATAATAGCATCACTTTCAAAAAAGAGATTTTTTTTGTTAATATTGAAAAACAACTTGTTAAAAAGAATTTAATTTTATCTATATATGTTTTATTAACGAGATATTGATGTTGATGGAAATAAAAGTTTGAGACATTTACAAGAAGTAACCATCTCTTAATTTTATATTATATTGATGTTTGATTATGTGTTTTTGATTAAGTAAGCAACATTTATAGGGTATTGTACCCTTCACATAGAGCCACAAGGGCAAAAGAGTTTAAGATCAAAAAAGCATCAAAAACATACTAAGCCAAAAAATAGACACAACAGACCAACATCACACGGACAAACAATGAACTAGCAGCAGACTACCTAGCATCTTCCCAGTTCTTAGATAGGAGATGGACAACATCATCTCTGACCCATTCTTGATAGTCTTCAGTCTTTTTCATGTTCATCTCATCCTTCATAACTATCGACAGGGTACTCGTGACACAATGAACTAGTTTAACCATGAAGTGGGTCTAGCCACAATTTTTTTTGTCCAATTTCTCCAATCTTTCCTTCAACACACAGAGCTCCTTCCCACCAATAGTAGTGTTTCCAGGATCAACCATCTCAACATCCAACGGTTCTGAAGAATGAGAGGTCAAAGCCTCCTTCTAAACTTTTCCCACATCAAGGATGGAGCTAGGTCCTCTAGCATGCTCCTCCTCCTCACCTTCCGACACCTCCTCAACCCTACTATCTTTGTTGTATGATAGCTCCTCTTCTGTATCCAAATCTTTAACCTAAACTTTTTTCTTGTTCTTTTCTAGCCTACTAGAGTGTTGAATGATGGCATCACAACCAATAACCACCGTCTCTGCAACCACCATATCCCCCATAGAGTCCTTGTTCAATTTTTTCCTTTGCTCGAAGGCTCCTTCGAGCTTTTACCTTCCTCCTTTCCTTTTTTTTTAGGGTGGTCTTGTTGGTAGTCTTGGTGGGGGTTGATTTGAGATCACACAGACTAGCTGCCACACTAGTTTGGGCCGCTCCCTTGTTCCCTTTAAGTTTTTTAGCAGCGAGTTTGGGTTTCTGTAGGTCAACAAGGACCGGGTGATTTTTCTTGACTGGGCCTTTGGATTCGGTCGGAGATAAGTTGGTCACAAAGGGAGGCTCAGTTTCTTCAATGTGAATAGCTGAGATGGGTTTTGGCAGACACAAAGCAAGATGGAAGTGGTATAGCCTCAAAATGAGGCTCTGGTGGAGTGGCAGGGGAGGAGGGTCATTAGGATTCAGAGCAGCGGCCTCAACATATTTTTCAATAGAATTTTCAAGGTCCATAAGCAGGAAAAAAGAAAAGCTTAACAAAACTTTATGCCTGAGGTGATTCAACAAAGGGAAATGGTAGAAGTAATAGGTCTTGTACCTACCTTCTAGCATCCCATATTTCTTCAAGGAAAGGCACACTTGGTTCCATGATTGAGGGAGAGCCTCCCAGTCAAAACCTGACTAGTTGCGTACTAACGCTTCATTCCCCACAGAAAACTTGTTCATACTTTCATTATCCTAGGTTTTAGTGTGCTTCAGATGCTTCATACCAGTGCACTCGATACCCATTTCCTGTGCAATCACTTCCTCATCCACAGTAAAGGAAATGTCACCCATAGTCACACGATGATCTTTCCACAAGTTGACAAACTAAGCAAACAGATTAGGGTCATGGCCCACAAGTCTCTCCATAAGAGGAGCAAGACCACCCTCAACACAAATGTGCCAAACAAGTGGATCCTTGCAAAATTTGCTATAGTTATCTGGCTCCATCTACACACTATCACCTCCCATAATGCCACTCTACACACAGGATAACCTGGAACCCTAAAAAAAACAATGTTAGAGATAATAGCAAGGTGAATAATCACCCACACATTAAGGATTTTAAGCCATAACCGACAGTTTTTGATAATCAAGGCTAAGGACAGGTCGCACACATGAGCCAAAAATTTCCAAAAATCAATCTTAGTGGAATCATAAATGAGGATCTTCACACACAATTGACTAAGTAGGATGTGAAAGGAAAGCAAGGTTTTCCTTCCACCTAGAAAATGCACAAAAATCTAGGCAAGATGGCCGCAGGGCTAGAATTAGAAACATCTAAAAGGATAGCTATCAGAGGCAGGCCAAAAATAGTTAACCATAAAAGGATAGCTAAGAGACGCAAAACCAAAATAGCGGACAAAAAAGGGCCAATAAGGAGTTTTATCTCATAATTATTAGTCACATCAAATTCAAAATCAAGGAACTTGGAAATATGATAGCTTAATAAGATCCCCAAATGGAGATTACGTAAGGTATGGTCTAGCTTAGAGTTAATCATCAAGTAATTAATGCAACCTTTCATGATTTCCTTTTTCAAATCGAGCTCCATACCATAATTTGAATTATGCCACTTGCTATCCATCTCATCGGAAAAATTAGTCCACATAGCCCAACAGACAAGCATGTTAACCCCCCAAAAAATCCAGCTAGGTGCATGTTTAGTTATCATAATGGGTCAGGTAAGGGCTTTGTTACTTCAATATTAAACCCTAAATGTCATGAGGTAGGTTCCCTAAAGCATGCCAACATTTGGCCAATTTCCAGTGTGTGCCAAGATTGGCTAAGGCATCAGCCACTTGGTTCCCCTCATGGTAAATATGGTTGGCAACTTTTAATTTTAACTTTGAAACAAAGATTCTAATGTCAAGGAGTATGTATTTAGTACTCCACCCCAGCAATTTGTTAGAGCTAACAACATCAATAATAGACTTACAGTCTCCTTCAATATGTAGGTTCTCAATCCCCATGGAGACAGCCAACTGTAAGCCCTTCAACAACACTCTAGCTTCAACAATCATAGAAGAATCAAAACCAATCCCCCCAGCATAACCAGCCACAAAATTCCTTTGTAATCCCTAATCACACCTTGTATACTTGCTCTTCCTGGGTTGCCCTTAGTAGCCCCATCAAAATTAGTTTAAACCAACCCCTCTTAGGAGGTTTCCAAATAGTGGCACTCCAAGCGAGGGACCTAGAGTTGTCATAAGAGTTGGCATCCAAGTTATGGTGCCAAGCTTTAGCCATGCCTATTTCCACCTCAATCGGACCTTTTTGGGAGTTTTCCCTTTGAAACATGAGATATTTTCCACAATGAGCCAAGACCCAATACCAAACACCTCTTTCAAATTCATCTCAATGTTCCTGAAGATCCTATTGTTCCTCTCTTTCCATAAACACCAACATACAATGGGAGGGACCTGGTTCCAAATTTCACTAGGTAAAGGGTGGGTAAAGGGTCCAGACCAGCTTAATATAAAGGAAGTGATGTCCTTACACATCATCCATTGAATCCCCAATCTTCTTACTCCCACACCTCAACAACAAATGGGTAGTGCAACAATAGGTGATTCACTGATTCTTCATTGCATTTACACAAAAAACATATGTTGGGGATCTAGAATCCCCTTTTTCTCATATTGTCTTGGGTAAGAATCCTATTATGGAAAGTATTCCATAAAAAGAAGTTAACTTTCATAATCATGTGATGATTCCAGACCTTCTTCCAGAGATCCATGACAATACCCTACTCAATCAATAGACTGTACATCAATTTAACTAAAAGATTGCTCTAATTATCATGAATCTAGAAGAATTCACCCCCTGCAAGAAGTAGGAAGCCAAGTGAGGGAGAGAAATTCATGTAGTGTCTTGGAAAGGAGATGTAGCTTAGGGGAAAAAGGGCAGCAAAGGCCTAAGTAATTCCATTTCTTACCACCCAAAGGCCCAAGGAGGTAATCACTAATATAAATACCAAACAATTATTGAGCCAATCCCATAAGATTCCTGAATTCAAAATTTTCCAGGGGAGTGTCAATTAACGAAGTGTCCTCCTAGAATCTAATTTTATTACCATTACCAATCTTCCATTTGATCCCATTTCTTAGAAGATCCTGCAGGTTGCATATACACTTCCAAACCGGGGACCCCGAAGGGTGAGCTTCCAATAGGTAGTCAATCAAAGGCCTGTTTTGTAGGTATTTAGCATTCATGATATTACACCAATCCTTCTTATCCCTCAGATGGTCCTAGCCCACTTTTGCCATAAGAGCTTTATTGGTATTATAAATAGTCCTAATCCCAAGCCCACCACAACTTTTAGGTTGGAAAACCTTTTCCCATTTAACTAGGGTGAATTTATTTTTTCCTTGGTCCCCAACCAAAGGAAAGTCCTTTGATTTTTCTCAAATTTCTCAACAATAAATCTAGGCATCTTGAAAATTGATGTTTGATTATGTGTTATCATATGATTATTTTCACATTTATATATTCTAAAACTACTTGAAGTAGACTTTAATAGTTTTATAATAAAATTGACAATTTATGTCATGAATGGAGATGGTTTTCTGTCAAGCCATTAATGAGGAATGACATCCCCTTTTTGCATTTATCATGTATGCAGGAAGGGAAGAGGGGAAGGTAGGAAAATGAATTTGTTAAGAACTTTCAAGGAAAGTCAATCGAGTGGAAAGAAAAAGGTAGAGAAAAGGCATGAAGAGAGGTGACTAGGGTTGACGTGATTTAAGGTAGTTTAATGGAGACGAAAGGGAAAATCACATGGGAGAGAAAACACAATAAAATATGAGTAGAAAAGATAGAGGAAGGGGGTGGGAAGAAGCAACTAGGATTGTGACATGTGAGGAGTGAATTTTAAAGACCGAGTGTGGAGTCTAATGTAATTTGTAGGTGTATCACACCCTAACAATCTGAAGGAAGAGGATTTGCAAGGTTTTATTGATTTATGGAAGCCCATGATCAATTTTGCATATTCATTGCTGGTAAGCATGGGTTTGAATCGATGCCTTCCATAGAGGATTGTTGGATATTTGTTTTCCCCTTCTCCCAACACAGACTTCCTCTTTCGCACACTCTCATTTCTAGCTACTCGAGGCATTGTCTCCCAAAAAATACTACTTTATTCCCTCATTAATATGATCTTTTTTCCTATTTCAAAGTGGTTTGTCAAATACAAAGATGATGGAGAAGCAACAGAAGGAATGTTGACTCTCATTATTTTCCATCTATTTAGAAGTGTTACTTCCTAAGTTAGATCCATTCATCATGGTAGTGACAACTCTAATCCACCACTTAAGCTTACACTCAATGATGGTAAGCTCGCGGGTTAGGGTTATCCCTAGACCTAGACCTAAACCAATGAACCTTAAGGTTTCATTCATGATGACCCTACCTATATATCCCTTGGGAAATTAGAGGCTTAAAAATTTACACACTAGCATTAGAGGGAGTTCATTCTCTCCTCTTGTATGATATTTTCCATCTTAGTTTTAACTCATGACTATTCATTAAGAGTAAACTATCAACTTAGTCCAATTATAATAATAACAATTTTCTATCAAGTGTAGGATCCGTACAAAGCATTGCAAGACATTTTTGTACAAGTTCACAAATACACAAGGTTAATATCATACAAGCAAATTAGATACCATTGATTGGTAGAGATATAAATATGCTTTATGGTATCCTTGAATAGTATCATTGGATATTTATGATAGAGATGGTCATTTTAGGCTTGCATTAAATGATAGCATAATGGTGTAGAGCTAAGTTAATCTTGTGAACCTTGTACTAGAATATTGATGGGGCAATATTCTACCTATTTAAAGATAATTAACTAAACTTCTAGAGTGGAGGAGGATTTATCATTATATGTTTTGAATATAAAGGATATGCTTTGAGCATACTAAAAATACTTGACCCTATGCGATTTTATAATTTTAATATGATTATGGTACTCAATATCATTGAACCATACTGTAATGAGACCTCACTAGGAGTCTTATCGAGAATTTTGTAGCATTGTTGCATCATAAATATGTTTTGACTAGCTACTACTTAAGGATGTACACTCTTTACCAATACTCTATTCTTAGATTAAGTCTGGATTTTCTGGCAACTTGTTCCTAGGTATGTTAGATCTCTATGGTTTGAGAGATATATTATAGATAACAATATTCTTATCAAAACCTAGCTAATCCTTATTCTCTTATGTAAGAGAACATTATTGTATAGAACCTTATGTTAAAAACTATATGGTATTATCATCAGGGTACCAAATTTTACACGATATCCTTGATAGTTAATTGAAAGGATTTTGGGATCCTTGCATTGAATTGGGATTATTATTAATGGGAGTTCAAAGTTGAGATTTGGATGTCCTTGTTGGAATTTCTTCAATATAGGATTAATATAGGTTTGTACATTAACGACTTGCAATGTTTGGTGTGGATCCAAAACTTGATGATAAATTGTTATTATTATAATTGGACTAAGTTGATAGTTTACTCTTAATGAATAGTCATGAGTTAAAAGCGAGATTATATATCTCATTAAAGAAGAGAGAATGGACACCCTCTAACATTAGTGTGCAAACTATCAAGCCTTTGATTTCCCAAGGAGATATGTAGGTAGGGTCATCATGAATGAACCCTTTAGGTTTAGGACTAGGTCTAGGGATAACCCTAACCTTGGGATCTTACCACCTTTGAGTGTAAGCTTAAGTGGTGGAGTAGAGTTATCACCACCATGATAAATGGAGGAGTTAGGAAGTCAACACTTCTAAGCTAGATGGAAAATTCTTGGTCAATTAAGTTGGTAATTATTGTGAAGTGAATAAAAAAATTAGTATTGATCGAGGGTTGGATTTTACACAATATTATTATTGCCACTAGAATCATGATCATATATTATAAATATGGTATAGAGAGTTTTTTATGTACATTCATCTAACAATTGTATTCAAAAAATATATAAAGAATATTAAGTTAGTTTAGAGTTGAAACTTGTATTTTTGATAGTAATTTAGTTCATGGAGAATCATTTACAATCTTATAAGAGCTAATTTGTTGTGTAGAATATGCACATACAAGTAGCTTATGGAATTCATTAAATAAAAACTTGAGTATGAATTGAACATAGAATAAAAATAGATACAAGTTAAGTGTCGATGAGATAAGATAGTAGTTTGACAACCACCTTTTGCTACCATAGTGCTTGAGAATACATAGGTGAGAAAAGAGTTATGCAATGCAATAAAAGACACTAATCTCAAAACATTTTAACTTAAAGTACAAAAAACTAGTAACATATTTCTATTGACCATTACAATTTAGTGTATTTTAACTATAATTACAATTATAACTATAAAAATATAAAATATTATCAACTAGTAAACATGAACATGAGAATCCCATCACAACTACCACAACTACTCCATATAATGATTTTTAATGTTCAAATATTTGACTTGTTCAATTTAAATTCTTATTTAAACTATAAAATAATACCATAACTAGATGTAAACTTTTTGATATTTAGGTTTTAAAAAATTCAACATCATTGGGCTTTTTTAAGAGCATATTCTATATTAGAGGTCAAGAAATAATATTTATGAGTAGGAGATGAATATAATTGGAAATTATATGCGAAGAGCACTATATTTTATTTGTGTCTCATGTTGAAGATATAAGATGGATAGGGTCCTTCTTGATGGAATAATTTTTTATTCGAAGCATTTAATCTATTTCTAAACATTTATTCGATAGTCAAACATCTTAAGCTATAAAATTCTCTTATGTGCTCAATATATCTAGTGTATTTTTGTTGAACTATATGTGTGGATCCTAGCAAGTGATATAATAGTAGCATTTTGAGAATAGTGAGACTTTTTTTGCTAATATTGAAAAATAGCTTGTTAAGAGGAAGGTCATTTTTCCTATATATATGTCTGACTAAGGAGATCTTCATGTTGATGTAAATAGAATTTTGAGACATTTACAAGTAACCATATTAATCATTCATATCAATATCAAAGGAGATCTAGTCATGTAAAATTGACCGTGATGATTTTTTATATTTATTTTTGTTGTAAAATTAGGGAAATATAATTCAACTTAAGAGGCTTTGTTGTTCTCACATGGGAGTTTGGTTGAGTTGACCTTGTCACCATTGAAAAACTAATTTTGAGATAGCTTTTAAAGTGATCATAAAAAATTGACCTTCAAAATCTATATTTGATAGTGTTTCATGGAAAGATCAACTATATTATATCTTGCAATATCAATAAGAAATAAGACTCACAATATACCTCTAATATATAAACTCAAAATAATACCATGGGCCTAAAAAAGATCAAAAATACCAAAGTAACAATAGTGAACCAGCAATTTTGTTGATGTCTATGTACTTCTTTTGCACTCTTAGGATCTTTCACCTAAAACGAGAGAGATAGACCCTCAAAATTGTGGTGGTTCACTCAAACTAAGATATGTATGATGTAATTGAGACTAAATGCAATGATGTAAATACAAATAAATAATGAAATTGACTAATTATGATTGCAAAACTAATGTAATATGCAATGTTTGAAAACATAGTGATGTTTGTAAGAAGCTTAAAAGAATGATGAAAAATGCAAATGAAACTAAACAAAAAGTTATGTTCAAAAAGTTATGTTTCAGAATGTGTGCACCTAGAAAGTTGAAGATGAATGGAAAGCAATCTAGAAATATGATAAATATGAATTTTGAGCTGACTGGGACTCATTCACCACCTTGGGCGAATCAGTCCTAGGTCAGGGTTTTCTACCCAAAAATTGATTTCTACAAACTAGGTGTCTGGATCTGCATCTAACTCAAAAAGTCACCTCATGAGGAACTCATTCGCCACCGATGGAGAATCAGTCCACTTTCATGTTTCTACAAATTTAGAGCTTTGTTCTACACCTTGACACTTGTACAACACTTTTTGATGAAAACCCAAATCGGGATCTCAAAAAATTCCTACAAAACAACTTAAAATTGGTTGTCTTATGGGGGGTTTTCCTTAGTCAAACCCCTAGTTGGGTAATCAAACCATAAATGGATAAAAATGTTATGAAATAAATTGCACAATAGAGGAATATGATATGAAATACGCTACAAATACTTGATAATAACTGAGAATAACAAGCCACTTCGAGGGGGAAATCCTCCAAATATCTCTAATGAGAACACACTTCACAACTTGATGATGAAATAAGACTCACAACCTCTTATATATACCTATTTATGCCTAGGATATCATCTAGGCAGACTTAGACACACCTATATAAGTCTTACGCTAACCGAAACAACTAAATAACAATATACTAATGATAATATGACTTAATAGAGAGTTAAGATAGCCACAAGCCTGCGATTCATAACCCAGTGTACACTAATATTAAGAGCATAGCATTCCCCCCTTCTTCAAAGAAGCATTGTCCTCAATGCTAATCAAGTTTGGATTCTTTTGAATGAACTCCTCATCCTCCCATGTGGCATCTTCAACTGGTAAATTCTTCCATTGGATGAGATACTTAGTGAGAGTTCTATTCCTCAGATTCTTTATGCATGTTTTACGAATGCACTCTAGTTCCAAAATGATTCTTCCTTCTTCATCGAGCTCTGGTAGTGTTGTTTGAGTGGGAATATTATTCCCAATTACCTTCTTCAAATAGGAAACATGAAAAACTGGATGTATCTTTGTTTTTGGTGGCAACTCTAGCTTGTAGGCAACACTACTGATATTTTGCATGATTTGGTATGGACCATAATACCTTGGAGATAGCTTATTATTCTTTTCTTGTTGCTTTAGTGAGATTTTCTTATAAGGCTGCAATCTCAAGAAGACCCAATCCCCAACTTCAAAATTTATTTCACTATGATGTTGGTCTGCCTATTGTTTCATTTGATTTTGTTCCATGGCTAAATTCTCCTTGAGTCCTAAAAGTACTTGTTGTTGATGAAGCAAGTGGTCTTCTACTGCTTGAACTCTTGGTGACACCTTTATTGATGATGTGATGGAAGGAGGATGATATCCATAAAGTTCAAAAAATGGAGACATTTTTGATGAGCTATGAAAAGAAGTGTTATACCACCATTCTGCAAGTGGTAGCCAATCTACCCATTGAGACTATTTCTCTGAAGTGAAACAACGTAGATATCCTTCCAAACACTTATTAACAACCTCAGTTTTCCCATATAATTGAGGGTGGTATGAAGAGCTATGAGCCAATTGAGTACCCAAACATGAGAATAAATCTTTACAAAAGTGACTAATGAAGATAGGATCATGATCACTATCAATAACCTTAGGTGTACCATGTAGCTTTTGGATATTCTCCAAAAAATATTTTTCCACTGCACTTGTAAAAGGATGTGATAATGCAATGAAATGTGCATATTTAGTGAGGCAATCAACTACAACCATGATGACATTATGACCTTTATATTTGGGAAGCCTTGTGATGAAGTCCATGGATACCTCTTCCCAATGCTGGCTAGGAATAGATAAGGGTTGCAAGAGACCTGGTGTCTTAATTGTCTCCCCTTTATTCCTTTGACAAACCAAACATTCAACCACAAATTTTTGAACATCACCTTTTAGCCCTTCCCAAAAAAAATATTACTTGACTCGATGATATGTCTTCAAAAATCCTGAATGACTACCCATTGGAGACTCATGCAACTCTGTGAGAATCTTGTGTTTAAGAGTGGAATTCTTGCAGAGATACAAATGCTCTTTATACCAAAGAGTATCTCCCTTCCAACAAAACTTATCTGAACTACTATGATTACTTTTTAATTGTTCAATGAGATTACTTGTCGCAACATCATTTTTCCACTCTGCTTTGGCTTCCTCCACCCAATTTGCTTGTAATATTGAAAGGGCACACAATAAGGCTTCATCTTTCTCATCCTTCCTTGAAAGTGCATCTGCTACAATATTTTCTTTTCCTTTCTTATATACAATCTCAAAGTCATATCCTAACATCTTAGTGACCTATTTTTGTTGCTCTTAAAAAGATAGTCTTTGTTCCAAAAAATATTTTAGTCTATCACGATCTGTCTTTACCTTGAAGTTTCTACCCAATAGATAAGGCCTCCATTATTTAACTGCATGGAGGATTGCTAGCATTCTGTTCTCATAAATAGGTTTTAGTTGATTCTTACCCTTTAATTGATGACTCTCAAAAGAAATTGGTTGACCTTCTTGCATGAGCACTGATCCTATCTCATTTCTAGAAGCATTACATTCCACAATGAATTCCTTGGTGAAGTTAGGAGTGGCAAGCATTGGAGTTGTACACATAGCCTCCTTCAATCTCTCAAATGTTGTATTGGCAGACTCATTCCAATGAAAAGAATCCTTCTTCAATAGAGTGATAAGATGTACTGCTATACGACCATAATTCCTCACAAATATTCTATAGTACCCTGTCAATCCCAAGAAACCCCTCTGTTTCTTAATGGTTTTTGGAATAGGCCATTCCATGATAGCCTTAATTTTGTTAGGTTCCACCTTTATTCCTTCATGTGAAACTATGTGTCCCAAATACTCCACCTTCATAATACCAAAAGCACACTTGGATGGCTTAGCATAGATTTTATGGGCATGTGCAGGATCATGGTATGCCAAACAGGCCCTTAAGTGGCAAAAAATTCAGAAAAATCAGTGTTAGGCAACTTGACGTAAATATTTGAATAAGTTATCTATATTATTTCAAAAATATGTAAGAATAGAATTTATAGAAAATTGAATGTAGTTTCTAAAATAATAGGTTTATTTAAAAATAAATAAAATCTATTTGGTGAAAATTTGAAATTTCAATGCAGAGTACTTAAATTGGAGGGAAAAATAAGAAGTAGGTGTCTTCGACCACCTCGACCATAATAAAATGATAATATTTTTTTGTAAGATTTTATATATAAGTAGAGGACTCATGTCCGATGTGATGCATATTTTTTTGTAATTTTTTTCCAAGTAAATAATTAATTATGAATTTTTATTACAACTTTTAGAAAATATAAAAACTCATCCTGTCTGACCACCTTAACTTGGTCAAAATTCATGAAATTTTTTTTTCTTTTTTTAATCCTATAGTATGTAAAGCATAGAATGTGACGCATGTTTTGGATTCAAAAAATATGATACGATTTGAAAGTTATAGATGTTTTTCAATCAGCCTATCGATCAGGACTTTAGTCGTAATTCTAATAGAAAATGAATAATAATTATTTATTAAATTCAAATTAAATCATAATTTATATTTTTAGAAAGCTGAGAATCTCCTCTAAAAACCCTTTTCGTTTCATTAATTTTGGGTGAAAAAAAAGTCATCAGCCACATACCCTACAAATATTGCCACTTTTTGGCATACCATGATCCTGCACATACCCTTATGATCTTCAAGTATTTGTAATGTTTGATCCACATGTTGCAAATGTTCTTCCCAAGCCTTGCTATAAATCAATATATCATCAAAGAATACTAACACAAACTTTCTCAAGAACTTCTTAAAAATGGAATTCATCAAACTTTGGAATGTATATGGTGCATTGGTAAGACCAAATGGCATCACAAAAAATTCATAATGACCCTCATGAGTTTGAAATGTTGTCTTACAAAAATCTTCCTCCTTAATCCGAATTTGGTGATAACCAGATCTAAGATCTAACTTGGTAAAATACATAGCTCCATTCAATTCATCTAGCAAATCATCAATGATTGGAATATGAAACTTATCTTTAATGGTGTACATGTCGAGCACTCTATAATCTAGATGCATGTGCCAAGTATCATCCTTCTTACGTACCATCACCACAGGTGAGGTGTAAGCACTTTGGCTATGCCTGATAATTCCTTCCTCTAGCATCTCCTCAACATTTTTTTCTATCTCACTCTTTTGCATGTGTGGATACCTATAAGGCCTGATGTTTGGTGGTTGGCTCCCTTGGACTAACTGTATGGCATGATCATGATCCCTCTTAGGAGGAAGTCCTTTAGGAATATCTCCAAGAACAACTGAGTGACAACAAATTATAGCTTGCAAATTTTGATAAGTAAGAGCATTAGATTGAGAGACTTCTAATGAACATAGCTAGGCCACAAATCCATCCACTCCTTTCTTAAGCAACTTTGGCATTTGATGAGAGCTTACCATTTGTGGGGATTTTTCCTTCAACCCCCTTAGCTCTACTAGCCTTCCTTCTGATTGAAATCTCATGAATAGTTCTTGGAAGTTCATCTCAATTGTTCCCAATGTAGTAAGCCATTGTACTCCCAAAACAATATTTGTTGCACCCATGGATATCACATACATTGGGGTATCAAGTTGATAATATCCCATGGATAGTTTAATGCTATGACACTTCCATAAACAACTAATTGACCACCATCTGCAATCAAAACTTGAAACTCTGGAGCTGGATATATAAAAAAATTTAGACGAGTAGCTAACTTTTTGTTGATGAAATTATGAGTACTACATGAGTCGATCAACACTATTACCTTTTGCTTCTTTAAGAACCCCACCACCTTGAGAGTTTGTGGAGCACTGAAACCTAAGATTGCATGATAAGAAATGATTGGTTGAGAATCATGTGATTCCTCATTTGAATCCCTTTCATCCTCTAGTATGGGTTCCTCCTCTTCTTCCTCACTTGGACCTTCAATATAGAACAATTTTTTTTCACTGCATTTATGTCCTCGACTGTATTTTCTATCACAATTGAAACACAACCCTTTTTCTCTTTTCTCCTCAATTTGTTGTGGAGTCAACTTAGTAGGTTGTGTTGAATATCCTTTATCTCTTTTCACATTAGCCCCTTGCTTCTTAGGAATCAAATACTTCTCCTCTACCCTACGTGCTAAGATAAAAGACTCATTTATGGAGCTAAGGCTAAACATGCGTACCTCGTGTTGAATGTGATCCTTGAGACCACCCAAGAATAAATAATTCAAGTTTTCCTCCGCAATTGTATCCAATCTTAAGGATAGATTTTGGAATTGTTGAATATAATCCTTAACTGATCCTGTTTGTTGAAGTTTAGCCAACTAGCTGAAGAAGTTGTCTGTCACACTATTGCTATATTGTGCTTGGAATTCCTCCATAAAAAATGACCATGAGAAGGTGAGCCTCTTTTTCCTTTGATGAGTGCAAAGCCAACAATACCAAATGAATTGATCTAGTTCTAGATATAGGGAAGCCATCGTGACCTTTTGTCCATTTGGGATTTGGTGTACTTCAAAAAAAATCTCCATTTGGTTTATCCATGTTAGAGGATCCTTGCCATCGAACTTGCGCATATCCACCTTTGGAAATAAATTCCTAGATCCCATAGGAGTACTAAAGCTTGTGTCAATGGTAACTGACCTATAATTTTCACCTTGGTCACTTGAGAACTCCTTTCTTGGTTCAACCATGTAGGTGCTTAACATGTTTCGTATGTCTGATATATCTCCTCTTAGGTCACACATATCCATCTTAATTGAGGAAATGTATTCCTTGACCTTATTTATTTCTGAGTCATTAGGAGTAATATCCTCTATTGTTACCCCATCATTATCAGGAGTCTTCCCTGGAGTGACAACATTCTTTTTGCCCCTTGTTGCAGGCCCCATCATGATGGGAACCACTAATTTTGAAATAAATCTCACAAATGAAGCTTAAATTCTCAAAAAAAATTACTGTAACTTACTAGGACCAAAATAACTCACCTAGAAAAATTTCCAAGAAATAAGCAGATTTGCGGCATGGAGAGTGATAATTGTGAATTTTTTTTTTTAATAAATTTCTTATTTCTGCTCCAATTCCTCCAAATTTTTTACTATAATCTCCCTTATTATTTCTTCAAAAACCCAATAAAAATAATACTCTAGTTCGACAAGATGTACGAGATATGAAGATACCAAAATAATTGTGTAGAAACCCTAATTCTGCAATAATTCACTTAATTATGCTCCAATTCTTCTAAAATCTAGACTGTAACTTCTTTAATATTTTTTTCAAAACCCCTTTAAAAATTAGAAATTTTTTTGCCAAAATCTGAAAGATATGCTCTTCCCAAAATCGTCTCCAAAATTGAGAAAAACCTTGCCTCTACAGTGCCAAGATCATGCTCTAATACCACTTGTTATGAAATAAATTGCATAATAGAGGAATATGATATGAAAAATGCTGCAAATACTTGATAACAAATGAGAATAAAAAGCCACTTCGAGGGGTCAAACCTCCAAATATCTCTAATGAGAACACACTTCACAACTTGATGATTAAATAAGACTCACAACCTCCTATATATACTTATATATGCCTAGGATATCACCTAGGTAGACTTAGACATGCCTATATAAGTCTTAGGCCAACCTAAACAACTAAATAATAATATACTAATGATAATATGACTTAATAGAGAGTTAAGACAGCCACAAGCCAACTATTCATAACCTGAAGTACACTATTATTAAGGGCGTAGCAAAAAATATGCATAAAACCCTAGCCTTAAGTGTGTTAAAGACTAGGAAAGTTTAAAATATGTCAAAACCCTATTATATTGTGCTAGAATAAGAGGTGAAAATGTAATTTGAATGATGCAATACTTCAACCCTAGAAATCCTACAACACATCAATAATGGAGATAAAATGACATGCAAATGGAATGTAAATGGGATGCAAACCTTAATATGAAGATAGAGAAGAAATGGAAGATGGAATCACTTTGAAAACAAGTCTTTAGGTGTGATTTGATGGCTAGTTACATCTCCTCAACCTATATTTCTCCATGATTCGTCATAGGCATCCATCATCAACTCTTTGCAATGTTGAATCTTGAATGAAGAGTGAACTTCAAGACCTGCAAAAAACCCTAGTTTGTTGCCATAAAACTTTAACTTTGCTAATGAAACTTGTTGTAGAAGACTTGATTTTAGAATTTTCTTTGTGAAAATGACCAAGAGATGTGTAAAATGACTTAAATGAGTATTTCTAAGCATCAAAACCTAATTTTCTCATTATTTAGACCTAAGAGGCTGACATTCACTGAAAAATTAAGTTGAATTAATTGAATTCCCACTCAAAATTGGAATTTCCTCAAAAGCGACTCATTCGCTTTGGGATATGAATGAATTGAGTGTTTCTTTTCAGGTTTTAAGTGATTTCTTAGGTGAAACTGGCCTCTAGATAAAAAATAATGGGTCTTAGGGGCCTATAAATGTTGTTTTGAAGAATGAATAATGTGGAGGTACTCAAAAGTAGGTCCAATTAAGTGTGAAATTGTCCCTTTTCTCAAGAGTGTCCAATTTTCTACGCCACAAATAGTTACAATCCTCACATGTGTGTAGTTATCTCAGAAAAGAAAATAACTCTTACATAAGAAAATTTGACCTTCATTAAGCAAGATGATATATGCAACTCTAAAAGCTACCCTATGAAGCACTCATTACATTTTACAACAATTATCAATGGAATATGTTATTACAAATCTACTATGTGACGCCATATCTAATACCTCATTAAAAATAATATTTTTAAGTTCCTAGAGAATAATAAGAGTTACAAATGTCCCCAACTCACATGTGTATCACATTTCCACCAATCACATTTACAAATATTTTGTTGCAATTGAATCAATTTTCCTAATCATCATAATGTCTACCTTGTTTAACCATTTTTTCACTAATATTTCCCCTTCATCTTTACCTAACCTACATTTTGTGATTACCCACCATATTACTTCTTTCCCATCTACTACCATCATGACTCAACCACCACCATGACTAATTCTAACCCTATTTCTTAGTATACTTATATTTTTTAATCTAAACCCTTATCTTTTCCTCTCCTATCTTCAAATGTATTCCATCACAATCCCCCATATATCCTACTTATTATTTTTGGACAATGATTTTGGCACCCTAATGCTCTCTAACACTTCTAGTGTTTTTCACCTAAAAGGAGAGAGATGGGACAAAATGGGCAATGGCCTCATTCAAGATTAATGTAAAGAGGGATTTAATATTCCTAATTATGATGTTCAATGCAATAGAATGAAGAGAAAAGATGATTATTAATGTAAAGCCCAAGAAATATGAAGTGTTGGAAAACATAGTGCTGTATACAAACATGTGGAAAATGACCTAAAAATGCAAGTAAATGATGAAATAACTAAAAAAAATTGAGGAGGTGCACCTGGAGGCTGAAAAAGGATGGAATGAAGATCTGGAATCCTGATGAAACTTATTGCATAAGTCAACTGGGACATTTACGCCAGGCTGGGTGACTTAGTCCCAGTTTCAAGAAAATTTCTCATAAACCTGTTTCGGCCAAATGGGTATCCAAATCTACAAAAATCTCTAAAAAATAGGTTCAGTGGGACTAAGTTTCCACTAGTGGTCACTTAATCCACTTTTGAATTTCTAAAAGTTTGAAAGTGGAAACAAAAGCCCTCGGTCTATACTTCGGATCCTGACAGGTGTCAGCTTTTGAAACTGATTTTCAGGTCTGAAAGTGACTTTTTGTTGATATTTTGGATAGGTCAACAAAGAGATGTATTCAACAAGTCTTCAACCTAATTTTCAATGATCTTCAAACCCTCAAAGTTCTTAAATCTACAAACACACAATGAAAGAAGGAGAAAATGTTGATTTTTAGGGCATGGGGGTTTGCCTTGGTCAAACCCCTTTTTAGGTAATTAAACCAAAATGAAGAAACAAAGTAATGAAGCATGAAACAATGGAGTTAGTTTCTTGCCATGGTGATAGATCTTGAATTTTTGCAGCAATAGTTGAAGAATCTACCCTTGAATGTCTTAGGAAGCTATCTTGATGTCTTGCAATGATAAAACCCTAGCTTTCTTGACTTGAGAACATGATGAGTGATGAATGATAAAGAGTTATGACTTAAGATGAGTTAGGAGATTAAAAATAAGGGGTAAAACCCTTATTTATACACAATTATTGTGACACCCCTATGATTTGTTATGTTTTCTTGATAGCTTAGATACTTTGTTGGACTATGTTTTATGTTATGGTTATTCTATCATTGACAGTGGAGCGATGATAGACTATATTGATGTGATGACACATTATATGCATGGTGATTATGTTAATATGCTCTATGTTTGCATAGATGCTTAGTTGTGATGACACTGCTATATTTTCTTATTGTAGTTTAATTGATATATTATCTTGTCAGTTAATGTGACATTGTATTGATGAAGAGAACGGTATTGCATCACTCGCTTGTGAGTGCCCTTTTATTTCAATGATTCTCTCTTCACAGTGTGTATGAATTACTATCTCCTAGCACGGGGGTTGGGCCTACAGGTACCATATGGCTGGGTGGTGTGCTTCTTCACTATTGATTTTCTCTTCATGTTTGTGATTGTGGGATCTTCTTGTTTGAGGAGCTTGTGTGGTTCTATGGAGTTGTTCTTCAACTTCTTCATTGTAACTGTGGATCTATATGTATAATTGTAATACCTGAATTGTATCGAGGTGAACCTTGTGATGTAATTGTAATAATATTTATGATCTATTTAGTAATGGATTTAATGGTGTATTGGATGGTTATGTGGTGTTGTATCTGTCAAAATATGTTTTAATACATTTCTATGTGTTAGATTTATCTTGCAATGGTCTAATGCTTTGATGTATGTTGTATCTTGAGTTTAATATTCTTATTCTATGCTTGTTTTAATTTTATAAGTAATGGGGTTACATGTAGACATGTTGCATGGCCTAGAGGATGTATGTGGTTAGAGTAGGATACTTTACTCATTTTTTTTTACCTTTTAAGAAAAAAATAGTTGTGCTTTTGCAATGTGCATCATCCTCTAGGTTGTGGGACATAGTTTTACACTTGGTATCGGAGCCTAGGGTTAAACACTGGGAACTCTAGGTTAATTTGGAAACCATTAAGTTGTTTGTGTAGGATTTAAGTTGCATATCTTGTCTCACACCTTTGTGTGTTTGTGCAAGATTATGCCACCTAGGAGAGGTCGAGGCCGTGGTTGTGGCCGAGGAGGTAGACACGGGGGTAGTCAGTAGAACTCACCTCTGCATATTGTGAATGATTCTGACTGTGAGGAGCAGCAGGCTTCTCAGAACATTTTGAGAGGCGATGTTTAGGATCCAAGTCCACCAGGGATCAAGGGCGCACAGTTGCATCAGTTATTGGAGGAGACTCTTGCCCATCTTGGGCCAAGGCAAGATGTAGATCAGATTGTTGTTAAAGAGAGAGATGTAACAACTCAGTTAGATGCAGTTGTAGTTGCACATATGAGGGATTTACTTAGGGCTCGACTTCCCATATTTGATGGATCAGGAAATGAATTAGAGGCAGAGACCTGGCTGATTGACCTAAACCGATGCTTTGCTATGCACACTTATGGTAGCTATACTAGAGCCAAATGTGTAATTATGCAGTTGAGAAGATTTTCCTAGACATGGTGGAGATTGGAGGAGCAAAATCTCCATATTGATATTGGTATTGTATCTTGGGAGATGTTTCTTGAGAGGTTTCATGCCATATTTCTCTCAGATCATTGGTGACAGTGGCGTGGGGATGAGTTCCACACGCTATGGCAAATGACTATGTTAGTGGAGATGTACAAGCATCATTTTTATGAGCTCAAACAGTATGCAGGCATAGGTGACAATGAAGGAATGTTGGTGCAGCACTTTCTTAGGGGCTTAAATGCCCGAATCAATGGAGGTGTGCGGGTTTTCAAACCCAAAACCATGGAGGCGATGGTGGATAAGGCTAGACTCATTGAGGAGAATTTGGTGATGGCCTTAGGTGGCCATGTTGGAGTACAGGTTGGTAACACTTCAGCCGTAGGGACTAGTGCACGCAGTGGCCAACCACAAGGAGCTAGACCACCCAGGGAACAATAGACACCAGCACAGAGTGGACAGTACTAGAAATCTCAAGGAAAATGAAAGAATTTTTCACCTAGACATAATGACAGATATTAGACAGGGGGTGATCAGAATTAGAGGTGTGTTAAACGCTTCAGTAATGCATAGCCAACTCAGAGTTCTTAGTCTACCTTTAGGGGTAGTGTTCAAAAGTCCAGTGCACCTTCTGGTAGTAGGGGCTATGGTAGAGGTACTGGGTGTTTCGCTTGTGGCCAACAGGGTCACATAGCTCGGAAATGTCCTAATAAGGGCACGTTAGGATATATACAGAGGCTAGCAGCGTTAGAGCTGACTATAGGGGATGTAGGCAGAGGACACCATGTATTTACTGTAGTTGATAACTACCAGGCTGACCACCAGAGTACAGTGGTGGAGACTATAGGTATGTTGTAGGGTAATCAGGTTACCATATTGTTTGATTTAGGAGCCTCTAACTCATTTATTTCATCATCTGTTGTGGCACATGATAGATTGGGTGCAATGAGGCAAGAGGGTAAGTGGCAAGTTGAGTTAGCATCTGGTGCTAGGGTTGCAGTACATTCCTTTGTACCGAATTGTAGACTGGAGATTGGTTCTTTCCACACCACTACAAATCTTCGTGTTATACCATTAGGTTCTTATGACATAGTGTTAGGGATGGATTGGCTCGATGCTCACAGGGTCGTGATTGATTGTTGACACAAGTCGATACTGTGCACTGATGCATCTGGTAGTGAGGTAGAGGTAGTAGGGGTCCAGAGGCCTATATCTCTGAGAATGATCTCAACTATGCAGTTGAGAAGGTGTGTTCGACAGGGGTATAAGTTATTTGTTGTTACAATAAATGATTTGGAGATGGGGGATAGAGGGGAGAAGTTTTCCGTAGATAGCCACCCCATACTTTGGTAGTATGCAGATGTTTTTCTAGATGATATTCCAAGGATGCCACCTCAGCATGACATAGACTTCAAGGTGGATCTTTTACCTGGTTTTGAACCCATTTCACGAGAACCTTACCACATGATGAATCAGGAGCTTAAGGAGCTCCGCTTACAACTTGAGGAGTTGTTGGAGAAGGGGTTCATTTTCCCTAGTGTATCGCCTTGGGGAGCATCGGTGATCTTTGTGAAGAAGAAGGATAGATCTCTTCATCTTTGCATAGATTACCGACAATTAAATAAGGTCACCATCAGGAATTGATACCCTCTACCCAAGATAGATGATTTGTTTGATTAGGTCAAAGGTGCAACAGTCTTTTCTAAGATTGACCTTAAGTCAAGATACCATTAGTTGCAGATTGTAGAGGCTGATATTCATAAGACAACGTTTCACACATGATACGGCCACTATGAGTTCACAGTGGTACTGTTTGGGTTGATGAATGCGCCGTCGGTATTCATGAGCCTAATGCATGGAGTTTTTTGTACGTACCTAGATAGGTTTGTAGTGGTATTTCTCGATGACATTTTTATTTATTCTAGGACTGCTGAGGAGCATGAAGAACACTTGAGGCAGGTATTGTAGTGTCTGAGGGATAATAAGTTGTATGCCAACTTGTATAAGTGTGAGTTCTTCAAAACTGAGGTCAAGTATCTTGGTCATGTTATATTAGGAGAGGGGATCACAGTGGATCCTACAAAGATCCAGGCAATCATGGATTGTCCTGCACCCACAAATGTGGTAGAGATATGTAGCTTTATGGGGCTAGCAGGTTACTACAGGTAGTTTGTTTAGGACTTTTCTAGGGTAGGTCACCCTATTACTTCTCTTCAGAGGAAAGGGAAGAAGTTCGATTGGTCAGAGCAGAGTGAGGCTGCATTTCAGACATTGAAAGAGAGGTTGAATAGTGCACTAATCCTTGTAGTACCTTATCCTATAGGAGACTTTGTTATATGTGTCAATGCTTCTTTAGAGGGGCTAGGAGCGGTATTGATGCAGGATGGATGAGTCATTGCGTACGAGTCGCACAAGCTCAAAGATCATGAGTTGACCTACCCTACGCATGATATTGAGTTAGTTGCAGTAGTACATGCCTTGAATCGATGGATAAATTTTCTATTGGGCCACCATTTTGAGTTACACAGTGATCATCGGAGTCTACATTATATTTTTATCCAGCCTAACCTTAATGCTAGGCAAAGGTGATGGATGGAGTTTCTCTGTGAGTATGATTTTGACGTGAAGTACATCTAGGGGAAGGAGAATGTAGTGGTCGATGCTCTTAGTTGAAGAAGGCATGAACTCTCTGAGATGACTCTGACTGTGGATTTGAGGAGTAGGATTCTTGCCACACTTCCTACAAATAGCTGGTACTAGGAGGTAAGGTTTGAGATTGAGTCAAGCAGGACTTTGGATGGAAGATACTCAGGATATTCTTTGGAGGCAGATGGGTTATTGAGATACATGGGATGTATATTTTTTCCATCTTTGGAAGGGCTTCGTACCTTGATTTTGATGGAAGCACATTAGGAACCTTACTTGACTCACCCTAGAGTGAAGAAGATGTATGCCAATCTGTGACTACTTTATTTCTGGGCAGGTATGAAGTGGGATATAGCCGATTATGTATCACGGTGTTTGGAGTGTCAACGAGTTAAGGTTGAACACCAATATCTGGCTAGTCTTCTACAACCTCATTTAGTTCCTAAGTGGAAATGGGACATCATTTCATTGGATTTCATTGTTGGTTTACCCAACTCTTCACAATGACAGGATGTGATTATGGTGATGGTAGATAGGTTGACGAAGGTGGCACACTTCTTACCTATCTGTTCCTCCTATAATGCTTCGTCAGTTGCTAGAGTGTTCATGGAGGAAATTGTGAGGTTGCATGGTATTTCGCGTCAGATTATTTATGATAGGGATCCCGTGTTTACTTCGGCTCTTTGGACATCATTACATCATGCTATGGGGACACAATTGAACTTCAGTTCATTGTATCACCCAGAGATGGATGGACAGATTGAGAGGGTCAATCAAATTCTCGAAGATATGCTTTGCATGTATGTCATGGACCAGCAGACATGATGGGAGGATTATCTCTATCTTGTAGAGTTTGCTTATAACAATAGGTTTCAGAGTTCTATTGGCATGGCACCTTTTTAAGCTTTGTATGGATGGGCATGTTGGACACCATTGAGTTGGGACAGGTTGGAGGATAGGATTCTATTGCGTCCAGATATGTTACAAGATATGGAGTAGCAGGTGGTTCAAATTAGAGAGCATTTAGTAGCTACACAGGATAGACAGAAGAAGTACGTGGATGCACACCATGTGGATCACCAGTTTGTTGTAAGTGACCGAGTTTTCTTGCAAGTGCAACCGAGGAAGAGTCTGATCTATTATGGAAAGGATTCTAAGCTTGCACCTTTTTTTGTCGGGCCTTTTGAGATTCTAGAGAAGATTGGGCTAGTTTCTTACCACCTTTCCCTACCCCCTAGTCTCTCGTGTATCCACAATGTGTTCCATGTTTCTGTACTTAGACCTTATCATCTAGACATTTCTCATATCCTTGATTGGACTGCTTTATAGGTAGAGGACAGGTAGCTAGCTTTAGAGGCCGTGGCCATTACCCAGCATAGGAGACTCACCCTCAGGGGTTGAGATATTGAGCATGTGAGGGTCCAGTGGGATCCTAGGGATGACACTTCTGCTACATGGTAGGATGCTACCAGGATGAGGGAGCTCTACCCTTACTTGTTTGCAGGCTTCCAAGAGTAAGCTTGATCCTAGGGGGGAGGATGTGACACCCCTCTGATTTGTTATGTTTTCTTGATAGCTCAGATACTTTGTTGGACTATGTTTTATGTTATGGTTATTCTATCGCTGATAGTGGAGCGATGATAGACTATATTAATGTGATGACACATTATATGCATGGTGACTATATTAATATACTTTATGTTTGCATAGATTCTTAGTTGTGATGACACTGCTATATTTGCTTATTGTAGTTTAATTGATATATTATCTTGTCAATTGATGTGACATTGTATTGGTGAAGAGAACGATATTGCATCAATCGCTTGTGAGTGCCCTGTGATTTCTATGATTCTCTCTTCATGGTGTGTATGAGTTACTATCTCCTAGCATGGGGGTTGGGCCTATGGGTACCATATGGATGGGTGGCATGCTTCTTCACTGTTGAGTTTCTCTTCCTGTTCATGATGGCAGGATCTTCTTGTTCGAGGAGCTCGTGTGGTTCTTTGGATTTTTTCTTCTCCTTCTTCATTGTAACTGTGGATCTATATGTATAATTGTAATACCTGAATTGTATCGAGGTGAACCTTGTGATGTAATTGTAATAATATTTATGATCTATTCATTATTGGATTTAATGGTGTATTGGATGGTTATGTGGTGTTGTATCTATTGAAATATGTTTTAATACATTTCTATGTGTTAGATTTATCTTTCAATGGTTTAATGCTTTGATGTATGTTGTATCTTGAGTTTAATATTCTTATGCTATGCTTGGTTTAATTTTATAAGTAATGGGGTTACATGTAGACGCGTTGCGTGGCCTAAAGGATGTATGTGGTTAGAGTAGGATACTTTACTCATTTTGTTTTACCTTTTAAGGAAAAAATAGTTGTTCTTCTGTAGTGTGCATCATCCTCTAGGTTGCGGGACGGGGTTTTACAATTATGCCTTAATTCTCAAAAATACCTCATCATAGGCCGATCTTAGGTCTTAGAGAATAAAAACTCGAAAGAAATTTAAATTTATTTTGATTTTTGAGCCAATGGGACTAAGTCACCCAAGGTGGCGACTTAGTCCACTTGGCAAATTTTGAGTGGATTTTAGAGATTAAGATGTATTAAATGTTGTTTATCGGCTTTTTCTTCAATAAGACACTTAATTAAGGCCTGCAAGTGCATAAAGTGTTCATGTAAAGAATAAGAAAGGTGTAAATATTGATGAAAAGCCTAGGAGAGTGTGAAAGTTTGTTAAAATAATTTACAACACTTTGAAATAGGTCTTGGTAAAGCCATTTAGGTGAATTATAACATTATGGTCCTAGAAAAGTGTGAAGATGTGTTACAACACCTTACAACACCTTACAACACCTTTATAAGATATCAATAAATGCATTTTATTCAATTTTCAAGGGCCCAAGACCTAATGTGGATGTCTAAAACACCTCAAAACACCAAATCAATGCCTCATTTGTCATCAATTATTCTCATATCAAGCAAAGTATACACTTTTTGGTGACACATTATTATACCTCTACCTTCTCCCATTATATATATTTTATACCTCTTCACTCAATCCATCCTTTCATCTACCTTGGTTCTCATCCTTTAGCTAGTCCCAGTCCTCTTGCATCAATACCTCTAACCTTATCATAGCTTACTTGTTTCATAATATGGGTTCATGAAATAAAAATTGCTACAACAACTTCTTCCCACTACGAGATCACTATGAAATTTGACAACCCTCTTGCAACTATTATTATTTCTCAATCACTTCCTTGTTGCATTTGTGAACCCTCATTTGAAATATAGAAAGGAAAGAGGGATCCAAAAATATAATTCTAATCTTTCAATGAAACAAGTATTGGCCATGAGTAAGTGCATGAAAATGCTAATACAGAAAGAGAGTTGAAAGTGGTTGCTTATTTTCTAAAACCAACTAAACCTAAACTTGGATGAGTAATTTGAGATGCATGCACTCAAAATTTGAAGAAATGACAAGAACAAGAATTGTAGTACCCTAAATCTAGTTCTCAAACTACTAAATTTTATTAAAAAAAATAGTTAAGATTAATAGGATAAAATATTGAGCACACACACAAGTTTTCCTATTTTTCTCACTAAATATAACATAGTATTTGGTGTGTGTCCCCCTATTTTTTGTTGCATTTATTATTTTTTTAAATTGATTGGTAGAAATATATTTAAGAGTGAGTACTCGAAGTTGTATATTTCTTTTGTATTTTTTTATTGAATATATATTTTTATGATTTTTTAAAGTGGATGCATCTTGAAAATTGCATCACTAAGTGTTCTTGTCACACAACTTGCATAAAAATAATAAAAAGTTATAATTTCTTTTGAATGTGTAAAGAATGAAGTGTATAATAGTCCTAGATATTTTAAAAAAAATTTGATAAGAAAATCAAAAGTTACAAATAAAAATGAATACCTATGTATATGAGGAATATAGAAACATTAGTAAAATAAATTAAAAATAAATATGTTATTGTGTTTCAAATAATAAAAATTATATGGTTAGAAAGCTAAGAAGATGTGTGAAATTTTGATGGTAATTTTATTAAATGTCACTATATATTGTGTAAACCTGATGATGTGCAAGTTGAGAAACTCCATTAAAAATCAAAAATATGTGAAATGGAGGTAAATTATTAGTCCAATTCTTTAGGCTTGTTAACCAAACTTATTCCAAAGCAAAAAGGGTGAGACATATTTTTGACATAAAAACATGATCATGTTTCATGTTGCAAAAAATGTAGCACATTTTATGGAATAGGAAATAGGATGTATTTCATGTTCTTAAAAATGTATTTTCATTTTGTAGAACATAAAATATGATGCATTTCAAATTCTATCTCTTCCTTTCTCTATCTCTACCTCACTATCTATTTCTCTATCTCTCCCTCTCTCTATATTTATCTCTCCCTCTATCTCTTTATCTCTCTATCCTCACTATGTATATTTCTCATCCCTATATCTATCATTTTATTCCTCTCTCCCTCTCCATCTCCCTATATATCTATCTACCTCTCCCCCTCTCCTTTTCTTTGTGTATATCTCTCTCTTCCCCTCTCCCTCTCTCTTTGTATATCTCTCTGGTGCAGAAGCACCTTGTGCATTCTATGCCTCTATAAGGAAATCTTGTAAAAATTTGAATCTTTATCATGTTACAAGTGTAATGAGGTAATTTTGATGTATTTGAATCAGTTATTTAGGTCTCTAGGAGGTTTGGTGGTCAAAGTGTTAAAAAGTGCAAATCTTGCAATTTTTGTCAAAAATGCAAAAATGCAAAAAGTGCACAAAATACAAGAAGTTGAAGAGTCATATTTGGAAAAAAATGTTTGATTATTGGAAGTTGAAGGGAAAGTTATTTTAACTAATGTAAACATCTTTTAAAGGCCTTGTGAAGGTGAGCCAAACATTAACACATTGTATCTTGAACAATTTTGCAATAAAAGTATTTTGTTCTACACTTTCAGCATTTTCTCCTTTGTTTTTAATCCTTGTATGGTCAGTACAATATTTCATAGTCTATATTATTGATTATATTTCATAGAGTAAGGTGTTAGCTTCTATTTGGAATTGTTTTGAAGGACTTGCATTAAGTTTATAATAATAAAGAGTAGATTTTCAAGAGACTGCCTGAAACCTCAAATCAAGGGTTTTGAGAGTGTAAATTGTATTTAGCAACCATTCCACCGGTGCAGGCTTATAAAATCAGTGGAATGGATTAATTTAGGGTGTTTTAGTGTTTTCTTATGTTGGTAGATGCAAGGGAAGTGAAGATACAAAGTTCTTGTTGCTGCTCCAAGTGATTTTCAATGTTTTCCATACAAGAATGATGCCTACAAGTTGTGATATGAAGAAATGAAAGTGTTCAAGGCTGAGAGATAGTTTATTTAGATTTTTTAGAACTGATTCCAGGTGCTTAGAGGTCTGGAATATATACTTTCAATAAACCCTCACTATTTGAGCATAGTTTTAAGCATTAAGCAAGGGTTTGAAGTTTTGTTTCTTTGGTGAGTGATATCTTTGCTAAAGATTGTAGATTTATGAGTTTTTTGACTTTTTGAAGGAATTTTTATAGTTATTTTAGGTTGATGAGTGAGTTAGTGAGTACTTGCTTTAAAATTAGGCCTATTTGAGGCTCATTTGTTGCGGGACAATCATTTTTTCTGATGTTCTTTTCAAAACAACATTACCTAAGTTTGAAATATGTTTTAGGAGGCCTCAATGGGTCCTATAAAATGTGCCTATTTTTGGGAATATCCATTTCATTTAAAAGATATGCCTGATTTTTTATCTATGGACTACTACAAGAAGCAATGTCTTATGATGTGAGTAATGGAGAAAGTGATAAAACCGAGTTATAAGGGAGTGGTTTTGGTTTTCTCCTATCAAAATCAAGATGTTTAAGGTGTTCTATGAGTTCAGTAAGTTTTTTAGGTTATAGTTCCATTTTTGGAGTCTTCTAGCCTTATGAAATTAAGTTTCAATGAAGTGGATTTTTGGTGAAAGTTTAAAAGATCTTCTTAAGTTTATGTTTTGCGTCTTTAGTACCCTTGAAGTTAGTAGATTCTTTGCATCACTCTCTCCCTCACTCTATCTCTCTCTATCTCTCCCTCTCTCTAGCTCTCACTCACACTCTCTCTCTCTCTCTCTCTCTCTCTCTCCCTCTATCTCTTTATATATATTTATCTCACTATCTCTATTTGTCTCTCCCTCCCCTTCTCTATCTCTCCCTCTCTTTCTATCTTTTTATATCTCACATTATATCTTTATATCCTTTACCTCTCCTCTAATATCCCTCTATTTATCTATCTCTCTATCCTCCCTCTCTTTTATTTCTCTCCACCCCCTTTCTCTCCCCGACCCTCTCTCTCCCTTCATTATTCTCTATCTTTCTATCTCTATCACCATTTATTTATGTTACTCTCTCACACACACTATTTATCTCTCTCCCTCTCTATCTCTATCTCTCCCTCTCTCTCTCCCAATCTTGCAATCTCTCTTTATATTTCTCTCCATCTCCTTTGAGCTTGGTGAAAAAGATGGCTATGACATCCCCTCCCTCTAAATAAAAATTTAAGTTGTTTGCCCCCCAATCTCATTTTGGGGATCCTCTTCTAGGGGCCTCTCTAGATGACACCCTAATGCCTTGAATCAATGGTTTTTTTTTCTTCTGGAGGTGTTTTGGTTAGATTTGGCCTCCTGCTTGGCCCTACTATGGAAAAGTTTTTTTTTTCTCCCTCTTCTCCTAAGCTCATTTTAGCAAAGGTTTAGAGACTTCCCTCTAGTCTCTATCCTTTCTATGAAATTTGGTCCTAAAAAGGAGGAAATTATTGTCCCTTCCCATCCTCTAGGATTGGAATAGATGAATGTGTTCCTAATGTCTTCTGCAATATATCCCATCTCTACCTCTTCATGCCCTTAGGGGTCTGGCACATGCATCTTGTTTTCTTATTCTACTCTGTCTTTGAAAAATTCCCAAGGTTGAGAAAGACCACTAATGTGGGGATCAACTCCAATCTTGGACAAAAATTTGTCAAAGAAAATAGGTAGAGGAACATAACTTGAGATATTTCTAATGGAAGAGTATATTGGATCATCCAAGCTCCAGAAAATCTAAAAAATATTAATTCTCTCTTGGAATGTGAGGGGGATAAATAGCCTCCATAAACAACATATTTTCAAGAAATTCATCAAATAATTCAAGTCTGGCATTCTACTCATCCTAGAAACCAAAATGATTGCTACTATGTTCAAACAAACTAGTAAGTATATTTGGCCTAATGCTCTTTCTATTTTTCTAAATGTGGATGGTACCTTTGGTGGTTTAGCTACTTTGTGGAAAACTCATTATCATGGTTCCCTAATTTCTACAATGAAAAAATTTCTTAAAATCCTTTTCATTGATATTCTTGGGAATTTTCACTAGGTTATCTCTAATACATATGCCCCAAAACATTTAGTCCTTTTTAGGAGACTTGATCTGACCTTCTAAGTAGTATAACATCCTTTAAGAGTTCCCACTAGAATTTTTTGGTGATTTTAACTCCCCTCTCTACCCTTCTAAGAAGATGGGGGTACTTAGAATTTTTATGATAGCAGGATGGATCTCAACAATATCCTAATTAATGGAGGTCTATTAGACCTTGATCTTGAAGGAAGCTAATACACTTGGTCCAATAAAATATTGAGAGATAATCGTATTCAAGTCATATGCAATATGTGCCTTGTTTCCTCCAAATTGGATGTGGTTAACTATTGTTCCCTCTCCTCCCAAGTTAGAGTTGGTTTTGTTTACACCTCCTTGATTCTCAAGTGAAATACCCCCATTTTCTAAAGTTTGATATCCTTTCAAATTTGAAATAATGTGGACACATCACCTTGATCTCAAAATGCTCCTACTTCAATGGTGGAATATTTATGATCATTGTACAATTTTTTTTAGAATTTCCTTCTTCAAGCTCAAAATCATCAATATAAACTTGAAATCTTGGATTAAAAACTCTTTTGTTAAAATTTTCACTCAAAAAATTATTATAAAGGACCAACTAAGAAAAATGAAATTGGAAATCGATAGAATTGGAGCCTTAGTTGTTCTCTCCTATAGGGAGAATTTTATTTTGAGTGATCTTCATAATGTTATTAAGAAAGAGGAAGTTTATTGGAAATAAAGATCTAGAAATCCATGGATAAAAGGATACAAGAACTCTAAGTTTTTTCATCAATCTTATATTAAGCACAACAAAAGGAATAGGATAACTTATTGGTGATGATGGATCCCACTTTTCAAATGGAAAAGAGATTTATCAAGATGGAATAAGATTCTTCAAGGACTTCCTTAACCCTACTAAAAACACCACCCAATTGGACCTTATTGATGACCACCTATTACAAATTATCCTCAATTCACTCTCCACCTCTAATTTAATTACTATGGAAAGGCATGCCTCTATGGAAGAAATAAAAGATGTTGTGTTCTCTCTTAACACTTCCAAATCTCCTGGCCTTGATGGGTTCCCTCTAATATTTTCTCAAAACTATTGGGGCATTGTTGTTATGGATGTTGCTAAGGTGGTTAGGTAATTCCAATCCTCTAATAATCTCCTCAAGGATACTAATAATACTTGCATTGTCCTTATCCTTGAAAAACTTGGGTGAATATATTTTTTGAATTCAAACCTATAAGTCTTTGTAACATGACTTATAAGAATTTTTCTAAATTGTTGGTCAACCACATTAAACCTTTCTTAGATAACATGATTCATTGAAATCAAAAAGGATTTATTTTAGGAAGGAAAATCACTGATTATTTCATTCTTCTAGTTCATGAAACTCTACATTCCATGGATAAGAGAAATAAGGAAAGTATGGTCCTAAAGATGGACATCTCAAAGCTTATGATAAATTGTATAGGGTTTTTCTCTTTCAAGTGCTCCATATATTTAGATTCAAATGATAAATCCTTAAATTTATTGAAGGGTGTGTTTCTACCTTGACATTATAGGTCCTCATCAATGGTTTCCCCCATGGCCACTTTTTTGTCGAGCTGGGGGGTATTAGGAAAGGGGATCGTCTCTCCCCTATTTGTTCATAATTCATGTAGAGGTTCTACGAAGGAACATTTCTAATGGGATCATGAGGGCAAGCCTCAAGGGTTTATCTCCTTCCTCTTCCTTGCAACTAGTCTCACATTAATAGTTTGTTGATGACACCATTCTCCTTGGGGAAGCCATGATTGTGGAAGCTATGGGTTGGGTTACAATTCTCTTTGATTTTTCCTCCACTTCATGTCAAAAAGTCAATTTAGATAAAAGTGTTGTTTTCTTCTTGAATGTGCCTCCTCCTCTATATCTTATGATAGTTGGGGTTCTAAATTTCCATACTCATCTCTTCCCATCCTCTTACTCAAGGTAATGATGTTAACCACTGGTAAAGTTGGGAATTTAGTTTTCTCCAACCTTTTGGAAAAAGTATAACAGAAGCTAGCTATGTGGAAAAGTGCTCCCCTTAGTAATTTTGGTAAACTATAGCTTCTCAAAGATATTCTTAAAAGTACTTATGTTTACCTCTTTTCCCTATTCATTATTCCCACTTCTTGGATAGAAAAATTAAAGAAAATTAAAAGAAAGTTCCTCTAGTTTGAAACTGAGGAGAAGAATTGTATCTCCCTTATGAACTGGGATATGGTCTAATCACACAAAAATAATGGTGGGATGGATATAAAAAAAACAAAATAGATTAATCTATCCCTCGTTTTTAAAGTAAGTTGGAGCTTGATTAAAAAAAATGAGTAAAAATCTTGAAAGTCAAACTTTAATGTTAGTGAGGATTCTTCTTCCTACACAATAATCATTTCTACTATATGAAATAATCTTATCAAAACCAAGTATATTATAAGATAGGGATCCTTATGGAAAATAGGTAAAGGGGATTCCATAAAGTTTTTGGAAAGATCCTTGGATTTGTTCTTCTCCTCTAGAATTTCACCTAGTTTGTTCAACTATCTAGATTGATTTATGCAAGAGATTGGGCTACAAGGTGAAAGACTACTATGACCCCTCCTTTAACCCTCTCACTTGGAGAATAAATTCAAATTGTTACGATTCCCCACTGCATTGGTTATTGATGAGATTTTAAGAATCATTACTAACCAAAGGTTCTATAGAATTAATTATTTTGACTCTCTTGTTTGGTATGATTCTAAACATGGTAGTTACATGATCAAATATAGATACAATATTCTATCCCCTAAATGCACCTATTATTTCTATTGGATGAAGATATAGAAGAATAAAACTATTACTAAAGTTAGATTCTTTTGGTGGATAGTTTGTCACGAGAAGATTATCACTCTAGAAAATCTTTAGAAATGAGGAATTCAATTAGTTAATAGGTGTTTTCTTTATGAGGAGGAAAGTATTGATCACCTCCTTTTCTATTGTATATATTCCTAGAGAGTATGCCAAAAAATTCAATCTAGGTTCCTTCTCAATTGGGTTTGTCACAAGAGCTCAAATAGTATCTTTGAATGTTGAACTCCCACTTTCACTCATCCTCTTCTCATTGAACTATGGTGGTAGGTCTTTCTCTTAACTAGTTGGGATCTCTAGAAATAATGCAACAATAGAGTTTTTAGAGATAAAAAGATACCTTGGAATGTGCTTGCAAAGCTCACCATCTAAAACATCAAGGAATATTTAAATGTGGTGTCTATCTATAAAGAACCTTCACGATATTCCTCAAATTTATGTATATTTTTTATTGGTATTAATTTATACAAAGGAAACATCCACAAAACAAGATTATTAATTAACAAAATATTAAATAGTTATTAAGATGAATATTTAACTTATTAATGTTTGATAGTCTTGAATACTTAGGAATTAATCATGTCCATTTTGGGCTCTTCTATCCATTAGGAAACATTATCCATACAAGACTAATACTCATTCATGATCAATACAGATCATGACTTCATCGAATACAAGATGATATTCAAATGACGAAATCAACCTAAAAGGATAGGCATCAAAATAAATTATATGCTTCAGCCAAAGACTTTGACTCATCAGGACCAATTTGGTTCATGATTCACTTGTACAAAAGAATTCAAAGTATGCCCATTATATTGTACCAAGGATCTGTTGTCTCCTAATAGTGCACCCTTGCTGAGTAAACTCAACCTACTAGTGAAATAGTGGAAAGCTTCCCTAATTGTAGGCTTAGATTTTGGACACTAACCTCTAGAGTAAGTTGGCTCTTATGGTACTCACCTAAAAACTACTTCTTGTTGAGAAAAGAGTAAGAAATATATATGAAAATGAATGTACTTTCTAAGGTGATACACCAAATTTGATTACCTAAAACTTGCACAACTTCTTTTACACATAGTGTGGTCAATAAAACTCACTATAGCATACACAACTCAGTATTGACATGTTTTTCATAAGTATTTTATAGAGAGGCATTGAATTTTATGGAAAAAATCAAGAGGAACAACAAATGAACTTCTTAGAGGCTCAAATGTTTGACTTCACAGCTGAATCCTACATAGAACTAGTAGAATAAAAACTATGACCTACACAAAAATGCACTCCTGCATAAAGGAAATGAGAAACTAGACTAGAACCAAATATAAAAATTATCATCACAAGGAAATATCAATAATCTCATGCTATCACACAATATCCAGTATTGAGAAGGAAAAATAGCTTGATTTTATTGATTGAAAGGAAAAAATATAGCTGAGTACAAGTCTATAAAAGAGTTACAATGTCGAATCCTACTAAAAGAACTCCAAAAAATGAGTTACAATGTAGCATGATAATGAAAAGAACTAAAAAATGATTCTAAAGCTTGTTTATATGTTGCTCCACAATTGCAAGAAGATAGGAACATGTGCTTGAAGGAGAAGGAAAGTGTTTACTTGAGTTGGCTCAATCAAACTCCTTTTGGTCGTCCAAAATAAAAATGCCTACATTTTAGCCCCTTAAACAGCTTCAACAAGTAGTTTGAAGGCCGAAAAATTCCTCCATTGACCTCTTCTATCATCAAAACTCATAAAACAACCTCTTGATGCCTACAAAAAGGTTCAAGCCGCCCTTAATATGCTCCACTTTTTTGCACAACCCAACCAACATCCCTATATGCCTGTAATTGACCATAAATTTCCTTTTGCATGATGATAGGGCATGTGGAAAGAAGATTTTGAATGTAGCATATATTTTTAGCATCCCAAGGTCTTTCTAGCACTTCTAGGGTTTTTCACCTAAAAGGAGAAAGATGAACCAAAATCCAATGCTCACATTCAAAGATTGATGTGATATGGATGCAATATGTCTAAATGAACTGATTTAAGTGTAGAAATCTAATGAAATGTATTGATTATTAAGAGGAAACTATCAAATGCATGTTGTTTGAAAACACATTGTGTAATGAAAAAACAACTAGAAATAAGGTTTAAATTGCAACTTTGTTGGGTATTTTATCAAATATTGCCTCAAGATGCACAATATGGGTTAATAGAGGCCTATTAGTGATGATGTGAATGTCATTTAGGTCTTGGGACATAGAATTCAATGTGAAGGTGTGATTAGATACACTTTACAACACTAAAATGAGGTCCACAGCCTAGGAAGGCACAAGAACCAATGTGAATGTGCAAGACACATTACAACACTAGTTTAACTAAGTTTAAGTTAAAAAACTTCTAGATTGATGTGATAATGTTATTAAACACATTTTATAATGTTGAATTAGGGAGAAATGAGTTCATTAAATCTAGAAAAGTGTGAAAGTCTCTTACAACACTTTACAACACTTTTACAAGATGTCATTAAATGCATGTTATTCAATTTGCAAGGGTCCAAGTGTGGATGCATAAAATTCCTCACAACACCTAAATCAAGGCCTCATTAAGTCCAATTTATCATGAATTATTTCCATGTCAAGCAAGGTCCCTTTTTTCTACCGTATAGGAAAAGTACAAGGTCTTTGGGAGAGCTTCAATCCTGAAAGATGGAAAATGGAAGATATTTGAAAACTACTTATGTGCTGACCTATTGCTTTATTTTCACCCACTCACTGTATTTTGTGCTCACACTGTCATTTTTAGTTTGAGATATGCCATTCCATGATGTTTTAAGGGTTGTCATACATTGCATCTTTTATTAGGACTTTCCTCACATGAATGAACTTTTCCAAATCCATTCTTCATGACTTTCACTCATCTTTCTATTAATATGTGAAATGATTTCAATATCTTGTGTAATTTCATCTTCAAAAAGATCAATGAATATTGTCACTATTATTTTCCCCCTTTCATTGAAATCTCAAGAGATATTGCCACTCATCCTTTTGTCGTTGATTGGAATTGGTTCTTCCATGAATATATAATTGTAGAGAGCTACCATCACCTACAACACCCAGATGTTCTACAACGACATGCTATCCCTAAAGAGAATAGTGAAATACAATATCTTTGACATTGATAGGATGGGATCTAATTCATTTTCACATGATGCCTATGAAATTATATCTTTACCCATTACTTTGAAACCCTTTGAATATGCCTTAGATACATATGACTACCCCATCTCTTGATCATTGTGTATTCCTAAGTTCTCAACATCACTGTCACTTTTCTCTTCTCATGACATCCTTTGGAATTCTCAATTCCTTGAGGAAAAGTATCAAGATCACAACAATAGAACCTACTCAAATGATCATACCTTTGAATATTTTGTTAATGGATAAAAATTACATACTTTCCATCTACAACATATGTGTGAGCAGAGGTTGTAGAGAAATAAAATCAGCCAATAGTGACGATGCATTATATCATCTTACATGTTTGAAGAAAATGCCTCTTGACAGACACCTTTGTCATTATTTTTGTATAGATGGGAGATTCATATGTCACGTTGCATAGAAAAGCCTTAGAAAATAGTAGTGTTAGCTTCTTTCCTTCCACATGGAATGTCTATCCTTCTGAGTTTCATGACTAAATACTTTCCAAAAAATATTTGAAAGAAAGACCCTTCAAAATACACAAGGATCAGGTTTATAAGAACCTTCTTGACCAACTTACAAAAAAGTCCTTTCAAAACCCTGCAATGAAGAACCCAACACTCAAACAGTTTGCAAGGTCAAGCATGTGATTGCAAGAGATACCACATCTTCTAGAGGGGATAACCTCCTTTGTTGCAACCATTTTTAAATTTTCCAAAATTACAAGAAAACCATTATTATCAGAATCATGATCAAAATCATAAACACCCCAATAAAATTCATGACCTATCATGATGAATTTCACGGCTTCCATGATAATTGTTGTGACCAAAATAACGAAGATAGGTCTTGACTTTCATATCCCTTGAATGAGCAAGGAGGCAATCTATAGAATGTTACCCATGCAGATGACTTTGACACCTATGGATTCATCTCTATCACCATGATCTCATCATCCTCTATCATAGGAAGAAACATTTACCACTAGTCATTAGCCTTGACATCTTATACATTATTGATTAATTTTTTTCATTGTAGTTTGCCAAGCCTAGAAACCTTTGTTTCCCCTTATAAAAATTTGTGAACAACTGGACCAAACTCATCCTCTATCCTTTCAAAACTGACAATATTACTATCTTCCATAGTGTCATGTAATAAACCTACTGCAATGATTTCCATTCTAATTTATGTTCACCAAGGATACAAGCAACAATGTTGTATGTATAATAAATGACTCTCCACTATGTCATCCACTAATTACATTAAATTCTAGTAATAAAGTTGCAAGAAAAAGCTCATTTCCTTTTAGGGATACTTTTGCTTCATAACCATTATGCCTATCTTGACATATTCTGCTACAAAATCCATAATTGAACTTAACCTGAGATATGCTGAGAGCATATCCTTTTACCTCAAGATTTGAATTTTTCTCTAACCCAAAATTACTTCTAGGAAGCAACTCTAATGCAAGGACCAATATCTTCCTCCATTATTACTTATGATTTGGAAATACATTTATGAACTAAGAAATAAACTACTATGATAAGTCTGATGTATTCTCTAGCTACTCCAATGGGTATCCAAAACTATTTATTTTTTCTTGATCCAAAAGAAACATTAGGATATGCATTTGACTTAGTCTCCTCCCTTCTACATGTTGAAACCAATTAGCTTGATCTCTTGCAATCTCTCTCATAGTTATGGCATTCTCTTTTCTCCACATGCATATTTTTGAATTGAGGAATGATAATGACTCTAAGCATATTTAAGACCATTTCCACAAGCTCAAAAAAATCTCAGATGCTTCTATAAATTCCTAAAACACCATTTTATGCCACAAAAGTTGTGAAAGAAGAACAAACATAACAAAGAACCCTAAAGCAAGTTGGCTTGGTCAAACACTCAAGATTTTCAATGAGAGACTTCACTCCAACTTCTCAATATTTTGACCCCTTCTAATATTTTATTTATGGCTTCTAAACCTTTCCAAGCTCCTAAAACAAGACTAAAAAGTTTAAAACAATATAGTTAAGTTTTTTCAAAGGATATTTTACCAAAGGAGTAAAATAGACTAAAAATCTTGGTGACCTCTACAAAAAAAATTCTTGCTAAATCTCTAGGACCAGTAGCCTAAACTTATCCATTGGGAACAAAGTCAAAAGGAACTTGACAATACTTAATAAATAGTCTTGCATACTATTCTAACTCATCCAAAATATTGTATAACACATTCAAACCTTATTCATCTACCAAAAACTCAAAACAAACAAACTAACTAACTATGCAAAACAACACTTAGAGGAAATGAAAACTAACCCTACTCTACACTAACCAAGAAAGACACTAACTCAAATGAAACTATTCACTGGTTGGGTGAAGTAGCTTCATTTTCTACAAAATATACAATGATTTAGATGATTTTGGATAGCTACAAGAAAATGAAAAATGGGAAAAAGGCCAAGAAATAGCTGCACAATATCTTGAAAAACATATACAAGCTCACTAACCTTTTCATATGGAATATAATCACTACTAACCTAAGGTGGAAAAGTGACTTGAATCTACTCTTCTTCAATTGCACCCTCATTCTTGGGTGCAAGCCTGATAGGAGTCTTCTTGTTAGCCTCCACCCTAGCAATATATTTAATTGGAAATCCTATTGACAAGAAAAATTTGGAATTGCTCTTGCTGGTTTCACTCTTGTCAACTATCTCCTTAACCAAAGCTATTTCTTGCTTTGGTTGAAACATTCCTTCAACCTCATGATCCTCCACAACCAAGTTGTCCTCATTTATTTTCTCATGGATCAATATTCTAACAATTTCACTTTCATGCTCTGGCTGATCACAACTTGTCAATGTTGTTAGCTCACATACATTTTCTTCAACAATACTAACAGTTAAAAGAATTTCAACAAATAAATTAGTCAAATATTGAGTTTCAACACCCACTTTTTCCTCTTCAACCTATTGTTTGGAATTTTCTCCCTCAAAATATGACTGTTTGACATCTAAATTTGAAACAAAAGTTTCAAGATCATCCCAAAAATAGTCTTCTTCAATCTCATTTTCATTTTTCTATGGGAGTGGGTTGTTTATTACCTTATTGCAACTCTGTTGAAGAGTCAAAACATCAAAGTTTTGAACTACTTCATGTTTTTTTGTAGTTGACATGGTTGTGATCTAAATTTGAATCTCTTCTTCATTCACAAACAGTGGAAATTCATCAAATAAATTAGTGGTAATATGAAAACTATCAACCATTTGTACATCTAGATTCTGTTGATCTTCATCTACAACTTCATTTATCTCTTTTATCATATCTAATTTATCATTTTCAAACTCTTTTTCAAACATAACAATAGCTAAAAGATCTACTTCTTTCTCTATAAGAACCTCTTTTTCTTGATCTATAATTTGATTATTCTAAGAAACTAAAATATCAATGGGTGCATATATGGATGAGATGATTATAATTGGACAAGAAGTCCGATTTTCTTGAGACTCTTGAGGTTGCAAAAGCTTTGGAGAAGACTGTTCTTGAGAGGGTGTAGGCTGGACCTGCTCAAGTATAGGTTCATTTTGTATGATGAATAATGTATTGAACATAGGAATTCCTTTTTCAAAAAATGAATTTGGAAATGAAAGGGTTGATTGAACTTCCTACTTCTAGGAAAACAAATGCTTCTTATGTTCTTCTTTTGTCTCCGCCTCTCTTGCAAGCTCTTCCTCATGTTGCATTTTTTGTGCCAAAAACTCTTGTTCATACCTTTGTACCTCTACCTCCTTCTGATGAATATGAGCTTGATGAGAAAGCTATTCCTACTACATATTATACTCCTCTTTTGTGACAACCTCTAATTTCCTTTGTAAGTCTAATTCTATCTCCCTAGTACTCATGGTGTTAGCATCTTGAGGCTAATTCAGGGAGTATTCATGCTAGTTATGAGAAAACTGATCTTCTTGCAAATGATTAGAGGCATGGATAGGTTTCCAGGATGGTTGAGCAAGGGTGGGATGGTGGAAAGCATGATAAGAGTGTGGATATCCTGCCATGACAAAGTTATTTGGATAAAACTAGTAGGGTTCTCAATCTAGTATGGCTAGTAAGAAGGTATACAAACTGTTGTTTGGTAAAATAGAGGAGAAGAAACATAGTTTCCATGATAACTTGAAATATAGGGCATCCAAATGAGCTGGAAGTTCATAGAAAATTCCTTCAAAACAAGAAAAATCAAATCTAATTCAGAATACATGCACATACCAATTGAAACACCATGAGATTTGATAACTTCCAATAAAGGAAATGAGAATGAAAAAAACCTAGAACTAATTCTTGGTATTGTTGAAGAACTTGTACTAAAGAAACTAGTTGGTTCTTCACTTTTAGAGTCCCCAAGTGTGTGAAATATACCTCTAAAGGTTGATATTACTGATACACAAACCAAATATCATCAATGATAAGAGAACTTATGGACCGTGATAGTCCAATTTGTCCCACTAGGCATGCCAAAAAAATGATAAATCAAATGTGATAATAGAGGTAAATGAAGTTGTAAATGAATATCAACATAATCTAAAAGTACAAATGGTTGATAGTTTTCAAATTCTCACTAATTTATTTGATGAATTGCCACTATTTGTGAATGAAGAAGAGGTTGAAATTTAGATCACAACCATATCAACTACAAAACAACATGAATTAGTTCAAAACTTTGATGGTTTGACTCTTCAACAAAGTTGCAATAAGGTAATAAACAACCCACTCCCATAGAAAAATGAAAATGAGATTGAAGAAGACTATTTTTGGGATGATCTTGAAACTTTTGTTTCAAATTTAGATGTCAAACAGTCATATTTTGAAGGAGAAAATTTCATAAAATAGGTTGAAAAGGAGAAAGTGGGAGTTGAAACTCAATATTTGACTAATTTATTTGTTGAACTTCTTTTAACTGTTAGTATGGTTGAAGAAAATGTATGTGAGCTAACAAAATTGACAAGTTGTGATCAGCCAGAGCATGAAAGTGACATTGTTAGAATATTGGTCTATGAGAAAATAAATGAGGACAACTTGGTTGTGGAGGATCGTGAGGTTGAAGGAATGTTTCAACCAAAGCAAGAAATAGTTGTGGTTGAGGAGACAGTTGACAAGAGTGAAACCAACAAGAGAAATTCCAAATTTGTCTTGTCAACAGGATGTCCAATTAAATATATTGCTAGGGTGGAAGCCAACAAGAAGATTCCTATCATGCTTGTACCCAAGCATGAGGGTGCAGTTAAATAAGAGCAGATTCAAGTCACTTTTCACCTTAGAGTGGTAGTGATTATATTCCATATGAAAAGGTTAGTGAGCTTGTATATGTTTTTCAAGATATGGTGCAACTGTTTCTTGGCCTTTTTTCCATTTTTCATTTTCATGTAGCTGTCCAAAATCATGTAAAGCATTGTATATTTTGTAGAAAAGTAAGCTACTTCACCCAACTAGTGAATTATTTTGTTTGAGTTATTGTGTTTCTTGGTTAGTGTAGAGTAGGGTTAGTTTTCATTTCCTCTAAGTTTTTTTTTGCATAGTTAGTTTGCTAGTTTTTTATGAGTTTTAGGTAGATGAATAAGGTTTGAAGGTGTTATACACTATTTTGGATGAGTTACAATAGTATGCAAGATTATTTCTTAAGCCTTGTCAAGTTCCTTTTAACTTTGTGCCCAATGGATAAGTTCAAGTTACTGGTCCTAGAGTTTTAGCAGGCAAAAATTTTGCAAAGGTCGCCAAGATTTTTAGTCTATTTTACTCCTTTGGTAAAATAGCCTTTGAAAAAACTTACCTGTAATTTTTTAAACTCTATAGTCTTTTTCTAGGAGCTTGAAAAGTTTTAGAATCCATAAATAAACTCTTAGAAGGGGTCAAAATATTGAGTAGTTTGAGGGAAGTCTCCCATTGAAAATATTGAGTGTTTGACCAAGCCAACCTACTTTAGGATTCTCGGTTATGTTTTTTTTGATTTCACAACTTTTGTGGTCTATAATGGTGTTTCAGTCATTTATGGAAGCATCCAAGATGTTTTTTGAGCTTGTGGTAATGGTCATAAATATGATTAGAGTCATTATCATACCTCAATCCATAAATATGCATGTGGAGAAAAGAGAATGCCAGACCTATGAGAGAGCTTACAAGAGATCAAGCTAATTGGTTTCAACATGTAGAAGGGATCAAAATAAGTTAGATTCATATACTAATGTTTCTTTTGGATAAAAAATAAATAAAGAGTTTGGATGCCCATTGGAGCAACTGGAGAATACATTAGACCTATCATAGTAGTTTGTTTCTCAGTTCACAAATATATTTCCACAGTGTAAGTAATAATGGTGGAAGATCTTGGTCCTTGCATCAGAGTTGCTTCTCAGAAGCAGTGTTGGGTTAGAGAAAAAAGAAAATATTGAGGTAAAAGGATATGCTCTCAGCATATCTTAGGTTAAATTTAGTTGTGGATTTTATAGCAAAATATGCCAAGATAGGCATAATGGTTATGAAGTAGCAGTATCCATAGAAGGAAATGAGATTTTTCCTACAACTTTAGGACAAAAATTTAATGTAATTGGTGGATGACATAGTGGGGAGTCATTTATTATACATATAACACTGTTACTTATATCCTTGGTGAACATAAATTAGAATGGGAATCATTGCAACAAGTTTATTAAATGACATTGTGGAAGATAGTAATGTTGTCAGTTTTGAAAGGATGGAGGATGAGTTTGGTCTAGTTGTTCGTAGATTTGTAGAAGGGGAAACCAAGGTTTTTGGGCTTGGAAAACTATAATGAAAAAAGTTAATAAATAATGCATAATATATCAAGGCTAATGACTGGTAGTAAATATTTCTTGCTATGAAAGAGGATGGTGAGGTCATGGTGATAGAGATGAATCCAAGGGTATCAAAGTCATCTACATGGGTAACATTCTATATATTGCTTCCTTGATCAGCCAAGGGATATGAAATTCAAGAACTATCTTCATGATTTTGGTCACAACAGTTATCATGGCAATCACAACATTCATCATGATAGGTCATCAATTTTTTATGACAATGTAAGAGCACAAACAATTTCACCAAACTCAACTTAATAGAAACACGACCAATTCTTGCTTGTCCTTACAACTAGGACTCAACCTTCATTCACAAAACCCTTGTTTCATAACATCAAACCTGAGATTAAGGCATATAAATTCTTGTTGAATATTAAAAATACCATAAACAACACCAAATTGATAGACTCAAACACTTTTACCAACTCAAACGTATAAACTTTCAAAAGTGGATTGTCCTAATCAGCCACTATGCCCATTAGACCACATAAACAATCAACACCAAATTCCAAGGCCCATTTCTCTTTACTAATACCAAAAAAAATTTCAATAAAACCTGCACAAACCAGTTAAAATATTTCCCATACCTTGTTCATGAAATTTTATTAAACTCCATTCCTAAACCTTCACTTCAAACTCCAAAATATGAATGTCAACAAGACTCCCTTAACAAGATAATCATCTAAATGGATTAAAAAACTTATAATTCCTCCAGAAAAAAACTAGAAAGGGCTCTCAATACACCTTAGCAACCATTTAATAGATTAATACCCAATATGGGATCATACAACAAAATAAAAACTCAATAAAACACCACCATGCATTGGTTTTACCAGTCTTTTTCTCTATTTGCAGACCTAGGGCTTCGTGATAACTACAAAAAACCACCTTTCCATGCTCTAAAACTTTAAGATATTTTAAAGGACATGTCAAAATACCTTATCACCAATTTCCAGAACTTTTCACTGGTAGTATTTAGAGAAACACCATTTTGATATCTCACTGCTTACCCTAGAAGAGGGTTTTACCCACCAAAAGAGATTTGCTTATAACTTTCTCAAAATAGAATGGATTTAAATGAAATCAAGTGCATATTAAAGGATATTCATAGGGATTTATAGTACAATGGAGGAGGAGAGGCTTCTTGTACAAATATGGCTATACAATGGCCTGAAAACAATGAAAATGCTAGAAAATAACAAAATAATAGTATTTTTTTATTGAAATCCTTCTTCATACATCATTCTCCAACCTCCCTCAAATTATGTGAGGTTAAAAAATTCCTTTATAAATCATATCTAATGCCTCAAACTAACTTTTCAACTACCTAACCTTTGATATTCCTCTATTTGGCATTTTTTGCATTTTTGCAATATTGCTTTGACAAAAAATTTAGCAATTTTTACATTATGCATCCAATGACCTCAAAATGATTAACTATGACCTAAAACATACTTGAAATGGTATAATAGACCTTATTAAAACATTATGACATCAAAATTAAATCAAAAACTTAAAGTTACCTCATGGAGGCATATCCTTGCTAGGGTGCACCTACACCGTTCTCCCGACCAAATAAAAGCTTCCAAGTCCTCTTGGATCATTAAATACTCCTCCTTGTATTCTTTTATTCCATGAAATATCTTTCATCTTCACTTTTGGTTTGAGTTGGTCTATTCCAACTTATTTCCACTTGTTCTTGTCACTTGGAATCTGCTTCTTCATGCCCTGATATGTCTCAATCTCCTTTCGTCCCTCTTCAATCTGCTGCACCTTGATCTTGAAATTGTTCCCTATCAAAAATATTAACACAAAAAAGAAATGATACAATGTTTCTATCCTAATACCTCTATCTTTCTTTAACTCTTTGTAAATATCCAAGACCAATTCATCCTTGATCTTCTCTTCTTCTAATCTTGACACCAACTCAATATCCTCTCTTTTTGAGATCAGGTCCTTTATCTCTACTTCACCTTCATTTTTGTGCTTGGAAATGGCTGCAATATCTTTGTATTCATCCATGAATTCTTCTTTTGCATCTTCAAACATTTCTTCTTCCTCTATTTTCTTCATTTGTCTTCTCCTTTTAACTACCTTCTTAATGGGCCATACAACTTTCTTTTTCATGGTCAAGTGCCAACTTATCATTTTGTTGATCAACTGTTCCATCTTCAATTGAGGCTTTTGGAACTCCAAATCCAATCTTCTTATTTCTTGCTTCAGTGCTGCTATCTCTCTATCAAACTTCTCTTGCCACTTTCTCTCTTTTCTTCTTTCCTCTGCCTGCAAATGTCTTCCTAACAAATCCATTTTCACTTTACTCAAGCAAGTCTCTCCTTGCTTCTCAACTCTCTGCCTCACCTAGGTCTTTCCACCTTTCCTCTACCTATTCTCTTGGCCATCAGGTTCCTTCCTCAACTTGCACAAACACAAAACCACAAACACAAACAAAATCCAAACTCTCTCTCATCCCAGACCTTTCTGAGCTCTGATACCAAACCGATGACAATACATGAATGCAAACAACTTCACCAAACTCAACTTGACATAAATAGGACCAATTCTTGCTTGTCCTTGCAACTAGGACTCAACCTTCATTCACAAAACCCTTTTTTCATAACACCAAACCTAAGATTAAGGCATAGAAATTATTGTTGAATATTTAAAAAACCATAAACAACACCAAATTGATAGACTCAAAAACTTTCACCAACTCATACAACTCAAACATTTAAACTTTCAAAAGTGGACTGTCCTAATCAACCACTATTCCCATTAGACCACATAAACAATCAAAACAAACTTCCAAGGCCCATTTACCTTTACTACTAACACAAAAAAATTCAATAAAACCTACAAAAACTAGTTAAAACATTTCCCATACCTTGTTCATGACATTTTATCAAACTCCATTCCTAAACCTTCATTTTGGACTCCAAAATATGACTATCAACAAGACTACCTTAATAGGATAGTCATCTAAATGGATTCAAAAAATTATAATTCCTCCAAACACAAACTAGAAAGGGCTCTCAATGCACCTTAACAACTATTTAAAACATTAATATCCAAGATGGGCTCATGCAACACAAACAAAACTCAATAAAACACCATAGTGCATTGGTTTTACCAGTCTTTTTCTCCATTTATAGACCTAGGGATTCATGAAAACTACACCAAACCACCTTTCCACGCTCTACAAATTTAATATATTTTAAAGGAAATTTCAAACTACCTTCTCACCAATTTCTAGAAGTTTTCACGAGTAGTATTTAGAGAAACACCATTTTTATATCTCATTGTTTACCCTAGAAGAGGGTTTATCTCGCTAGAAGAGATTTACTTATAAATTTCTCAAAATAGAATGGATTTAAATGAAATCAAGTGAATATTAAAGGATATTCATAGGGATTTCTACAATGGAGGAGGAGAGGTTTCTTGTACAAACATGGCCTGAAAAAACAATGAAAATGCTGGAAAGTAATAGAATAACAATATTTTTTTATTGAAATCCTTCTTCATACATCATTCTCCAACCTTCCTCAAAGTTTGTGAGGTTAAAAAATTCCTTTTTAAATCCAATCCAATGCCTCAAACTAACTTTCCAACTACCTGACCTTTGATGTTTCTCTATTTGGCATTTTTTGCATTTTTGCAATATTGCTTTGACAACAATTTTAGCAATTTTTGAATTTTTTACATTATGCATCCAATGACCTCAAAATGATTAAATATGACCTAAAAAATACTCAAAATGGTATAATAGACCTTATTACAACATTATGACATCAAACTTAAATCAAAAACTTGAAGTTGTCTCATGTAGGCATATCCTTTATAAGGTGCACCTGCACCATTCTCTCGACCAAATAAAAGCTTCAAAGTCCTCTTGGATCATTAAAAACTACTCCTTGTAGTATTTTATACCCTGTAGTAACTTTCATCATCATTTTTGGTTTGAGTTGGTCTATGCATCTTGTTTCCACTTGGTCTTGTCACCTAGAATCTACTTCTTCATGCCTTGATATGTCTCAATATCCTTTTGTCCCTCTTCAATATGCTGCACCTTGATCTTTAAATTGTTCCCTATCCAAAATATTAGCACAAAAAATAAATGATATAATTTTTCTATCACAATACATTCATCTTTCTTTAGCTCTTTATAAATCTCCAAGACCAATTCATCCCTGATCTTCTCTTCTTCCAATCTTGACACCAACTCAATAGCTTCTCCTTCTGAGATCAAGTCCTTTATCTCTGCTTCACCTTCATTTTTGTGCTTGGGAATGGCTATAATATCTTTTTCTTCATCCATGAATTATTCTTCTTCATCTTCAAACACTTCTTATTCCTCTATTGTCTTCATTTGTCTTCTACTTTTGACTATCTTCTTAGTGGGACATACAACTTTCTTTTTCATGGTCAAGTTCCAACTTATCATTTTCTTGATCAACTATTCCATCTTCAACTGGGGCTCTTGGAACTCCAAATCCAATCTACTTATGTCTTACTTTAGTCTTGATAACTCTCTATCAATCTTCTCTTTCCTCTTTCTCTCTTTTCTTCTTTCCTCTACCCACAAATTCCTTAACAAATCTATTTTCACTTTACTCAAGAAAGTATCTTCTTGCTTCTCAACTCTCTAGCTCACCTAGGTCTTTCCACTTTTCCTCTACCTAGTCTCTTGGCCATCAAGTTCTTTCCTCAACCTGCACAAACACACAACCACAAACAAAAAAAAACTCCAAAATCTCTCTCATCCCAGGCCTTTCTGAGCTCTAATACCAAACTAATGACAATGTAGGATCACAAAAAATTTCACCAAACTCAACTTGATAGAAACAAGGCCAATTATTGCTTGTCCTCACAACTAGTACTCAACCTTCATTCCCAAAATCCTTGTTTCATAACACCAAACCTGAGATTTAGGCATAGAAATTCTTGTTTAATCTTCAAAATACCATAAACAACACCAAATTGACAGACTCAAACACTTTCACCAACTCATACAACTCAAACATGTAAACTTTCAAAAGTGGACTATCCTAATTAGCCACTATGCCCATTAGACCACATAAACAATCAACAAAAACTTCCAAGGCCCATTTATCTTTTCTAATACCAAAAAGATGTTCAAAAACACCTGTACAAACCAATTAAAATATTTCCCATACCTTGTTCAAGACATTTTATCAAACTCCATTCCTAAACCTTCACTTTGGACTCCAAAATATGACTATCAACAAGACTGCCTTAACAGGACAGTCATATATATGGTTTCTAAAACTTATAATTCCTCCAAAAAAAAACTAGAAATGGATCTCAATACACCTTAGCAAACATTTAAAAATTTATTACCTGAGATGGGCTCCAACACAAACACAACTCAATAAAACACCATTGTGCGTTGGTTTTACCAGTCTTTTTCTCTAGTTACAAACCTAGGGCTTTGTGATAACTACCACAAACCACCTTTCCATGCTTTGCAACTTTAAGATATTTTAAATGAAATTTCAAACTACCTTCTCACCAATTTCCATAAGTTTTCATTGGTATTATTTAGAGAAACACCATTTTGATATCTCACCGCTTACCCTAGAAGAGGGTTTTACCCGCCAAAAGAGATTTGCTTATAACTTTCTCAAAATAGAATGGATTTAAATGAAATCAAGTGCATATTAAATGAGATTCATATGGATTTATACTAAAATGGATGAGGAGAGGTTTCTTGTACAAATATGGCCGTACAATGGCCTGAAAATAATGAAAATGTTGGAAAATAATAGAATAACAATACTTTTTTTATTGAAATGCTTCTTCATACATCATTCTCCAACCTTCCTCGAAGTATGTGAGGTTAAAAAATTTCTTTATAAATCCAATCCAATGCCTCAAATTAACATTTCAACTACCTAACCTTTGATATTCCTCTATTTGGCATTTTTGCATTTTTGCAATATTGCTTTGACAACAATTTTAGCAATTTTTGCAATTTTAACATTATTTATCCAATGACCTCAAAATGATTAACTGTGACCTAAAACATACTTAAAATGGTATAATAGACCTTATTAAAACATTATGACATCAAAATTAAATCAAAAACTTGAAGTTGCCTCATGGAGGCATATCCTTGCTAGGGTGCACTTGCACCACTTTTATTGGGGTGTTCATGATTTTGATCATGGTTTTGATGACAATGGTTTGAAGTGGCTGCAACAAAGGAGGTTGTCCTCTCTACAAGATGTGGTATCTCTTGCAATCACATTCTCAAGCGTGCAAGTTGTTTGGGTGTTGGGTTCTTCATTGTAGGGTTTTGAAAGGACTTTTGTGTAAGTTGGTCAAGAAGGTTTTTATACACCTGATCCTAGTGTATTTTGAAGGGTCTTTCTTTCAAATATTTTTTGGAAAGTATTTAGTCATGAAAATTGGAAGGATAGACATTCCATGTGGAAGGAAAGAAGCCGACATTGCAATCTCCTAAGTCTTGGCTATGCAACATGACATATGCATCTCCCATCTATACAAGAATAATGACAAAGGTGCCTATCGAGAGGAATTTTCTTCAAACATGTAAGATGATACAACGCATCGTCACTATTGGCCAATTTTATTTCTTCGTAACCTCCACTTACACATGTGTTGTATATGGAAAGTATGTAATTTTTATCCATTAACAAAAGTTTCAAAGGTATGATCATGTGAGTAGGTTCTATTGTTGTGATCTCGATACTTTTCCTCAAGGAATTGAGAATTTCAAAAGATTTCATGAGAAGAACAAAGTGACAGTGATGTCAAGAACTTAGGAATGCACAATGATCAAGAGATGGGCAGCCATATGTCTCTAAGGTAGATTAAAAGGGTTTCAAAGTAATGGGTAAAGATAATAATGTCATAGGCATCATGTGAAAAGGAGTTAGAGCCCATCCTATCAATGTCCAAGATACTACATTTCATTATGCTCTTTAGGGAGAGTATGCAGCTATAGAACATCTAGGTGTTGCAGGTGATGGTATCTCTCTATAATTATATATTCAGGGAAGAACCAATTCTAATCAAGGACAAAAGGATGAGTGGTAGTATCTCTTGATATTTCAATGAAATGGAGCAAAGAATAGTGACAATATTGATTGATTTTTTTGAAGATGAAATTACACAAGATATTGAAAGCATTTCACATATTAATAGAAAGAAAAGTGATAGTCATGAAGAATGGATTTGGTAGAGTTCATTCATTTGAGGACAGTCCTAATAAAAGATGCAATGTATGACAGTCCTTAAAACATCATGGAATGGCATATATCAAACTAAAAATGGTAGTGTGAGCACAAAGAGTGGGTGAAAAGCACGCAAGAGGTCAACATAAAGAAAGTTTTCAAATATCTTCCATGTTTCATCTTTCAGCCTTGAATTTCTCCAAAATACCTTTGACCTTTCCAAATTTTCTTTCCACATCGCCTATTATCATGCAAAAGGAAATTTATGGATAGTTGCATATAGGGATGTTGGTTGGGTTGTACAAACAAATGGAGCATATTAAGGGTAGTTTGAACCTTTTTACAAGCATCTAGAGGTTTTTTTATGAACTTTAATGATAGAAGAGATCAATGGAGGACTTTTTCAGCCTTCAAACACCTTGTTGAAGCAGTTTAAGGGGCTAAAAAGTAGGCATTTTTGTTTTGGATGACCAAAAGGAGTTTGACTGATCCAACTCAAGTAACACTTTCCTTCTTCTTCAAGCACATGTTCCTATCTTCTTGCAATTGTGGAGCAGCATATAAGCAAGCTTTAAAAGCTTTTTTTAGTTAGTTCTTTTTATTCTCATGCTACATTGTAACTCATTTTTGGAGTTCCTTTAGCAGGAGACATCATTGTAACTCTTTTACAAACTTGTACTTAGCTGTATTTTTTCCTTTCAATGAAAAAATCAAGCTATTTTTCCTTCTCAACACTAGATATTGTGTGATAACATGAGATATTGATATTTCCATGTGATGATAATGTTTATCCTTGGTTCTAGTCTAGTTTCTCATTGCCTTTATGCAGAAGTGCATGTTTATGTAGGCCATATTTTATGTTCTACTAGTTCTATGTAGGATTCAACTGTGAAGTCAAATAGTTGAGCCTCTAAGAAGGTCATTTGTTTATCCTCTTGAGTTTTTCCATAAAATTCAAATCCTCTTTATGAAATACTTATTCAAAACATGTCAAAATTGAGTTGCGTATGTTGTAGTGAGTTTTATTGGTCACACTGTGTGTAAAAGCAATTGTGCAAGTTCTAAGTAATCAAATTTTGTGCATCACCTTAGAAAGTAGGTTCATTTTCATGTATCTTTCTTACCCTTTTCTCAACAAGAAGTAGTTTTTGGGTGATTACCATAAGATCCAACTTACTCTAGAGGTTAGCTTCCAAAATCTGAGCCCATAATCAACGAAGCTTTCCAATGTTTCACTAGTAGGTTGAGTTTACTCAGTAAGCATGTACTATTAGGAGACAACAATATCTTCCTAATTTGGTAAATAGAAAATAATTAAATTTAAAAGATCATATACTTTTCCTCATATTTCGAGCAACTGGCCAACTATAAGACCAATCCTCCTCAAGGATTCTTCTAAGTATTAGTGACTATTATATTTTATTATTTATACAATTAGATTCATAGTTTTGAATTTAGGAGATAGGTCACAAAACCTCACAATGTCCTCTATATTTGAGTACTAGAAACATCCTTCATCTCTTAGATTACCTACATACCCTGTATCCACGAGAACAAGATATTAGAGGACTAGGCATTTGAAATATGTGGTTTTGTTTGTTCTATATCTATGCAATATTATGAGTGGGTGAGTGACCCTTTCTAGGGTCTAGTACCCTAGACGGTTCAGTGTTAGCTACCACCCACTTAGGTGAAGCAAAGATGGAAACCTAGATATCATCTATTTGCAAACACCTAAAAGGGGTGTTTGACATGAAGTTTAAATTGAAATAATTTATTGTTTTCCTATACACATCTTCAATTTTCTTATTTCTAAAGGTTAATGATTTTTCTTATTGGGTGTTTAATACCTCATGTGCTAGAATTTTTCTTTCTACAAAAAAAATCTTAAAATCAACTCACTCAATGATTATTCTTACTATTACCTCCAATCAAGCTAAATCAATTAGATAAACATATATGATTCACCACATAATTTTTCATAGCTAAATCTTATTCAATATAGAATAATATTTTACAATAACATTTACCATTCTTACTTCTATGGGAGTGAGTAATATGCAAGAATCCATTCTTGTTAGTAAACCACATCATTCTTATATAAAAGACTATCTCTTATCATATACAAATTAGTTAAATCTTATAATCATGATAGAAATAAAGTGGTTAATTCTCCAATTAGGAAGTACCAAATTTTATAATAAAATATTTACTTTGACTTCAAAATTATAGGCTCAATGTCTAGGAACCAAGACTCATAACTAAAAGATAAAACCAAGAAATACTAACACTAATTTGATAATCCTTTACCATGAAATAGTATAAAATACCAAAATACTAACCATGCAATATCAAATCCCTGGGTAATAAAGGAAACTATAAAGGACAATAGCATATAAATGTCACATTGGTGAGTAATGATGTAAATAGATATATCATAACAAGGTAAAACTATTGACGTCTAATATTACTAAAGCGTGGATTTCTATTAGTCTAGGTTATGCAATATTACACTATCTTTAAAATTCTAGTAAAAATTATTTATAACATTATTACCCAATCTTAGCCCTTACAAAACATCAAGGAAACAAAATTTATTAAATTAATTCATATTATTAAATTTCACTATCTTTAATTTGTTAAGTTCCATAAATTCACCACAATTAAAATTAATACCCAAGTTACAATAACATTTAAATATCTTGATTCTATCTCGATCATACTTCTTCCTTATCAATAAATAACCTTATAATTTTTAAAAAAACCTTCATATGATTGATTTCCTTATCCATTAGAGATCTTATTGATTGAAGATAACTCAACTATTATTAATAACTTCAAGATTAATAATAATTAGGAACAAGGTAAATAACAATATAACTATTTACAATATATTGCACAATAGAATGGAAAACTTATTTATTTGTTCAATTTCCTTCATTTGACCTATAAGTTGTTTATGAATCAATCCTAATCATTTTTTTTAAGAGATATTTGCAATATGCAATACCTATCGTCTTAGTAACAACATTCATAATCTACTATAAATGTAAACATAAATAATTATATATACAATCATTACTATCATTTAAAAGAATTATAATTTCAATATTAAATAATATGAACAATTATATTCAAATTAGTCATGCAATCCTATACATTTAAAGAAATACAAAGGAATATCACTTTGCTAACTATGATATACTAATGATGTAGTAAGTATAGCTAATAAATAATACCTACAAAAAATGATATATATAATTATTTATACCAAAAAATCATTTGAACTATCCAAATGAGAACCACTTTACAAAATAATACCCAAAAATGAATATTAATTTGATATTATTATCAAATTTTCTACTACAAATCAGTAGTTTGCAACCAAAACATGACAGTATTAAAAGAACTTTAAAATTCTCATCACTCAACAACATTCATAACTTCTTTAAAATTCTCATCACTCAACAACATTCATAACTTCAAAATGTTTTAGAAAGATAGAAAAATGGAGAAATAAATCTAGAAAGGATTTTGGGAGGCTTCTAAGGGAATAAGAGCAATTTTATTTGCAATACAACCTTATCCATTAACAATAGTATAAGAGAAATTTAGTTATTTTTGTTGATATCAATTTGTTTTCCAAAAGTAATGCATCCAATGTGAAATAATATCATGTGACTTATTATATACATACACACATATGTGTATTCTCATTATAAAATATTCATATATATATATATATATATGAATGTACTCCCTAAAACTAAACAAATGCTTAGAAGGTAAAATTTTAGTTATAGATAAATAACCATAACAGACTACCAAATTTATAGTGTGAAAAATAGAGTAGATAGTTCACTCACTAAGCTACAATAATAGTGTTAAAACATCATGTAGATCATGGGAAGTAAAGTGCATTCACAAACCAAAATGGAACAAGGAAGATTGTTTAAATACAAATTAGCATTTATAGATTTAAGAGATATAATTTGCAAGTTAGAAGAGGCACAAACAAGGCATATAAATGAAATTAACTACATGAAAATAAAGAACCCAAATCATAACATATTCAAGTCAACCAAAAAAATACAATAAGTATTGACTAGAAATAAAAATAGTTAAATTAAAGGAAAATCATTACTTGTTGGTGTAATATAAATATCGACAACCACAAACCAAAATAACAAATTATAGGTTGAAATAAGATAAATTTTCATTCATGCAACACTTTGAACAATAGCTGTAGATTAAAAACATCTACATTTTTAAGAAAATAATTTTAAGCCTGCATTAAATATTACAAAACCTATTCAAATTATTACTTGGGATACCCTCGAATCCCCAACGATATCTTCTTATTGATCACAAAACCCCACTATTCCAAATATTCCACTACAGTCAAGAATACATACAAAAAAAATAAAAATCAAAAGATCCCTTTCCATACTCTTCATAATGTTTTTTTTTTTTATTCTATGCCCACTATTTTTTACTTTAACCACAAAAAATTGCTCTACCATCTTTACTAAATAGAATTAATATTATAGGCTTTAATCTCTCAACTAGGAAAATATATATCATAATAAGGTTACATTGCTATGAAGTTCTTTCCAAATGCTAGCAAGAAATTTTGATCTTTGATTTGTAAGAAAAATGAGAGTAGTGGTAGTCCAATCAAACTAGAAAGATAGCAATTGATAGTTGTATTCTTAAAGTAGTTTTTTTTTATAATATTGATAGATAAAGGAATGACTAGGACATAGTTGATTTGAATAGATATTTAGGTGAATTAAAATAAGAAATTTATTACTTATTATTATTATTCATTGATAGTAACTGCTATTTCTAAGATAGAGATTATAAACTAAATAAAAAATTTATCATTTAAGTTACTGCTGTTCATTTATAGTGATTATTATTGTATTGGTTGATATGCATTATAATAACTTAAGTAAGTTGTATATGTAAAAATAATTGTGTATATTTTTAAAGACTAGCGAATTCCAAGAAGTAATTTTTTGTCAATTCACTTTCATATGGGAAAAGATTAAGATTTTAAATGAAAATATAAAATAGTGTAGAATACCAAAAATTTGTAGATTCTAAAATAGCTATTTGATTAAACCCTAAAATTCTAACATTAACTTTCTCATCAACATTAGGTCATTACTCTAAGAATTGAGTATCTTATGTCAACATATCATCAACCTCTTTTATTGAGGTATGTGTATATGTATCTTATGCAACATAACATCACTCTCATTCATTGAGTTTCTTGAAAATCTCAAAGAAACCAAAATATTCTCTAAGAAAAACTAGATTAACACGTCAAAATTTTTACATTAACCTTCATGATTGAAATATGTACATATCATATATTAAAATCCCTCAACAAACCCCTATTTATGGGGTCCAGAAGGATGATCTTTTCACCAACCCAAGGGTGGATGTCAAATGGTACCCGTTGCATGTAGGATGGGTCAAAGTAAACTTTGACAAAGCAACTTAAGTCAATCTAGGCTCATCTAGCGTGAGATGCATCGTAAGGGACCATAATGGGAAGTGGTTAGTAGAATGGGAAAAAAATTGGTGGATGGGACAAACAATGAAGAAAAAAATCCAAGTTACTTGTCCAAGGATCAATCTTTGCAAAAAAATAGGGATGAGGAAGATTCATATGGAAGGAGACTCCATGATCACTATCAATGTGATAAGAAGAAGAGCAACCCCCAATTGGAATTTAAATAAATGGCTGTTGAATATTGGAGGAAATAGTTAATTTGGATGATTTTAAAATCTATCATATATATAGAGAGGGGAATTTTGAAGCTGGTAATTTATCAAAATACAATAATTATTATGGATGAACACAACTAAATGCTAGTGTTCAATAAAGATGATCCCACATGAGTGGAGAGTGAAGGAGAGTTGCAGGTTGTTGAGGAATTTCAATGCGTAGTCTAAGGTAACATTTACTCCTTGATGTGGTGATGAAAAATAACATATTAAAGAAAAAAAAAAGCCCAATTTTTGTTGAAATAATGAAGAAGGAACCCTTCAATGTGTTGTCATTGATGTCAACATTGATTGTTGATATTTACTCTAATCCAGTGAAAAGAATGGAAACATCTTAATTGGGTATTTTCGTTTGTAATTGATCATGTAATAAGATTGACTTATGAGGTTATAATATGTTATTCCTAACTATTGGGTATGTACAGGATCATCATGGAAAAAATAGGCCCTTAAGTGGCAAAAAAATCAAAAAAATCAGTGTTAGGCAACTTGACGTAAAAATTTGAATAACTTATCTATATTATTTCAAAAATATGTAAGAATAGAATTTGTAGAAAATTGAATGTAGTTTCTAAACTACTAGGTTTATTTTTTTTTTAAATCTATTTGGTGAAAATTTGAAATTTCAATGCAGTAGTACTTAAATTTCGTGGAAAAAATAAGTAGGTGTCCGTTCCACCCTAACCATAATAAAATGATAACATTTTTATAATATTTTAAATATAAGTAGATGACTCATGTCCGATGTGATGCATATTTTTTGTAATTTTTCCCAAGTAAATAATTAATTATGAATTTTTTATTACAAATTTTAAAAAATATAAAAACTCGTATGTCTGACCACCTTAACTTGGTCAAAAATTCATGAAATTTATTTTTTATTTTTTTAATCCTATAGTATGTGAAGCATAGAATATGACGCATGTTTCGGATTCAAAAAATGTGATATCATTTGAGAGCTATAGATGTTTTTCAATCAGCCTATCGATCAGGACTTTAGTTGTAATTCTAATAGAAAATGAATAATAATTATTTATTAAATTCAAATTAAAGCATAATTTATATTGGTGGAAAGCTAAGAATCTCCTCTAAAAGCCCTTTTTGTTTCATCAATTTTGGGTAAAAAAAAGTCGTCAGCCACATACCCTACAAATACCCATAATACTGCCACTTTTTGGCCCATCATGATCCTACACATACCCTATTATGTGAATCTATGATCAATATTTCAGCTATTTTGGATGTACAGTTTGAAAGTTACAAGTGACAGTAGATTGGAATTCAGTTTCGACTTTATACAATGTAAATGGGTATGAGCAATCTGGTCCACGATCTTCCAGTAATTGGAATCAAACCTTGCAATTTTGGGAGACTATTTACAGGTGTTAGTACACTATATATTCTATATGGAACATCATTATATGATCATATGGATCATTGGTGTTGATTAGTTGGATTATTTTATGATTAGGTCTAATTCTTGGCCGACCTAATGCTTGATAAATGTTGTGGAGATTAAATATGTATTGTGGATGTTAATAAGATCTATTTTATGTCCATTCCAAACTAAATTAAGTGTTGCACATTTATTTTGAGCACAAATATGGTTTTGATTCAAGTGTGGATTCACCAAGGCAATTTTGAATTAATATAGAGCTACATCTAATTAGGTCGACCTAATTGATGTATGTGGATGTATTGGGTATATATGTAAGAATTTTTTTAGATTGTGTGATGTAAGATATGTGGTGAGATGTGAATATGCAAATTTTGCATATACATGATTAGATATATATTTGAAGTGTTGTGAATATTGAGTGATCATAAAGCAGAGCAATATTTTTTATTTAGAGGTTCAAAGGAACTAAATCTAGCACAAGGAAGGTGCATTCTATATTAGATCACATTTTGGCTATGTAGCCATTTTTTTTTTTTGTATCTATCTTTGGTTGTGAGACTTATTGGACAGTGTGTCTTGGTAGTGAGCCTATGTAATATCTTATAACTAGTTATAATATATTATGAGCTAATCCTCACTGTGGTTTTTCCCTTTTGGTTTTTCCACGTAAAAATCCTAGTTTTTATGTGTCATGTGATCTTGTGATTATTTTATGCTTTCATTCATTATTATAGTTAGATATGTTTTGATAATTGGATGGATTATGATTAAATGGTTTAATAGAATATTGATTCACCCCCCTCTTAGTATTTTGGGTGTTCAACAATTGGTATCAAAGCTTGGTTCCTTTTGAGAAGCCTAACAACTTGAGGAAGATCTTGGAGGTTGAAGACATGGCTGATAGAAAATATCCTATTCCTCTGGAAGAATTTTTTGCAATTGAATATATAGAGGATGACTGCATTATTCATAAAGAAGAACTTAAATCAGATATTGAATATCTTGATAGAGTTGAAGGTGAGAAAAAAATTCTAAAGGAAAACCTAGAGGAAGCAAATGAATGCATCAAAAAATTAAGAGAAAAAATAAAGCAGTTTAGAGAAAGACATAGAGAAGTCAATGAACAATTGAAGCAAGAAAATGAAGACATTACTGGACTGAAAGTACAAGTAGAAGAAAAGAAAAGAATTGAGGATTTTCTAAATGCAATGGTACAAAGAAAGATTGATGAATGCACAAGACTCAAACAAGAAGAGGAAACTCTGAGGTTAGATCTAGAAAATGCAAGAGTTCGTGAGGAAAAATTCAAAAGAAGTTCTATAATGCTTGATGAACTAATTGTAGGACAAAAACCATCTAAAGATAAAGGAGCTTTGAGACTTTAGGAAGGAGAAATCTCAAAGGCTAATTAAACTCCTAACAAGGTTGACAATAAAAAAAAAGACTCAAGGAAATAGCACACAAATTAGGAATCAAAGAAGCAATGCTAGAATACACCCTATCAAACAACCAAATACTCAAAGGCACCCATCTTTTAATGGTATTTTATTTTCTTGCAATAAATTTGGACATAAGGAAATAGAATGTAGAAGTAGAATGAATCAAAATGTTGGATCCTTCTCCAAAGAATGTTTTGCATGCAAGAAATTTGGACATAGAGCTATTGAATGCACAAATCAAATGATGAATAGACATAATACTTGTAGAATGGCTCAATCTTTCAAAGGTTATTGTTATACATGAAATGCATTTGGATATAAAGATAACTAGTACAGATCAAGATTGAATAGAGGCTAATTTGGTCAGAAAAGTGTAGTATGCTACAATTGCAGCAAACCTAGACACATTTCAAGATTTTGTAGAAACAAGAATGGAAGGAAGAACAATCTGAAATAGAGGAATGAATCTATGAAGAAAGTTGGTCCTATTGAATTCAAGAAGGAAAAGGAGAAAATTTGGAGAAAGAAAGAGAAACCTGAGAATAAATATGAATCAAATGTATTTCTACCTCCCTTTGGTGCATATAATTCCCTTGTAAATTAAACCTATGCATGGGCTTAGGGGGAGAAATTATAGAAAAATATAACAACCCCCTAGAAATATGAGGTGTCAGGGAGTGAAACATAGATATGTGGTACAAAATCACATGATTAAGCTTTTGAAGAAGAAACTGGTAGAAAATATGCAAATCTAAAGAAATGTAGAGCATTTTAGGGTTTACAATGTATGAGTGACAGGTTTATTAGCTTTCTGAAAATTAAATAATTTAATGTGAAATTAGGGAAAATAAGAAATGTATAAAGTGATTTTCTAAGTCAATTTTAATCAAATTTGTGCAACTAAAGAAAGCCGAGTGAATTAAAAGAGTTTTGAAGGTGATTCAAAGCAATTTGGTGCAAACCCTAGATCTTGTTGTGCACATAAAAGGTATTTTACAACTATCTATGCCTTGTGGGTTTGAAATAGAGTTCATTTCATAAGAATTTGAGTTTGAATTGAAGTTGGAATGGCTACACCAACTGTTGTCAACAAAACTAAGAGACCTAGACTAAAATTCAAAAAGTATCCAATGAAAATCTTTGATAATGACTCTAACGATGCATTTTCAAGCATTGCATATAGGGTTTTACCCATTGAGGACTTTAGGGCATACATACATGTGAATTTGGAAGAGTATAATCAACAAAGGATTAAGGATCTATGGCCTAATCAATTGATAGATGATGATTTCCTTGTAAAACCTGAGTACATTAGCCTAGTGTGAAAGAAGCTTGATATCTAAAACTACTTTCCTAATTATAGTAATGATGTGGATGTTGAGTATGTAAGGATGGAATTGAGAAGGATGCATGATAAGTTCATATAGACAAACATGCCCAAACTAATAACTAAGGAAGTGATCAAGGTAGTTATAGGGTTATGTAATATCAGACTTGTACTAGTACTTAAATTTGTGAAAAATGAATTTGCTATGGATTTAACTGATGCCACCTTTAATAGGAGAGTTTTGACAACAAAACCTATCAGAAACCCTATTGTAAAATATTCCTCAATGATGATAGGTCACAAGATTTACTTTACAAATTCATTTTTTGCAACTACTATCTATGTTGCACACGAAATTGTAGTGAATGGGAAAGATTATGATTTATGTGAGTTGCTCCAATAGCAACTCCTTGACAAACTGAAATAAACCAAAGAAAAGAAATATGTATTTAAATTTGAAACTTTGGTTGTATGCTTATTATTTTGATTTTTGAGAGAACTTCCTAGATGGAAAGGTGTATTATGGGACATGAGTAGACCTATAGGACTTCAAATCCTTGACTATATGCACAATTTAGGTGACCTAAAATCTCAGGATGATGCATTGACTACATTGTTTACAATGTTTCAAAAGAACATGCATGAAATAGAAAGAATCCCCCAAAAACTTGCAGAAAAATATGCTAAGGAAATTATTTTCCTTGTCTCAACTGACGAATGCATTATTGAGGCTATTGAACCTAGAACAGTGTGGATTGAGCCTCTTGGATATGAAGTTTCTAAGAATGATGTTAAGGGATATATTGGATTATTGCTCAAGAGTCCTAAGGACCCCTCTCTACCGAGACATGGGACCTATGAAGAAAAATCTATAGAAGTATATTTGAATTGAAAAAACCTAAAATTAAGAGAAACAAAAGTAAGGTAGTAGAGGAATGGGCTAGAAGAGAAGGTTATACAGAGGAACAAATCAAGGAGGCCAAAGAAAGAGAAGCCAACATGGCTGGTGAATCCTCCAAACCAAGGATATTAGGAAGAACTACTTCCATCACTACCTCTATATTGCCTAAGTCCTCTGGTACAGTTGTTGCAAAAGGAAATAAGGTGGAGCATAGTGCTCCGGTTACTAAAGAAGTCAATGCTCTCTCTAGACCTAGCACATTGACTAGAAAGAGAAAGAATGTGCCTCTAGTAGTAGCCCCTGCTACCTCTGGAAGAAGGAAGAAGCTAAAAGAATTCAAGGAGAAGAATTTAAATGCTATGGTTGAAGAATAAATTGAGCTTTGCTAGAATAGGTAGAACAACTTGCAAGGAAAAGAAGGAGCAGTTCTACCACAAGCGATGAAAGTGCTTCACAAGAAGCAAGCACCAGAGTGAAAAAGACAAAGGTTGACATTGTGGACACTTCCAACAAAGAAGAAATAGAAATAGAAAAAGAGGCTTTCACTGTACATATCCATAAGAATCCTAAAATGAAGGAGAAGAAGTTAGAGGAAGGATATTTGGAGAAAAAGAAAAAGAAGACAAAAGCTCCTCCCGTAAGGGCTTGTACTCTGATGAAACTAGATGTTTTAGTTAGTAACATGTTACAATATGATGATTTATTAGAAGCTACTACAAAGATATATGAAGAAGTGCATGAAGAAGACAAGAAAACATTACTTGAAGAAATCATTCAGTATATCATTGTTTTAGAAGAAAATATGAGTAACATTAAGAAGAAGGTCCCTAGAGTTGTGTGGGATGCCTTGGAGGAAAGAAGGCATGAAGCGATTGAAGCTAAAGGAAAAATAAAATATAATGCTTTGGAGTAAATTGGATCCTCCCTATCTGAGGATGACAAGACTACATTGATTGAGGTGTACACAAAATAATTTAGAGTCAAACAAAGAGCCATAATTCTTATGGGAACAGAAAAGGAACAAGAAGACAAGCTGAAACAAGAAATAGTGAAGATTGTTAGGGATATTCCAAAGAATTTTGGGATGATAACTACTTCATCATCCGGTACTACTCAAGAAAAGGAGCATGTTGAAAAAAATTCACTAATGCAGAGGAAAATCTTCCTCTAGTTACAAATTTACTAGTTTTAAAAGAAGTTTTGGAAGAAGTAAATGATCATAGTGCAAAAGAAATTCCATCAATTGATGTTACAGAGAATGTGGTGTCCTCACCACCACTAGAAGAAGAAACACATGCTTCCTCAGATACTTTTACTCTTGCAAAAGACACTAACAAGATCACCAATGCTAATAAAAACTAGAGTACATAGAAGGAAAAAGAGAAAAATGGTGCTGATAAAGGTGTTGAGGATCACTCTAAAAAACAAAATGAAGATACTAGAAATGGCAATACAAATAATAAAAAATGAGAATGGAGAAGAAAAAGAAGGAGAAAGAGAAAGAGAAAGGGATGAAAATAAGAAAGGTGATGAGGATAAGGAGGATAAAGAAAAATAAAAGAAAAAGGAAAATACCTCTAGTGAAGAAGAGAAAGAAGAGAATAAAGAAGAGTTTGAGGTTGAGAAGAATGAAGAAGAGTCAAAAAATACCATGGAGAAACCAAAGACATCCAAAGAATCCTCTGGTAATACATTTAAGGTTCTTTTGTCCAAACAAATAAGGTTCCACCCAACAATTCCACCCTAGTTGTTACAACTCCCAATGTACCAAGGTAGTGTGGATCTTGAAAAGATCTCACCAATCTAAAAGCTAGAGCTCAGAGACATATTTCATGCCTCTAGTAGAAAATAAATTATAGACACATCAAAAGGGGATAAAATTGATCAATGAAGCTATCAAGTCTCTACAAGATGCTACTCCTGATACAACTTGTTGGCTATTTTTTAAGAACCAAACTGATCTCCAAAAATACCTATAGATTTTTCCATCTCCAATTATCAGTAATTCTAAAGGTATTGGCCAACGAATGAATATAGGTTTCTAAACTTCTATTCCTACTTTTTGTGCTTTGTAAAACCTAGGAGGGTGATCCCACAATGTATACCTAAAGACTTTTCACAATTTCACTCGAATACATTGTCAATAACAGATATCTCTCATGACACCACTCAATAATATACATCAAATAAGTTGGAAGTTTATTATATCAATGTTATATGTATCGAATATGAGAGATTAGACACAAAAAAACAACAATAGTATTCCCTTGAGATTTTATGATTAAAATATTGAGTAGTTAGTGAATCAACACTGTAAGTGTAACACAAATACCCTGCATGAACTAGTGTCTTTATCCCAAGCATGAAATCAACACCAATATATATATATATATAACCTGATAACAATTTAGACAATAGCACCTATAACCTCAATAAATCTTTCATTACAATATTCTTCTATGGCATTTAGGATTATCACTTCTTACAAATATCCTAGCACATAGTATTTATAAGTTATCAATCTCACACAAGCACTTACATCAATTCATTGAATCAATAAGAAAACATGAAATTGAACATCCATCAGATAATGACATAGACAAATGAAAGAAATCCTTGATTACTTTCAATCATAACTCATAACACACATACAAGGAGAGATAATAACCATGAAACTAATGTTACTTTGTATTATAAAATGCTATATCATTATCAATCTTACAAGCATAAATATGAACTCCAAATGAAACTTAAAATAAAGACTCTAAAACTTGCTTCGTATTATCTTGACAAACTTAGTAGTATTAACTCAAAAAATTTCAACTCTCTTTGATACTGGTCCTAAATTCCTTCTTATAGAGATGAAGGAGCAAACAAGATAGCACACATGTCATAATCTTATTGGACCTCTTGCAACAATATTCCCCTTTTAGTTATACTTGAGTCTTTAGGTAGAGCAAATAAACATGAGGCATAATTAACCTCAACTCTTCGTGAAGAATAGGTCCCAACTCAAAAAAAATCATTAGTTTGTTACAACAACTTCAAAATATTCTCCATGTGCTCAAAAATCCAACTATGAGAAAACCAAAACAACAAAACTTACGAAGCAAGGCAAGGAAAGTAGAAAAAGGTCAAAATTTGTTAATCCACATTATCACCACTTGCTAATCACTTGATTTTTTAAGGAGCGAATAATATTTTACCATGTTATATCAAAAGCCTAATCTGTATTGTATTCAGGCTATGTATTATTCTTCTCCTGTCCATTATTCTCCTTATTCACTTTGTATTTCTCCAACCAAATGTTGTATTCATCCTTAGTGGGCCATTTAACATTCAATAAATCCTACACCTTAATAATCTACTAGGAGTACTTTGCATCAATCAAAATCTTGGCTTCCTTAACAAATATATCCATTTTTTATTCAATTTCCACCATTGTATCAATGTTTGAATTGAGCAAGATGTAATCGGTGACAAACAAAGTCATCATAGCCGCTCCAAGAAATCCTCTCAAATTTGTATTCCAGGTGTCAAACGGGTGTAATTCACCTTTAAAATTCAATATTTGAGGCATACCATGATCCTCCATCTCCTTGAATATTTTTAACTTACTCTGGAGTTGTATACCCAACTTTCCATGGAAAGTAGTTATCTCATTTATTGAGTCAATAGTTTTCAAGATGTTAGGAATATTTTTGGGTTCCTTGGGATCCTCATTCATTTTTGGCATCATTTCTTTCAAAGCACCTACCCTAGCAATCCAATTATTCCACTCATTTCTAAACACCTCCTATACTTACAGATACTTTGTATTTGCCTCATGAATGTTCTTATACATAGCCCATACATCATTAGCCCTGTGGACCAACTTAGTCACCTTGTGCTTTAGCACATCCTCAAAAATTTCATTGGCCACCATAACTATTTCTAGTTTGGCCTGATTGACATTTTCCTTCTCAACAGTTAACTTTTCTTTCAAATCATCAATTATGAGGGCCAAAGTCTCCCTACCCTGTTTAGACACATCAAATGAAGAAGAAGAAGAAGGTTGAGTCATTGTTTTCTGAGTAACCTGAATAGTAACTCTCATTTGATTTAGCTCATCCAAGGCCTTATTATTCCTTGACCAAGGATTCATATTTTTTCTGAGAAATATGTATAGTTTCCACACTAAGCATTGCAACATGTGCAGTTAACTTAGTTGCCTAGATTGGAGTTATGTCAGTAGCTCTCTTGACCACTAGTGAACCAATAACTTCTTCAATAGGCCTAGCAACGTCATGTTTACTAGTATTAGGTGCCATAGACCAAATTGCAAGGGTATGCAACTTTGGAATATATCCATAACCAAATACTTTATTCTCAAATTGATCTTTAGATATCGATCTCTCCTAACTACATCATACACTATGGAAGCAGTGATAGTACATCCTGGTAACAACATGATTCCACTATCTTTAACAATTCTTTGAGCTTCAGTGGGAGTAATAGCTGCAATTTCATCCCTAATCTTCTCTTCCTCTACTTTTTCAGCTTCCTTCTGATGAGAAGGTTCAACATTGACTCGGGCTGATTCAAGTCTCTCTTTTATTTCCTTACTCCATTGTTGAATCATAAACTCCTAAAATTCTTTAGTCTGCAAAAATTTATCATTAGCCAAAAACTCATCACACTCCCTAATTCTAGGATCATCATCATTTTCTTTGTCATACTGCCACTTGACAATCCTGTCAAGAGGAACATCTAAACTATGAATCTGTTCAATATGAGAAAGGGGAAATTTTTGCTCAACCTCCTCATTTCTTGGCACATGTTCTGCCACTTGTTCTTCCCTCACCTCCTAAACATCTTCAATCTATTATGGGATATCCATAGCTTGTTGCTATCGTTGTTTCTCTAAGAGGACCTGGGCTTTGTCTACAACCTCCTTTACCTTTACCTTAAACACACCAGATTGATAATTCCTTATCATAATAAAAGCCTTGTCAAAGGGGTTTGCAATTACATTGTATGGACTGATGTAGAAGGCATTCCTTTTCATAATATTTTCCTCAAGATTTTTCATAGTTTTCCATTCCTTTTTCCTAACCATGATAGCCTCATAATTTGTCAAATTTCTTAGTACATCATCTCTATATAAAAATTGATGATGTATGATGCCTAACTTATTTTGTCTTCTTCCTGCCACAAATCTTTCTGGATCAAAAACTCTAACCTCATCAATAGGAATTCTGAGATTATTCACCATAATGCCCAATTTTTCATACCCCTCAGGGGCAGTGATCTTGAAATAAGAAAAAGCACATTGGGGATGTATTACAGAGCCTTTTGTCCTTTCTAAACATTTCATAATCCATAACATCTATTTTCCACATGAGCTCCATGAAATCCAATCTGCCTGAGACATACAAGGGTAAACAATGGGGTACCACCTTAGCTCCATAAACCTTGATCAAAGTATATTCAAAATGTAGAAACCAGTCAGGCCAATTATGTGTTTTTGTAGAGCCTAGTACATCCTTTGGGCGCATAAGACTTCAGATCTCTGGAGAAAGTCTGAATCTAGATGCCACACCCAATTACTCTAAGATACCATGTCTTACAACATTGGAAAACAAGATGTAATTGGAATTAGAGCAATCTTGATCCCAAATGTATATTCACATTTGTACAGGAATAGCATTATTCTCACTATCCTTAATCTTTAGATTTAGCTTCCTTTTCCACTTATAATCTCCTTCCCATAAGAGCATGTACATCAATAAAGAGTAAGGAGGGAAGACAAAGGGAGCACTTCCTTTTTCAAAGTGAGAAAATCCTCATGCATTCATTCAACAATAAAGTTAGCATAATCAAAACCAATGTTTGGATTATATTCTTGTATATCTGCCACCATCACCAGTAAATTAGGAGCTATTCTAACCTCAAAATCCTAAGCTAGCACTTGATTTAAATAATAGTAAGTGTTTTTGAAATAATCTTCAAACTCTTCACACTCAAAAGGCTCAACATCCTGAGCAATAATTTTTTTCCTACTCCTTCTATGTCGTGCAAGCATTACTTCTTTGAATGCAAATTTTCTCCTTTCATATTCAACATACAAGTCAGTACGCCTAAAATTTATAGTATAATTGGGATTAACCCAAATATATCCAACATTTTATCCTTTGTCACCTCTAGAATTATATCACCATTCTCACTCTTGATTGTCCTGTCAGTAGGATCATAGTGCCTTGCTAGCTCCATCATTAAATCAACTTCTACAAACACATTCAAAACCACCAACCTTCCAAGGTTTAACCTCCATAAATAGCATGTACGCTTACTAGAATTTCACCTATTGAAATAATACCGAAACAATTGCCATCCACTCTAGGGTTGGGGTTTCTCACCAATTTTGCCAACATTATCAATCAACCTAGTGGTAACAACAACTTTTCTTGTGGGCCTTTTACCAATTCGTGACCCTCCCTCTTTGACACCTCTAGAGGTTTCTTATATAAACTTTTTTGTTTCTTTCTTTGCACTTCTAGATCTAGTGGAAGCCGTAGGGGTACTAGGAAAAGGGTTAGACACAATCATTGGCTTAGGCCTAATTTCAGCTGAAGCATGCTGAGTTTTAAGTCTTTTAACCCTCTTCTACTTTGGTTTCCTTTCCAATCTAACACTGGATTCACTAGGCTCTAGGTCACTCATGCTTGTAATGTAAATGGAAACTAGGCTTTACAATTTATTACAGCCAAATAAAACCCTTCACAGTTATGACAGGACAAAACACTACTATTGAACATGAGACCTTTCTTTATAATTTAGATAGTGCTCAATCACCCAATTGAAATCACCAAAAATGACTAAATTGCTAATTCCACCAACTATCCTATCAACTTTCCTAGGCATTCACCTTACTACCTTAATTTGAAGGAAGTATCATTTTTGCTTACCTAGATGAAAGCAGTGTCACTCTGCTTGTTGATAACTTCTGAAGCTTTCCTTGCAAATTCTTCAGATTCTGGTATTATTTTCGCTAGCCAGGGAATTAGGATGCATGATAAACCATATATCTAATTTTTTTTAGGACCGAGAGGGGAGCATGTCACCATTAATAGTTGATAGTAAGCTTGCACGAGCGAACTGATAATTAGCCGCTCAATTTTAAACCTTGATCGTTGATCCTTCAACTTTAAAACTATATCAATAGTTATTGATCCACCTTGCCACCTTCCTTTTTCTTTATACGAAATCCTCAGGACTTTGCCACATTGCCTCTTCATGTAGTGGTTATCACCAGTGGTTGATTTACTTCATTCTCATCCAACTTTATTAGTGATGCAAGTGCTTCATGCGATAAAATCTCAGCCCTTAGATTTATGACCAATTTCCCGATCACATTCATGTCCATTGCTCCTTGCTAAATCAACTTTTCACCTTGACTTTCATCAGTGACAAGAGATGTAAGCACTATATTTTGACAAGTACACTTACATAAACAATTAATGGCACAAAAATATATCGCAAAATAAGATGTATTCAAGTTAGCAAGAGAAACTTTCTTAAAAGGAACCATATCGCTCATCGCTAATCCTCATAAAGTTTCCAAAAAATTAGCAGTGAGAGATGATCCTAATAATATTACATATCGCATATCGCTAATCAAAAACTTAGCATTAAAAAAAAATTCGTGAAATACGATGCCATTGGAAACTCATCTCCTCACTCATCATTGATTTAAAAAAATCTCTTTATAACACATTTGTAATAAGCGATGAAAATATGATCATAAAGCGATAGGTCATCGCTCATCACTATTACAACTTTAAGAATTCACAATCATTAGCAATAAGTGATCCCTTAAGAACCTCACTCATCACTATTTGCAATCAAAATTTCAAGGAACAATTCATGATGAGCGATATCAAAGATATATCACCTCATTGCTCATCACTGATTTAAAACATATACTTCAAAAGTGATCAATGATGAGCAATAAAAACATAAGGCCGATTGAACTTAAGTGAGAAATTTTAGGCACGTGCTCATAAGTTGTCTTAATGGAGGGGACTTCCTAGGATGATACAATAGATAGAAAAATACTTAAGAACCCCAAAATCATTATAACAAAGGTTTTTGGACCATGATGAGGGAACCAGTTGCCTGATACAAAAAAAAATTAAACAGTGATCGACAGCAGGCAATAGGGAGTCAACAACAAAATAGAACACTCAAGTGCTTCAAGGAAACAAATTCTAAAACCCTCCTAAATGCAACAAGGGTTTTTAGATGGGACATGATAATTAGGGTTCCATCACAACCATTGATAACTCTCTAACTCCTATAAAAATTCTCAAGATTTTTGTAGATTCACTTAAGGAGTATGCCTCTAGTATGAAGGAGTAGACTAAAAAGGAAGTTGAGTTAACGTTCGTAGAAAGAGACTTCTTGAGTTATAGGATAGATGTGCATCTACAAATGAGAAAGTGGATAATTTCTTAAAAGATGTAAAGGAGTGTGAAGATGAGGCCAAAAATTTGTTTGTGTATTGTATGAGGTGGCCAAATGCCACTCAAGGCATTAAGGACTTAATGGATTTAATAGAGTCACAAATATCTAATATCTCTAGTACATTTGATCTAGTGCATGATAGAGATCATACCTCTTGGGCTACCATTATAGATCTATAGAACAAATTTTTCACTCTACAAAGGTAGAAAGAAGACATTATAAGGTGATTTGGATAGCTTGGGGACTTGGTAAAGACCAAGCATATGCTCATGTCAAGTTCCCTTTCCAATGCAAAGAGGCTTAAAAAGATAATCCAAACCCAAGTACTCTGGAAGAGGGAGAGGAGAACATATAGTTGAACTAGAATCACTTGCAGCAGCCAAAAAGATTGGAATGAAGGGAAGTCTATTGAGAAAGAAATTCTTAAGGAGCTAGAAGGTGCCTCCTCCTCTGGTTGAACATTTCTCAAATGTATATTATTTCATTTTTTTAGATTCTTTTTAGTTTTTCATTGTACATATATTTGGATCAAATTTTTGGGATAACTCCCTAAGGGGGAGTCAATACATTTCATTCATCTTATTCATCTGTATATATGCATCAAGGTTGAAGTTTACAAGTGTGTTATTGACACACCCTTTGTCCTTGATGTTAAAGGGGGAGAATTTTTATTTTAGGAGAAGTTAGGAGAAGTTAAGTAATGAAAGATGTTTTTGGAGAATTTTGATGACTAAGATGATTGGAGAAGTCAAATGAAGGAGGAGATGGTGTATGTTTGAAGTTTTTGAAGATAGTTGGAGGTAGTGTATGTTTTGATTTTTGGAGATTCATTTTTGTTACATGTTTTAATCAATGACAAAGGGGGAGATTGTTGAAGAAGGAACCCTTCAATGTGTTTTTATTATATGGGAAAAATAGGTTTTGAAGGGACTCAAAACCCTTTACAAAAAAAGAAAACAAAATGATGCTAGAAAATATTTTCAAAAAGCCACCAGCAGCAGCACAACAGCCAAAAAAACAACAAAATGGGTACTAAACAAAAGTACAACAAATAATAGCCAACAACACCCAACAACCACAAAACAACAAAACAACCAAAAGGAAACCTACACCCAGTAGGAGATAGAAAGAAACAAAGAAGAAGAATAGACACTAATCCAAGCTACTCAGGATCTTTGCCACATCAATTTGTTGGTTCCTAGTCCTTTCGACTATATCCAACAGCTCCTTCTTCTCAGCATCAAAGGATCTCTTCCAATCAGCTGACCCTCTAACCATAGGTCCTTTTTCATCATGCTTAGTATCTTTTTTACCTTTTCCCTTAGCTGTGTGATCTTTCTTCATAAAATCAAAGAAATAAACCTAATCCTACCTGAGCTCACTAATCTTTCTTAAAAGGACTTCCAAGGAGTCTGCGCTATTCTTTGTAGATATATGACAAGCCTATATTAGTTTTTTGATATTAGCATTCGTACCCAAAACCTTGGCTTCCAAAGCAACCAAATTTTCCTCACATAGAGATTTGAAGTCATGATAGGAACCTTCAAGGTCCACCATTCTATCAATAAGAATGCCAGGAATCAAACCGTTGGGAACATTCTTCAGATTCTCCTTCATACCTCTAATTTTAATATTAATCTTATTGAACTTCTGCAAAGTCCACTTTGCAAAATTAAAGGTGCCAATGGCCCCATCGCTAGCCATATCCAGCAAATCATACATGGAGGTAGTGTCATCATCAAGGTAAGAAAAATCCTTAGAAAGAGGATTTATCTTCAAAGGCTCCTATTTAGCTTTTTTCTTCTCTGCTGCCTCCTCATTCAGACCCCTAATATCCTTTTCCTACTCCATCTTGGGAATGTCTTGCATAGGAGAATCCTCAATGGCCACCATTTTATCACCAAAATTCTTGGAATCACTACACACAATGGAGTCTTTAGCCAAAAAATCTGAGGCCTTGTTCTCTAGGTTAGCAATACACTTTGATAGCCTTCGTGGCTTGTCCACCAAACCCATAGCAATATCTTGTGTCCCCACCTCTAGGCCATAGCCAACAACATCCTTACCAACAACCACCTCCACAATTCTAGGAGAGGAATAATCTGACCCCACTTCCATGTTTTCACTCTTAGAAAGGGCAAGCCACTTAGCAGCCTTGTTACTCTTAGAGCCACCCACCTTCCTCTTTGAATAAGTAGCCATCATCATAGGAGATAAGTTCTCCTCCTCTTAATTCCATTCCTCCTCCTCATCTGAAGTGGGCTTGAAACTAGATGACACATTACTTAAAGTCTTCTTCTTTCCCTTGATGGTAGGAGTCAAGGTAAGAGACTTAACATGCTCCATAATCAATAAAATAATCCCTTCATGGAGGATGAGATCCCTCCTATTATTTAGATGGGCATAAATAGAGACCTCTAAAGAGGAAAGAAGAAAGAAAGGAAATGAAATGAAAAAAACATGTTTGAAATGGTTGAGGAGAGTAAAATGGTGACTGAGAATAGTCGTAAACCTCCCCTCCAGAGTCACATAATGGATAAGCACCTCAGCGACACTCGCCCAAATTTTCTTGAGGGATTTTATCTCATAGCCCCAACTCTCTAGTTGAACTAGTTTCTTTTTCTCATCATCTTTGAAAAACTAGGCCATCACCTCCTCATTACTTTTTTTATCCTTGAAGAACTTATGACCAATCGTCAGCATCCCAATAAGAGCAGCAATTAAATCCTCATTTACCTCCACTTTAGACCATCAACATTAAGCTTGCGATTGTGCTAGAAAGAAACAAATTGTGTCGAAGCATTGGGGTCATGCCCATGTAGCCTCTCCAAGAATGGAGTAAAATTGTCATGGCGCAGAATATTCTAGATTTTCTTGTTTCACTGAATGTCCCCACAAGAATGTGGCTCAATTCGACTCGTATCACCACCAATGGCTAGCAACACCAAAAACACCAAACCCTTTGAATAACATGCAAATGAAGGCTAGAGAGTAAAAAGACACCCACAAAGTGTGTGAAACAGAGGAAGGTACTAGACCATGAATGCTGCATCAACTCATCCCATGCCATCATTCCTCAATAAACTCCTAGCTTTCTTGGGAAGGATTCATCCCTCCTCCCACAAATGAAAATCATTTAACTTGACAAGCTTGTTGGAAAAAAAATCTACCAATGAGTTTCCTTCTCAGTAAATGTGAGAGATACAGGTCTCCTCACAAGATCGTAACATGCTTATCATATCCTTAATGAGCTAATCAACATTCCAACTCAGAGGATAGGTGCCACACAGATAATTTATTATGTTCAATGGGTCAGCTTCAACCCATAAATTGGAGTAGCATTACTAATTGCAAATATTACACTTATGAATACAACATTCACCTCCATGTAGTGATTAGTCTGAGTTCCCACCGAGAGTTCCATCACACCAAGGAGTCTACTAACATCATTTCTTAACACCCCCCAACATCCTACAGGATTGGGATTTCCCTTCACTACCCCATCAAAGTTAACTTTAACCCAACCAATGGGAGGAGGCTACCATTGAGTGGTCATCCTTTCAACAGAGCTTAACTTAGATTTCAAAATGGGAATTTAAGTAATCTTCTAGTTAGAAGTTACTAGGAGATCGTAGCCATCAAGGCAAGCAGAAGGGACACATTAAGAAAAGTTAGAATGAATAAGAGAAAAGTTCTCCAAAATCGCTCATCTGATCTTGATAAAGAGACTATCAACCTTAAGTATGGACTCACGAAAGATTCTATTATTTCTTTCTTTCCATAATCCTCAAGCAATATGCAGAGCAATATGTAGGGCCATAAGGTCCCACATCCACCTAAGAACTAGAAAGGAAGAAGGGCAGGTCCATTGATCCAAGAACTTATCAAGAGAATCTGGAAAAACCCAACCAATATTCCAGAGTCTAAGAAAATTACTCCAAAGAAAAAAAAATAGTCACATCCAAGGAGAATGTGGAAATCACTTTCACCATCAGCTTCACATAGAACACATCTATTAGGAATCACAAACCCTCTCTTATAGAGGTTGTCTTACATCAAAACTTTACCTTGCATAAGTAGCCAGAAGAAGACATTCACTTTAGGAATCAACTTCTTATTCCATAACCTCCCCAGAAAGGAAAAGATGTAGGTGCTTCCAAAGAACTCAAGAGAGCAGAAGCCACTAAAAAATTTCCACTAGCACAAGGGGCCCAAATGACTCTATCCAATCTAGGAAAAGAGGGGATCCAAATATTACGCAAGAAATCCTTTAGGACCTTCAAAGATGGGTCCCAAACCTTGAAATTTTTCCACTCTCCATCCTCAAAATAATCTACCACCTTAATCCCAAAGAGGCATTTGCACAAAGGGGAAATAGGGGGGGGGGGGGCAAGGAAGAAAAATAAGAGGGGTAACACCAGACCAAATATCTTCCCAAAAAATAATACTTGTACCATCACCCAAAAACCACTTAACACCTTTAGCAATCAACTCCCTGCAAAGAATAATATTCCTCCAAAAATACAAACCAGATGGGATCTCCTGCAAAGAAAACAAGTTCCAAGGTCTCTCCAAACCATACATATACTTATTATTCACCAAAGAGGCCCACCCAACATCCCCATTAAGGAGCCTCTAGACATTTTTCAGCAAAAGAGCCTTATTAAAATATTTTAAATTTCTAATACCAAGACCTCCCCACTTCTTCAGTCTACACACTGACTCCTAGGCCACAAGAGGAAATCTTGCTTTGGTCTCCACCCCTGACCAAAGGAACCTTCTCATTATTAGTTCCATTTTTTCTTCAAACTTTACAGGAATCCTGAAATACTCATGGCATACAGAGGAAAATTTTGGAGAGGAAGAAATAAGTTGGATTTTACCCACCTGACTAAGGAGTGCACCTTTCCAATCCACTAACTTCCTGTTGAATTCGTACAACAATCCCAACCAAAATGAATATGAAATCTTAGAGATACACAAAGGGAGACCCAAATAAGAAGAAGGGAGCTCACCTTTATTGCAAGATGGGATTGTAGCAAGCTTAAGTTGTAAAGCTTAAAGAGTATTCAAGAAAAAAAATTGACTCTTAGGAAGATTAATCCTCTAAACAAAAGCCTTCTCATAGTTAGCCAATAGCCTCCTAATAGCTCTGACTTCCTTGATAGAGGAATCACCCATCAAAATAGTTTCATCAATGAATTGTTGATGAGTAATCAGATCACATCTAGAGGAAGGTGAAAAACCCCTCAAAGCACTAATATGAAGTGACTTCTAGATATTATGGCCCAAAACCTCTACCATCAGAATGAAAATAAGTGGTGAGATAGGATCTTGCTATCTTAACCCACACAAACTCCGAAAGAATGCAGAAGGAGAACCATTCACCAAGACATCAAACGAGGGATAAGAAATGAGTTGTTCAACAAGCTATAGAAACCTCTTACAGAAACCAAACTGGTCCAAAACATTCAAAAGAAATCTCCAAGTTACTCTGTCATAGGCTTTGAGCAAGTTCGACTTCAAGAAGAATCCCAGTTTCTTAGAAACATTAATGGAGTGAGCAATATCATGAAAAATAATGATAGAATCAAGAACTTGATGATGCTTAACAAATCCACTCTGATGCTTTGAGATCAGATTCGGTAGACTTTTTGTAATCTAGTGGCAAGAACTTTCAAAAAACATGTATAAATAGAATTATAGAGTATGATCGGGAAATACTCACCAAAACTCCTTGCATCAGTAGATTTAGGAATCACAACAATTAAAGTCACATTAAGCTCTTTAAGAAGACTTGTTGAGCTAAAGGACTCATTAGTGGCATTAATCACATCCTCAGAGATGATCTCCCAACACGAATAGAAAAATAGAAAGGGAAAGCCATCAAGCCTAGGGGCCTTGTTACCTTCAAAGGACAAAACTACTTCTTTGACTTCTAAGGCCAAAGAAATAGATGTGAGCTCCTTATTCAAATTCTTTGACACAACTTTAGGAATAATTTCCAGAAAAGCATCCACATATCTTTGATCGCACATCAGATCATCCATTAAGAGTTTTTCAAAGAACCTAGCAGCTACTCTTCTAATAGCCTCCTCATCTTCTAATAGTAAACCATCAACACTAATCGAGGAAATTTTGTTAGATGAATTATTCCTAAGAGTAGTGAGATGAAAGAACTTAGAATTATGATCTCCAGATTTCAACCAAATAGCTCGATATCTTTGCCTCCAAAAATCATCTTCCTTGGTGATAATGTCATGCAACTTCTTGAGAAGGATATCTTCCAGTAACTATAGATCCTCCAATAGACCCTTCGATTGGATTTCCTATTGGATCTCATCCAACTTCTTAAGGATAGATCTTTTAGAATCAAAGATGTGACCAAACGACTCTTTATTCCATTTTTTGAGATTCCTTTTAACAAAATTCAGCTTCTTGGCAACTTTGAACATCACACAACCATCTATATTAACTTGCCACCAATTTTTGATACAATCCATAAACCATGGATCCCTTAACCACATGGTTTCAAGCTAGAAAGGAAATATTTTCTTACTCCCAAGACTAACAACAACAAAGGAGATAGGGAAATGGGCTGACCCACATCTCATAATAGAAGACAAGGAACAAGAAAATTCTACAAACTAGGAAGCAGAGGATAAAGCTCTTTCCAATCTAACTTGAATATTATCCACACCAACATGCCTATTGGACCAGGTAAAACTAGCTCCAGTAAGCTAAACATTAATAAGAGCATTTCCATCAATAAACATTCTTAAATCAAACTGACTCTCAGGATTGGCTTGAGACCCCCCCACTTTCTCATTATCTAGCAAAGAAGTCTTAAAATCACCCATTACAAGCCAAGGGAGATCCAAAAAATTCATCCTAAGGATCCAAAGATCATCCCATAAATTTTTCCTAGATCTCTTTTGGTTAGGAGCATATACATTAGATAAAACTCAATAATAAGAATCCCTAAGCCAAATAAACATAGTCTCAACATGATTGAACCCATTAGTAATCAGAATACTTCTCAACAGCTTTGCATTCCAAAAAGTGGAAACACCACCTGAGGCTCCTTCAAAGTTAACACCATGGAAACCACAATCTTTGTAAAACATATTCTTTAAATTGTCCAACTTATTAGTCCGCATTTTCATTTCTTGGATCAACAAAATGTCTAGCTTATGGTCTCAGACAAGATTCTTCAGGAGGTCTTGATTGTGCAAGTTATTCAACCCCTTGATATTCTAGGAAATGATCTTCATTTTCAAGAAGAGGGGGTGCTCTTAGAGCACAAGTCAAAGAGGGTTTTTGGGACCCATTCATCAATATCCCACTTACACTCCCTCTCCCTACTTTTCTTTAGGGTAGGTCTGCTATAGCCCCTAGACTTAGACCAACAATCTGCTTTATGCCTTCTCATGGTGACAGCTTTGTGAGGCTGGGAGGGAAGAAGAGGACTTCTTATTCCTACCTCTTACCTGGGTGAAACCATCTTCATCTTTGTTCACAGAGTCTACCACTACTAGAGCACCATCACTAACCTCTGACTTTGAAACAATAGGCAGAGGAGAAGGTGGAACAACATCCATCTCCACCTCAGCCCTTTTCAGGGAGCACAAAGTATTTGAGACATGATCCACATCCTGGGTTAAAGAATGACCCACAACCACCTCCACAAAATTTATAGGATCCTTTCCTAGCTCATTACGAGGAGCAAGAAGATTTTCAATATTACCTCACCCTCCATACCATTACCAACAGTAGATTCACCTTGGTTCTCTTTAGGTTCCTTAATCTTCTAAACCTTGGTCTACTTAGAATCCTTAGGTGGGACACCAGGCACAAGGAAATCCTTAGCCCAGTGCCCCAACTTCTTACATTTGAAGCAAGCAAAAGGTAGATTTTAAAAAACAATTTGCCACTTCCATGACCCAACCTTGGATTTTAGAAAGAAGAACTTAGGCAACACAACATCTTGGTCAATCATGACACAAAACCTAGTTACAACTAACCACTTCCTAGAATGAGTGGCCTCATCAATAGAGACAATCGTTCCAAAATAATTAGCAACCACCTTGAAAACTTCATCCCAATATTCTAGTGGAAGATTCAGAAGTTTTACCCACACAAGAGAAAAACTAGAGAGACATTTAGATAAATCCATCCAAGGTTCCCAAGGATGAAGAACCAAAGAGAGACACCCAAATGACCAAGGTCCTTTCGAAAACACATCTCTTAGGTCTTCATCACAGGAGAAGGAAAAGGAAAAGAAACCTTTTTCCATGGCTACAACTTTCTCTTGACCTTTTAAAGCCCACTTCTTACAGATCTAGGTGTGAACCTCCTCAATACTAGGTCAAGGACCTAAAACCTTACCAACCAGGGAGAAATCCATTTTATCAATATTCTTGTCAACAAGAGAGTCTAGAACAGAGAAGGAAAAAAAACCTTCCTCGTTAGTAGAGGACAAAAACTCAGAAGCAACTCCTTTTCCTTTCAGCTTAGAAGAAAAAAGGTCAGACCATTTCAGACCCAACAAGAAAGACTTGCTTGCCAGCCAAATCTCTCCCACTAAAGCATGCTCAATCTAGGGAATACTCATGGGTAAGTGCACCAAGATGGTTCCCAAAAAAGGGGCTTAAGTGGCCACTTTTTTTCTGAAATCAGGAAATACTGACCTTGGACGTGAAATTGAGGATAGCTACACTCAAATTTTTTTGATGGAACAAAAACAAGGACCGCAGTGCTCTGAGTCTACTTTCTAAACTACTAATTTATTTTGAAAATGGTTGAGATTAAGGGGTTCAAAAGAGGGACACACACAAATTGTTGTTGTTTT
>VDFB02105785.1:432286185-432307079 GCA_007258455.2 Sequoia sempervirens | reverse complement strand
GGAAGTCTATAGGGCATAGTTTGATTTTATAGAAGGATGCTCATGAAATGAATCTTCAAGTGATAGTGAGTGAGCTGTTTGAGATTGCAGCCGAGGGTGCAATACCCAGTCTTAAAGGAAGTTAGCAAAATAGTATATGTGAAAGAAAATCAAATCATACACAACAAAAAATTCACAATGTTATCTTCCATAATGCCTTGAGTTTGAAGACAAAAAATTTTATTGTATCTTCATGATGAAAGTGGTGAGTTTAATGGTTAATAACTGTCAACCATGATTTTAAAATATGCTATTGTGCTTATGGAGGCAACATTTTAAGCAAGGCAGTGAGTGGTGGTTTGGAACAATGGCAGGTATGAAGGACTTGCTTTATATGCATACTATGCGGTCTAGCTTAAGATAAGCCTAGAAGAGATTGAAGGTGATTGTGGAACCCATGGGCTACTATGAAAAAGGATTAAAGCAAAGACTGAGATCTATTTAAAAGCCACGGTCATGAAGATATTAAAGATGTCACATGCAAAAACCTAGTAGCTCGAGTAATGAATACAGTGCCAAAGAGGATAGTGTGCTGGGGCAGATTTAGGAGATCTCCACATTATCTAATTACAGGAAAATACATCATTTATTTATTTTTTTAATTAAAATAAATCATTCTAAACCCTATATATGATACATTGATACTTCAAAAGCCTCTGAAGGAATTTGAGATTATGCAAATATATGTCAAGTAACATTCATAAGGTTTAGAAAATATTGATCACTTCTCTAGAATAGCCCATTAAACATGGGTTGTGCTTGAATGCACTACATAATTGATATAACACAACCACTCGTGATATCAACTAGAGTTATAGGCTCTTTATTGCAGCAAGAGGTAATCACTCTTCGATCATGCTATAATTACATCATAACCTGTTAAACTTGAGACAACCTGAATGCACCCAATGATGATTGACACCTACATTATACAACCTCAATTAACTACATTATATGAGTGCCTCCATTTCTACCACAACATAGCCACATTAAACTTGGGTCACACATGAATGCATCATGTATTTGTTATAGCACAAACTGTGCCATGACCAATACAATTATGGATCACATAATTACATTCACAAGAATATGTTCCTCCGTTGTGATCTTATGGTGATTCCACACAACAAACTGGACATGAAATTCTCAAAACCCTTAACCTCTACAAATGAAATCTGATGAGATATTGCTTTAAAATATGATTTTCAAACCTCTAACTACAAATCTGTCTTCACAACTAATTCTGCAAAAGACAATGACTACCCGATATCTTCTTGAATTTTTTTGATTTTTCCCAAGAAAATCATCCGTAGTTCTCCACAAACTGTCTCAAGTAGAGCAAAACACTGTCGCAATACATCAGGCGCGAACTCACTTTTCTTTATGTCGGCCACAATTTGATTTTTTTAATTTTTCATGTTTGTTGAACATTCGACAAAAATAATAGCCGACATTTCGACGAACACCAGGTTTGTCGATATTTCGACAGACGTCGGGGATAAACTTTCGAAACAATTGGAAATTACACATCAAATTTTACAAGCACCCGACGAACATCGAATTTTACATATTTTGTCGGACAGTTTAGTCGTATTTTGCAGTCAAATGCATTAGTGTATCCTACTTGGAGGAGTTGTTTTGTTAGGATACAATCACTTGAATGTAACCCTTGATAATCCTTATCTTCCTTGTCAATATTGGAGTTAACCTTACCTTGATGTGCACATCGTGATAGAGTGCCCTTAGAGTTTTTATGATAAAGAGTTGCTGCCAACACATGGTCAATGTGAGATTTGGATATTTTGGATGGCAAAATGGGTTGAGGGATATGATTTTTAGATGAATTGGTTGATAGTTTGGAACCTTTGACTCTCCAAACTTGGGATGATGAGAAATGATGGGTGGATATGGAGATTCGATTGGGACCAACATCTTGATATACCTTGTAGGTCACTCTTGAAGCTTTCTTTTGCATTATTGGATATTTTTGATGGATAAACTTCCCTTTTGGATTTTTCCCCATAGTTTCTTTGACTAATGGATTTTGATAGGGATGATTTTATTTCTTTTTCTTTTATATCCATTTGAATCTTTCTTGTCCATTTTTTTTTCTAATCATTTTGCTTCAATGAATCGTTCCTTTCTTGGGTATAGCTTTTTCTCTAGTTGTTGGTCCCAATGATAGTGTGAAAAATATGTGGATGATGATTCATGACATGGATAGTTGTATTGTTGGTAGCAATTTCATCATAAGGACTCTTCATTCTCTCTATGTTCATTCTTTCATTAGATAAATTTTCCCCCAGTATTAGAGATGCATCACTAATATGTTTAGATCCCTTGTTGAATAACCAAGACCTTGATGCTTATGATTGCCAATAATTTGCATTGATGCTAGGATACCCTTTTCATTTAGGCCTACTCCTTTGTCTTGATAATTCATCTATTGAGACATAGGATATGTCTTACCTTGGAAACAAGGTGCTAATCATTCTCTGCTTTGTTGTGGATCTTCAAATGTGACAGCTATTTCATTGGTAGAATTCTCCATATGTGGGACAACTTCTTGATTGATATTTTCAACTTGATCCTATGAAATATCAGCTTCTGATGGCCCTTCAAAATATATTGGTTCTTCTTTGACTAGTGTATACCCACTACTTTGCTGCTTAGGATTGTCCATTATCTTTGTTGATTTCAAGATATTGTGCTCCATATTTTCATATTCAATGTCTTCAACCTGCCTGGAGGATGTTTCTGATCTTAATGCTTCTTCTTGATCAATATCAGATATGCTTATATATTCTACAATGTTTTGATCAGGTGAAAAGATGTTAAGATTAAGCGACTCTTGTTCCTTGGTAATGATATCAAGAATATGAGACTCTTGTAATAGATGAAGATCATCTACATGTCCATTAGGAGTAAGCATCTCATGGGTAGATGTATGTGTGCTTGGCATATGGATGTGTTCTTTTGGAAAGCCTTGGATGTCTTGGAAGATATCTACCAAGTCGTTGTAATATTTTTATGTTAAGGTTTCTTGATCTTGACTTTGTATGGTATTATCTTCGACATGCTTTGGTTCACATTCTTGACATGGATCAATTTCAAAGAAAGGATTTCCTATAAGAGATCCTTGGATTTCCTCAAATTGTGGGCAAATGGGTGATAGCTCTTGGCTTAGATTTTATGTATTGGGTATAAGCGTTGGCTTAAGAGTCTCTTGATCATCAATATGTATTGTCATGAGGTTGGATGATGTCAATATATTTTGGACTGAATCATTGCTAGCCTTGGGTGATTGATTTTGATCATGCTTGGGAATAAATTCTTGATGTATGTCCTCTTTCTCACTAGATGATGTTGAGGGGTGATCCCATAATAGTGGTTTACAATTTTTGGCCAAACTGGACATTGAAATTATTATTTTTAACTAAATCTTCACATTTGGGCACCTATAGCGGCTAAACGGTGAGGAATTTGAAGATGGTGAAAACTAGAATCTCATCAAATTTTGTCTGTAGATTCTAAAAATATTTTTTTTCAAAATTTTTGGACTCAAATTGCATTTCTTTTTCCATCTCCCACGAAAATAGATTTTTTTCAGAAAACAACATTTTTAAAAAGTGACACACACCGTATAACGCATAACTTTTTTTCCATGAAGGATAAAATTCTAATTCTTTCAAATTTAGATTTGTAACTCTGATATCTAGTGCTTCCACTTAGTTAGATAGTTTTTTATTGAATTTTTTTCCTTAATCAAGTTTCAAAGTCAAATGAATTACAATTCGGACACAACACTCTTGTATAATCGTAACTTTTTTGTATATGTCAAAATTTTATTTTATTTTTTTGTTTGATCAAGGACTTCAATATCTGGTGCACTCATATTTTTTCAATTTTTTTGATAATCTTCTATTTTTTCCACATGTGAAGAACAAAGAAAATAATTTTTGATGAAAAACCTATGTTTAATAAAACTTAAAAAAAAATACATAACAAAACCAAAACACATTAAAATTATATTCATTGGATAGCTTGTTTTGAGGAATACCTTAATCATTTAAAATAAATTTAAAATAAATTCATTTGATCCCCAAAATCTAAATCAAAAGTGATTTTTTATTAGCATTTTGATAGGTGTAAAGGAGACGCATTTATAGGTATGGTTTAAAACTAGCGAGGTTCTATCCAAGGGGGTTTGATCTAAGGTGATTTGATCAAACCCTCTTCAATTGGAATCCTTAAAATAGAACTTTTTAAGGCTTAAATCATTATATTTTCTAAAAATATGTGATTTCAGCTAAAATTTGTTCCTCTCAGGAATTGTAAACCACTATTATGACAGCACCCTGAGACATTATCAATGTGATCAGTGATAGATAGCTCTTGATTGTTTCTTTCAACTTTTGAGGTTGAGACATTATAATTGGTGTCATTGGTAGTTGGCCCTTGAATGTTAATAGCTATTTCTCCTTGATCAACAAGGTCTTGGATGAGATTTTTTAGTGTAGCACATTTGTTTGTTGTGTGACCCTTGATTTTGTGGAACTCACATCATTTGTTCTTGTTATACCAAGGGAGTTTAAAGTTTGGTTCACCATAAATTGGACTGTCATTGAACTTGATAAGTTCCTATTGTACCAATTCATGCATGGTCACCTCTAAAGTCACTCCCAAAGGGGTGAATTTTCTTTCTGGTTGGTAATCTATCCTCTGTGGCTTTTCTTTATTATTTTTCTCTTGATTTTGTGGAACTCCTTGATACTGTGTTTGAGGTACATTTTGATATTGCACTTGAGGTATTCCTTGGTGTTGTGGAACTTCTTGACACTGTGGATATTGGAAGTGTTTTTGATATGGATATTGAGTTGTTTGTGGAATAATGTCTATTTTTTGTGGATATGTAATGTCGCAACCTTGAATAAGGCATTGATGATATGTTGTATTTAGTTTTTGATTAATTTACTCAAGATATATCTCAATTTTATCTAGGGAAATTTAATGTTTTGGATTTATTCCTTGATCATAATTTTGAAATCCCTGATGTTGTTGCCCTATTTGATGTTGTGGCCCTTGATAAGAGTAATTTTGGTAATAGATTGACATGTTTTGGGGATTTTTTGATACTCAATACCCTATCATAAGGTCACTTGGTTTATATCCTCATCAGTCTCTTCTGTTGTTTGTGGTGTTTGCTGATGGGATGCTATCACTTCTTTTGTTAGCTTCCATGTTCTTTCTATGTTGTTGAACGAGAGTAGTCTGATGCTAGATGGTCATAAGGTGTAATGGTATTTTTGAGGCAATTTTTCTATGAAACTCAAAAACCCTAAGGCTTGAGCGCTATTTTGGAATGTGGCTAATTTTCAGGAATCAAAATGCTAAAGAACTAGGGTCGATATTCCACTTCCTAGTCTAGAGGATATGTTGTGGGAAAGATACTTGAACTATCTGTGAGTTACAAGTAACTGTTGATATCATAGAATTTTTTGAGTGGAGGAATGATCCTAATGTTTTGTTGGTTTTTGATTTCAAATAATTTGTATGGGAATAATGGGTGAGAGACTTTGTGACCAATCTAATTTTCCAAGTGTCTTGCTCAAGTAATGACCTTATAAGCAACTTTAGTTTTTTTTCCCCTAAGTGTTTAGCAAAAAATATTGTGAGTTGGAATGGTAGTTTGTACTCTCTGTGTTCCTGAGTATGGAAAATGATATAATAGCACTGGGCTAACTCAAAAGCATAGACTTTGTGTGACCTGAATGTCTATAGCTGAAGTAGTGAAATCACAACACCCAAGCCATAGTTACCAATGTGTTTACTTTGATTAATGCAACTTTAAAATAAAAACAAAAATGTTCAAAAATCTTTAAGGATAAAATCCTTTCAAGGAGTGCAAACATATGGCTTCTTTCACAAGTATACACTAACTCAAAGGTTATGTGGTTTGACCATCTTGTTCAATGTTTGTTTTGATGTGTTCTTTTTCTTTAAGTCAAACACAAAATTTGATGTCACAATTTTTATTGAATGTAATTGGGAAAATTTAACATTAACAAACAATTACAACCCTAGTGGAGAGAAACCATCCTCTTAGGTGGGTCTTCCTCATGTTCCGAAGAGATGATTTTACATGCGACTTATGGCATGGGCCTATAGTCGGACTTGGCAAGTAACTTCTCAGAAGTAAATTCCAATACACCACTTTTAGAGAATTTTTTGGATAATAGGGTGGCTTCTAAAACAATTGGCTCTTACTCATGATCTAGGGATATTATTTTCGGGCACCTACACATGTGGTGTTTTGTTCAATTAAGAACCTACACATGGGGTGTGTTGTTCATTTTAGTGCACCGAATGAAAGTTTTCCTAAGTTAATAAAAAATGCTTGTGGATCTAAAAACAACTTGGATCGATCATCTTCCCTGTATAAAATAAGTTAATGTGTTTCAAACCCTACATAAAACCCATTAGTTCCTACAAAACAAGAAAACATTAGCAAGGAGGTTCATTACAATAGTGCAAGACTTGTGCACTTGTCTTCCAAAGCAAATGCTTAAAAGAAAAATCAAAAGCTCAGATTTTCAATACAAGTGCAAACTTAGAGAAAAGAAAAAATGTGCTTTTTAGAGAAAAAGCACTAGTTTTAGAGAAAAGGCACCATTCCCATGGCAAAGGCGCTGATCTTTGTGGAAAAAGTTCAGAAATTTTGCCAGTTAAAAGTGAGCTTTTGTTGGGAAGTCCATGAAATGTCTCCAAAAGCTCTTGGAACCCTGTAACTTGCAACTTAGCTCATAAAAATGTTAGTGAGGAGGACCTAGGTCCCACTGATCATGCTAGAATATGTGAGGGGGAAGGAATCCATCAAGAAACATTTGAAAAACAAGATCAAATGCAGGATTGAAATAAAAAACTAATCTAATTCAAAACACTTAATCTATCCTATTCCATCACACATGAAATGTGCTAATCTAAGATATTTGAATGAAATGAGATCCTAAGATTAACAAAACCAATTCAAGTAACACAAGAAGAGATTAATTTCCCATGTTGGAGTGTATTTGTATGATGTTGGGTTGTTTGTATCACTGCAAAGCCTACATTGCTTGTATGCAAAAGCTTGATGATTGATGCTTGTTCTTGAAGAAATGATGAAGCTCTATCAATGTTGATCTTGACAGCACTTCATTGTATAAGGTAAGTTGAAATTTTGATCCTTATTTTTGAAGAGAAAGGCTTTGTTATTGTGTGAGGGAGAAGGAATCCATCAAGAAAATGATACGAAATCAAGATCAAAGTGCGAGATTGAAATCATAAAATAATCTAATTCAAAACACTTAATCTATCTTATTCCATCACTCATGAAATGAACAATTCTAAGCTATTTGAATGAGTAAGATCCTAAGATTAACAAAACAAATTCAAAAAACACAAGAAAAGATTACCATCCTATGTTGGAGTGTATTTGCATGATGTTGGGTTGTTTGTATCACTGCAAAGCCTCCATTGCTTCTACGTAAAAGCTTGATGATCAATGCTTGTTCTTGAAGAAATGATGAAGCTCTCTCAATGGTAATCTTGAAATCACTTCGTTGCATAAGGTAAGTTGAAATTATGATCCTTATTTGTGAAGAGAAAGGCTTGTTATATAGAAAAATCAATTTTGAATCGACGGTCAAGATCGTGTTGGAGAATATCCAAATCAATAGTCAAAATGAGTTGAGAGGATTTAGACATGAGGAAATTGTGCAAAGTTGATTGCACAATTAGGGTGATTGAAGAATAGATTGGCTAGTTAGGATCTTGATTGATTAGTTAGCAATTGATTGATTAGTTAGGGTTGAGTTAGGAATTAGATGGTTGAGTTAGCAAAATAGATTTCTTAGTTAGCAATCTATGATTTCCTCAATCAAAAAGTGGGTGAGGAATATTATTTAATTAATTCATTCATTCCATTTTGATTTTTTCCAATTTGAATAGTTTAATTTGTTTTGATTTAATTATTCAAAATTTGGAAGGAAGTGTGATAATTAAATTATTATGATTTAATAATTCAATTAATTTTGAGGAATAAGATGAATTAGTGACAGTCAAATAATCAATGTCGTTTGACTAATCAAGATGAAATAAGATTAGGTTAGAAATTTATTAAATAAATGTAATTTATTTAATTGGTTGAAATGATGAAATGTGAATTAATCAAATAATGTTGTATCATTTGATTAATAGAGGAAATAGGGTTTTGAATGTCGTTCAATGTCTTTTGGTGTGTTATCAGATGTCGCGGGATGATTATGAGATGATATGAGTTGTTTCAGAGATGTTTCAAGATGTTCCAAGTTAATTTAGAGTTGTTTCGAGTTGTTTTGGGGTCATTTTGAGACGTTTTGGGTTGATTTAGAGTTGTTATGAGTCATTCCAATGTCATTATGAGACATTTCAGGTTGATTTAGAGTATTTTTGAGTCATTTTGGGATTGTTATGAGACATTCCAAGTTGATTTAGAGTTGTTTCAAGTCATTTCGGGGTTGTTCTGAGATGTTTCAAGTTGATTTAGAATTGTTCTAAGTCATTTTGGGGCCGTTCCATGACATTTCGAGTTGATTCAAAGTTGTTTCAAGTCATTTCAGGGTCATTCAAAGACATTCTAAATTTGTGATAAGTGTTAAGTCAATTTTACATGTCTACAGTTATATAGAAAAATCAATTTTGAATCGACGGTCAAGATCACGTTGGAGAATATCTAGATCAATAGTCAAAATTAGTTGAGAGGATTTAGACATGAGGAGATTGTGCAAAGCTGATTGCATAATTAGGGTGATTGAAGAATAGATTGGCTAGTTAGGATTTTGATTGCTTAGTTAGCAATTGATTGATTAGTTAGGGTTGAGTTAGGAATTAGATGGTTGAGTTAGCAAAATAGATTGCTTAGTTAGCAATGAATGATTTCCTCAATTAAAAAGTGGGTGAGGCATATTTATTAATTAATTAATTCCAATTTGATTTTGATTTTGATTTTTTCTAATTTGAATAGTTTGAATAGTTTGATTTATTCAAATTTTGGAGTGAAGTGTGATAATTAAATTATTATGATTTAATAATTCAATTAATTTTGAGGAATAAGATGAATTAGTGACGTAATCAAATAATTAGTATTGGTTGACTAATCAAGATGAACTAAGATAAGATTAGGACTTTATTAAATAAATGTAATTTATTTAATTGGTCAAAATGATGAAACATGAATTAATCAAATAACGTTGTATTATTTGATTAATAGAGGAAATAGGGCTTCGAATGTTGTTTGATGTCATTATGAGATGTCGTGGGATGATTTTGAGATGATTCGATATGTTTCAGAGATGTTCTGAGTTAATTCAGAGACATTCTAAGTTCATTCAGAGATGTTCTGGGTCATTTTGGGGTCATTCTGAGTCATTCTGAGTTGATTTAGAGTTGTTTCGAGTCATTTTGGGGTCGTTTTGAGATGTTCCAAGTTGATTCAAAGTTGTTTTGAGTCATTCTGAGACATTCTAAGTTCATTCAGAGTTTTTCTGAGTCATTTTGGGGTTGTTCTAAGATGTTTCGAGTTGATTCAAAGTTGTCCCTAGTCATTTTGGGGTCCTTCTTAGACATTCCGAGTTGATTCAGAGTTGTTCCAAGTCATTTCGAGGTACTTCCAAGACATTCTGAGTTGATTCATATTTGTTCCAAGTCATTTTTGGGTCCTTCCAAGACATTATGAGTTGATTCAGAGTTGTTCTGAGTTGTTTTGGGGTCATTCTGAGATGTTTCGAGTTGATTCAGAGTTGTTCTGAGTCGTTTTGGGGTCATTCTGAGACATTATGAAATTGTGATAAGTGTTAAGTCAATTTTACATGTCTATAATTGTGTCCTGTATTGTTGGGTCAACTCATATAGGAAGTAAAATTATTCCTTTGGACGAATGCTCAACATCATCATAAGCTTTGATCATAATTTTCTTGGTTTGGTCTATATAATTCTCATAGTATCCCAATTCTTTCACCAATTTTAGTGAGAAAATGTTCAAAACTGCTTCGGCATCTACTAGGACTTGTCTGATCTTATTTTTTTAATGCATATTTCAAGGTGTATGGGGTCGTTATGATCAGATTTTGGTGCAGAAAAGTCTTGCTTGGAGAAGCTGACATGGTGCTACATAGCTAGGTATTCAACCATGGCCTGAAATTCATTGACATCTAGGTTAGTGGATACAGATGCTTCTTGAAATGATTTATCGAGGATAGCTTTGTGTTGTGGTGATATTTGAAGGAGCTCCAAGATAGAAATTTGTGTGGGGGTTTTTCCCAACTGATCCAAGAGATTGTACTAACTTTTTGGCTGTGAATTAGAAGGTTCTAGAATAGTTATCTTGGCTCAACAGATGGTAATGACACATTATAAATTGGGCTTGTTTATGGTAATAGTGGTAATGTGATCATCAAAGGGTCTCACATTAAGGATGATAGTGTTGTAATCATGCTTGACAGAGGCATAATTGGCATTATTGTTGGTTCCTGAACTAGAGGCTTTTCCTTTGTCATGGTCTTGCGAGGGAGTCTTGAATATGGTATGATCAACATTGGTTTTTCCTTGTGAATATCCTACTGATATGGTCCCATTTTCAATGAGTTCTTGAATAGTGTTCTTAAGCATCCAACATCTAGCTATTTTGTGTCCTTTTCCATGGTGATATTCACAGTATTTGTCTACTTTCCACCAATCAAGTTTGATTAATGAGGGTTCATAATTTTTGGTATCTAGTAGTGTGATGACATTAGACTACAGAAGCTATTTGAGGACTTATTTGATGGGTTCACCCAATTGAGTGTAAGTTCTTTTGGGATGGGGAGGACCTCTTCATTGTTCAATATTTTAGATTGTATTTAGTGTTTGGTTTTGATGTTGTGGTTGGGTGTTTGGTGTATTAGATGTATTTGATGAGGAAGGACGTTTAAGATGAATGGTTGGACCTTTGGTTATCATTTTTGCATCAACAACTCCATCATTTGTGACATTTTTGTTTCGGGACTAGTATTTTCTTTTTGTCATTATTGTGTTTTAGGTTCTCCTTGTGTACTTTGATTAGTCCTTTTGTGATAAGACCTTTCTTAATAAGGAAACCTTTCTCAAGGATCTCATCAAAGGTTGTGCAACAATGTATTTGAATTTGACTCATCAATTCTCCATTAAGGTTTTCCACAAACATGGTGACCAATTGTTTTTTAGGAATGTGACAACATAACTTTCTAACCAAACCTCACCATCTCTGGTAAAACAAGGTATGTGATTCTCCTTCTTCTTGTTTCATTGTGCTTGATGTTGCAAGAGTGACATCATTTTTAATGTTGAATGCAAAATGATTGATGAATTTTTTGGTAAGTTCATCCCATGTTCTAGCTCCTAGAGGAAGGTGTGCAAACCAATCTAGAGCTGGTCCTATGAGGCTTCATAGGAATAGTCTCATCAAATAGGTAGGGTCATATGATACTTCCATACATGACATGTTGAATTCTCAAATGTGTTCTATTGGATCCCATGTCCCCTTATACTTAGGAATAGGAGGTGTCGTGAAATGAGAGGGGAAGGGCGACATGTACATATTTTTTCAAATGGAAAGGGGTATAATTCCTCCATGGAATATGTCTTCTTGTTAGTCCCCAATTGTATGTTTGTCATTTGTTGTTGGAGGGCTTGTATTTTTGCATTAATGTATCTACAAGTGATGGAGTTGCATTGTTTTGATTTGGTGTCATGGTGTTGGTATTAAGGTCATATGTTAGATTTGAATTGGGATTGATGTTTTGTGGCATGGGACCATATTTATGTGTGTTGTTTTGGTTTGGGATGAAATTGGCATTTAGATTTGTTCCAAAGGTCATGTTTTCATTTGGTATAGTGTTTTGGAATTGAGGTTTAGACCCTTGATTTGTTCCTTGGTTTTGAAAATTTGGTCATTGATTATCATTTTGAAATGGAGGTGTAGGTCTTTGATTGACGTTTTGAAGTGAAGGCGTAGGCCCTTGATTGGTATTTTGAAATGAAGGAATGGTTCCTTGATTAGAATTTTGGAATGATGGAATAGACCTTTGATTCATCTTTTGGAATAATGGAGTAGATCCTTGATTATTAGAGTGATGGAATAGACCCTTGATTTTTGTTTTTATTTGGGATCCTTCATGAGGCAATGTGAACCTTTCTATATTTATTTTGTGGATATTGAATTGATGAAGGTGTGCTTTGAAATTCGAATAAGGATACTTGGTTTGTGTTTTGAAGTATGGGTATAGGACCTTGATCATTTTGGAGAAAAGGTGTGGGACCTTGTGACATAGAACCTTGATTTGTGTTTTGGAAAAGGGGATTTATAAAGGTCTTACCCATGGAATTTGAGGAAATTCCAAATGTGAAACTTTTCCCTTGTGTAGTAGTATGGGTTACCTTGTTTCCAAATGTTGAGATTAATGGGATGTGTGTGGTAGTGGTAGTTTCCATAAGTGTAGTTGTCCCAAGTGGTATGATTTCCATTTGTTGTGATGAGGGCATGACAAATGAAAATGGATTTTGGGTTTCTTCTTCTACAATGGTTGAGACATCAAAGTCTTGAGGGAGTTTGGCACCATTTTTAGCTAGTGAATAGAAGAATATATTAGGGTCAGCACCAACAAGTTGATCAACCATGCTTAAAACCCTTGGGTCTTGGTAAGCTCTTTCTATTTCTTCTAGGGTCAATTTCTTGTTGAATCCTTCTAGGTTTAGGTTGTACAATGTGTCAGTTTGGTCCATTTTGGTGTCTCTCTTTGAGGTGTGGATGATTTGAATTTATTCCAAGGGTAGTGTCATGAAAAGGGTCACTTGAAAAATCCATGTCCTTTCTTTTGGTTTGTGACCTTGTTTTAACCATGCGAGAATTTTGCAAGTTGGGAGGATAATGAAAGGTTGTGATGAAACTAAACTATATATTTTTTGGATTTTCTTGAATATAAAGATGCAAGGATAATGAGGCTAATGCAAGGTTGACTAATTGATAATAAATGATTCTAAGGCTAAAATGAAAGTTAACTATGCTTTTGTATTTTTGGGATAAGGTGAAATGTGCAAAGTGCAATTTAGGTTCAAGGTCAAAGATGGGCAAGATGATGATAAGATCCTATGATCAAAAGGATGTAATATGAGTCTAAATGATATCAAGGTAATGCAAAGGAATCCTAAAATTTTAAACAAAGGATGGAAATCAAACTATTGTAAACCTCAGGTAACAAACCCAAGTGTCATTGACCTTTGTGATAATCAAGCGGATAATTTTGACAAGGTTGATTCAAGGCTAGGACACAAGCTTGAGACTCAAATTTGACCAAGGTGATAATGAAAAATATTGATAGAATGAAGGGTAAAGTTCAATGACAAATAGTACATGCACCCAAGGATTGTCCAAAAGCTTAATAGTCTTCCTATATTCAAAATTTGAAGGGCTAAGTGCAACCTACGAGTCTAAGTTTAATCTATGCAATGCACTGTATTCCTAAATGGAAATGCTAGAATCAATTGATAAGGCTTGAAAGTCTCTAGCTTCATAGTCAAGGTCACTATAAAATGATTTGATTAGATTTTGGACAAATATTTTGAAAGTTTTGGTTGTCAAGCAATTGCGATATTGTTTTCTGCAAATGCATCATTTTAGGTTGCAGACTTCTAGAGTTTAGTTGTGGTTCAGGCTAACAGTTGTGGCTCTATTTTCTACAAATGTGGCTCAATATAATAGTTTTGGTTTTCCAGTTATTAGATGTGGTTCATAATATCAATTGTGGGTCTTTTTTATTAGTTGCGGTGCCAAAATGTTGATCTTGTAGTTTTGATAGTTTTGACTTGGTTTTTGAATGAATTTGAACTAGTTTTGATGAGATTTGATTGGAAAACACAACATACAGTCACAAGTAGTTGTTTTTTGGGTTTGGTTTGAATGTGTAAGATGTTTAAATGTGTAAAAGACACTTGCAAACATTCTTCACAACCTATGGCTTCTCAAGAGATACTACCCGTTAGATCCCCACTTAGATTTCTCCTACCACTTAAACAAGGTGGATAACTAGAGACTTGGTGGCACTGGCTCCCCTCCATGACACTCATTTCTAGGGCTCACCAAGTCTCAATTACCAAAAGGAATTTCTACCTCTACATATGTTTAGTGAAGATGTGGGGTGGCTTTAGAATGACCTTTCTTGCACTAGCAAGTGAAATGGATTTTGGCCACTCTAACAAAGGTTCTTAGTGAATACTCGAGGAAACGGCTCCTTGCAACTGTCCAAAAATACAATTAAGGCTTTAATCACTCTACTAGGGGCTCTTATATTTTTTATGGTAGGTACTTTATTTTGAGTGACACTGTATGGTAAGGGAAAAGACCATCATGAGGACTTGATGATTTAGTCTTATCCTTTTATATACCAGCTCGAGCGAAAAACCAGTTGGATTCATTCCCTTCTTCAAGGAAGGCTCCTCTAAAGGTAACAAAAGCAATACAAGGATGCTATTTTTTATCACCCAAGATTGCAAGAAGTGCAAGGGGAGAGCATACACAAACACCTTTGACTCACACTCGCACGGTGTTCATTTTAAGCCCAAAATCTAAATGTGGGTTGTGATTATAAAAATTCCAAATGGATACTTTTGATCCTCAAGATCACCGAATGGTGTGAGAGGAGAGAATACACACTCTATGATAGTTTTCAAATTTCCAAACATGAAAGACACTTGTAAATTTTAATCCCTTGCTTATTATTTGAAGAGAATTGGATTCTTTTTATACCAATGACATTTGATGCAAGTTCATTTTAATACCCATGAGTGAGAGAATGTACTTTGTTGTTCTTTTTAAATCCATATGAATGAGATATGTAGATTCTTTTTATCCTTATGATCCTGATGCAAGGTGTAGTTGGAAAATAAACAAGAGAAAATTGCTTAAATATAAACTAGTAAAAGAGCTCAATTTTTTTGTTGTTTCAAAAGAAACAATTTTTGAGAACTCCTCAGATTCCAAAGCCACATACTAAAAAGAAACCATTAGTAACCAAAAATCATACCCTACTCAAAAACCCAAAAAGAAAATTGAAAGAAATAGAAAACAAAAAATTTATACCAGACAGGAAGTTGTGTCATTCTGTATTGTAGATGCATCATTGTGTCATGTCACACTAGAGTAGTTGTATCATGATTTTGAATTCAATTTGTTTCACCCATGAATGCATCGTTGTTTTCCACAAATGTATCATACTTTTAAATCCGATTACCCTCCAAACAGTTGTGTTGTTTCTCTTAGTAGTTGTGTCATTTCCTAGCACTTGTGTTGCTACACGTCTCAGTTACATCATTATGTACTAAAAACTTACAAAATCTTGTCTTCACATCGAGTTCACCAATGTAAGATGGGGAAAATCAATCTAGCCTAGATAACAGTGACAACCACAACACCTCTAAGCTAATAACCTCATCTAAACAAGAGAAAACAATAAAAGCATAAGGAAAACAAATGCATCAAATCAAAACCCTCAGCATGCTTGAACTTGAATCACTTATCTTGTTTCTCCTTATTCTTTTGCAAATATGGCCTTAGATTTGTAGTCTAACATGTGAAAATACCTGCAAATTGTAAGTAAGAAAGTTGGAGATAAGTGGTTGTTAAGGAAAAAATGGAGGAAGGCTTATTTTATAGACAACCATTCAAATATACGGTCAAGATTGAGCTTCTAGAAATATTCCAAGATCGACAGATGATGATTCATTAAATGGAGGTTACAAAATGAATGGTCAAGCTTAGAAAGGACCCAAAGATGATCAACAATTGAGATTCAGAAATGAGATAGTGGAGGGATAATGGAGAAATTAAAAATTGGAAATCATTTAATTCATGAGGAAGGAATCTCTAGACAAGTAGAGGCACAAATTATTTATTTGAAGGAAAAAGGAAAGTGGGAATTTAATTAAAATAATTTATAAAATCATTTTAATTAAATAGGAGAAAAATGGGAGAAGGCATTAAATAATTAATTTAGATTAATTATTTAATGGGGGAGAAATGACAAGGGATAATTAAATAATTTTGATAATTATTTAACTATAGAATAATAAAAGGATAAGAAAATAGTTAAGTAATCAATTTTAATTATTTGACTATAGATGAATGATGATAAAGAAATAATTAAATAAATAATAATTTATTTATTTATTGGATGAGAGAGGGAATTAGTGACACAATTAATTTATTTAATTGATCAAGATAGAATAAAGCTAAGAAGCGAATTAATTAAATAATTAGAAATTATTTAATTAATAGAAGAATGTAGTCAAGAATAATTAAATAATTAAAATTATTTAATTATGTAGAGATGAGAACCAAGAAAAATGACACTCGTAAACTAGAAATTATTTTAGTTTCTACATGTTTAACTCCAAAAGGGACTTTGAGAAAATTTCTCTCAACATGATTCCCTCACCAACTTTCTTCAATCTCACAAATCACTTTGCATAATTTCCTCCATTCCATTGAAGGCTCAAATTGATTTCTTCAATTTCATGAATTGCTCCACCTATTTCATTAATCTCAAAAATTTCTCAACAAGATTCCTTCAATCACACTAATTACGTAATCTATTTTGCATAGATTATTCATGTCTATTTCCTCTCAACATCTTTCAACTGTCGATCACGATATTCTACTATGTGATCCTGATCATCCATATCAAATCAAAATTTATATATAACAAACCTCTTTCCTCACAAAAAAGGATCGAACAATCGACATCATTTGCACAATGAAGTACTTCCAATATTCCTAATCACCATTAGCAAAGCTTCAACATAACTTCGATCAACCAATACAAAACACATCAAAGCTTCTCGCATGCAACAATGGAGGCTTCACAAAGATATGAACAATGCAACATCATGCGAACATACTCCAACATGGGATGGTAACCTCTCTTGTGTTTTGAATTCATTTGGATAATCATAGGATTTCTTTATGTGTTTTCAATAGCTTAGAAAGTCATTTCATGAGTGAAGGAATAGATCTAGGATTAGTGTTTTTGATTTAGATTCTAGATTCTAATTCATTTGCATTTGTCTCATTTAACCTCTATGATTTTCCCCCTCATAGAAAAGCAATTTTTTTTCTATAAAATTGAAAATGAAATCTATAAAATTTAAAGTAGATTTTAATTTTAAATTTTCAAAAGTCAAAATTTACACAATTTTTTTTTTAATATTGGCCTATCCTTGAATAAATGTATATACATTTTGGTTTTACTTTCTCTAATTTTTGGTTAATTTTGTGTAAATAAAATTTAAATTAAGTAACAAATACAATTATATTTGATTTTTTGTTAAATTAGAATTATACTTCAATTAATTAAAAATTATATTAAATTTCAATTGTACTTACGATTAATAAAAATATATTTATTTAATTAATTGAGGTATAATTTTTAATTAAAATTAGAATAAAAATACATAATTATATATACATATATATATTTACATATATATATATACATATATATACATATATATATACATATATATATATATATATATATATATACATATATATACATATATATATATATATATATATATTATAACATAATTCTAAGTTACTAATTATTACTTTGTAATTTATGGTTTACCTCTAAATCACAATCGTGACTCATCTACCAACTAGATAACAAACAATTTAAAAATACTTATAATAAGTGTAAAACAAGTGATGCATAGCCTATTTTCTTGTGATGAATGAATTGCAAAACAAGTTTTACGAATGGGACGGTTGGAGTGTCAAATTTTTTAAGTTATTTTTACGTACCCTTGTTCAAACTACCTACAAGATGTGTTGAAATTATCAAAATCAATGGCCAAAGCACTAATAATTGATAAATCAATTGACATATTTATAAGTATATATTTCATATAAATGTTCAAGCATCTAATTTTCTAATTTATCCTTTTATCTTATAATCTAGTTATGCTTACTTAAACTATTAAAAAATATATATTCCTTTTATTGGCTTCCATAGGCCTTTATTTTATCATATGATAATTTTTCTATGACTAATTGATTCGCCAAGGACAAAAAATGTCATGCTTGTAGAGCATAGTGCACAAATTTTAAATTTGTGCATTTGTTTACATATCTTCTACAAGCCATATCATATACTGCGTGTGTAGTATAAAAATTCATTTAATCCTTTCTAAAATTTGAAAATGAATTAATTTTTTAAGAGGCCTATACCCATCCAATTCCTTGTAAGATTGTTTCTTTAACTCAAAATTTAATTGATGGATTTCATTTTTATATATAAATTAGGTGCAATCATGACCTAACTCCAAATATATCATTTAACAAGGTGATTCAACTAATTCAAAATTACAAAATTACAGTCGTGAGAAAAAAACACCTAACCAACCTACCATTATTTACCATCTCCTTCAAAATCTTCCCAAACACCATCACCCAACTCCTTGCTCATTTCTTCTCCACATAAGGTTTTTGGGAGAGCTTAGACAATTGTCCTGGATGCTAAGTTGTTTTCCCTTGTTATATCCTTAAGTAGGGAAATGTTCTCAGCCACATCTGTCAACCAATCATCTTGGTTTTCCCAAACACTCCAGATCAAAAATGGTATCCATAGGCCATTGATGTGTAGAGTTAGCATAAGCCACACCCCACTCAAAGGTCTCAAGACAAAACTTGGCACCACCATGTCCAAATAAAAATTCATTGCCTCATGCCACCTTTCTTTGACCAAATTCCTCATCATAAAATAAACCATTGTAATATCTTCCCTCGCATGGAGAAGCCATGCCATGAACATGGAAATGGTATTTGAATTTACCCTAAATCAGTAGGTTGATAACAAAAAACTTACTCCTAGAATGTGCTTCACCACCACATCTCCTCATTCATGGCGATGTAGATCTTCTTTAGGTGAACATCTAAAACAACCTCGTGAAAGGTCATCTACCACTTCTTGTTGCATAAGTAGATAGTTGACTCCATTGCATTTGTGGTTCACATTGTTGAACACCTGGAATGTTGATAAGGGCTAAGTCAATATTCTATTAAACCATTTAATCATAATCCATCCAATTATCAAAATATATCTAGCTATAACAATGAATGAAAGAATAAAATAATCACAAGATCACATGACACATGAACACCATGATTTTTACATGGAAAACCCAAAAAGGGAAAAACCATGGTGAGGATTAGATCACAATATATTATAACTGATTATAAGATATTACAAAGGCTCACTATCAGGACAGACTATCCAATAAGGCTCACGGCCAAAGATAGATACAAAATAGAAATGGCTACACAACTAGAATGTGAATTGATATAGAATGCATCTTCCTCATGTTGGATTCAGTTCCTTTGAAGCTCTAAATACAAAACATTGCTCTACTTTACAATTGCTCAATATTCACAATGCTTCAACTATAGATCTGATCATGTATATACAAAATTCACATATTCACATCTCACTAGATATCTCACATCACATAATCTCAAAAATTTCTTACTTATATACTCAATACATCTACATACATCAATTAGTCGACAAAATTAGTTGTAGCCCTGTATTACTTCAAAATTGCCTTATCAGCTCCACACTTGAATCAAAACCATCTTCAGCTCAAACCAAATGTGTAACACTTAATTTATATTGGCATGGACCTAAAATAGTTTTTATTAACATCCGTAATACATATTTAATCTCCACAACATATATCAAACATTAGGTTGGCTAGGAATTAGACCTAATCATAAAATAAGCCAACTAATCAACACCAATGTTCCATATGATCATATAATGACACACCATATGGAATATATAGTATACTAACACTTGTAAAAAATCTCCCAAAATTCCAAGGTCTGATTCTAATCACTAGAAGACTACAAATTGGACTACTTATACCCATGTACACTATATAAAATTGAAACTAAATGTTAAACTACTGTCACTTGTAACTTTCAAATTGTACATTCAAAATAGTTGAAATATTGATCATAGATGCACATAATATTCAAGAATAACATATTATAACCTCATAATTTAATATTAGAACAAGATAAATTGCAGACCAAAATACGAGATTAAGATGTTTCCATTCTATTCACCAGATTAGAGTAAATATCAACAATCAATGTTGACATCAATGGCAACACATTGAAGGGTTCATTCAATTGCATCTTAACAATAAGAACTTGAGCAATACAATTGAGTGGTGACTGTTAAAGAGGTTTCCATTAGAGAGAAGTCTGGTTCAATGGAAATCTTGAGTGATTTGAATTTGAATTCAAGCCTAGGGAATCATAGAAGTTGGCAGTTCTAGCAGGCTACAAATTTGGGGTTTTCTGAAACTAAAATTGGCAAGATAGGATTGTGTGGTGAGGATAAGCTATTGATCCTTGGTGATTCTAGGAAGGATGGGTCATGTGGTGCAGATGTGGTCAAAGTGGTGATTTCATATGAGAATTTTGCAAGTGAGACACTTAAGGTGTCTTGTGATGACTGTCCCTTGAAGGAGTTGGTTCCTAATTTCCAAGGGGATAAAGTGGGAGATGGTTTTGAAGAGCGGGTCCCATCAGGGGAATCTTGTGTGGCTAATATAAGGGTAAGTGCACCAAGATGGTCGCACTTTTGTGGCCAAAAAAGAAAAAAAAAGCTCAAAACACGTTCGCGTTATAACGCGAACACATTTTGAGCTTTTAAAAGCAAAAAAAAAAGAAAACTCAAAATCATTTCTCATTTGCTTTT
>VDFB02105785.1:432091991-432286085 GCA_007258455.2 Sequoia sempervirens | reverse complement strand
TACTCAAAACAAAGAAGCTCAATAAGGTAATGCACTTTTCAATATAAGAAATGCATCGTTTGAAGCATCAAACCAATATGCAGTCTGTATGTATGATCAGTCGTCAGTCTCCGCAATGGTACATTTCCATGAATATATAATATATATATATATTTTAAATTTTGCTTCTTCGTCGCAATTTCGACGATAACAACCGACGAATAAACAGAAAGCCTCGATGAAGTTTCTATAGCTGCGACGACTATTTCGTCGAACATTCAACGAACTTCTAGTGTTCTTGGGCTACTACTTGCCTATTTCGTTGCATATTCGACAAACTTTTGGTGTTCTTTCGACGCTACTAATTTTGTATTTCGTCCTCATTTCGATGAAATTTCCATGTTTCCACGCTAAATGTTTGCCCATTTCGTCGAGTCGACGACGAACTTCTGGTGCAGTTCGTCGGTGGATAAACAAAGTTTTCGTCGATATTCCGACAAAATCCCGACGTATGTCACGATGCTGCCGACCGACGATTCTTCGCCGTTATTTCGACGTTTAATTTTTTGTCGTCCTTGTGACGAAAAAATAGCGACGAAAAAATTTTCGCCATTGCATCACTCTTCGGACAGAGATTTTTCGAACGACCGACGAATGACCGTCGAAAAATGGTGTCAAATCCTGTAGTGATATCATTGGCACGTCATGACAACAATGACAACCATATTAGCACTAGCAACATCTACATTAGCACCACCAGGTGGTTCAAACATGAGTAGAAAATTGTCACCATGATGAAAACCTGGTAAACAGGCATTTTATGTGACATCAAAAATTTAAAAAAAAAAAACAAAAAACAAAAAATCAAGAAAATAGTCAAGAGAAAAATCGTCCTCCTGTGAAAACCACTATGGTGGCACTTTGGACAAGTACCATGATGAAAACCTGGAAAACAGATGTCATGTGTAGAATCAAGAATCTATGTGCACCATTTCAAGGGGAAGAATCTCAACTCATCCATAATAAATTCCATCCATTTTTATCCCAATCTAACGTATCTTGATCTTAACAAATGCTTGGTGAATGCTTTACACTTGTTTATGGAAAACATCTTGACATGGGTCAATATCATTGATCCTATCCTATCCAACGTTATCTAAGCTAAGAGGTATTGTGCATAGGGGCATACTCTATCTAAACATGTTATCCTATCACAAGATATTCCATCACCTACATTGCTAGACACTGGGAGAAAGTACTTGCATCTTGCTTCAAAATAAATCTTGATCTGTCTTCTAGCTCATCTTGTGATCTAGGCATTGACCAAACAACAAGGTGTACCACATGGTACCCTTCCCAATTTTTCCCAATAACAAGGTATCCTGCCAATGCACTATCAAGGTAACCTTTCAAATAGTTCATCCCAACAACAAGGTGTACCACTAACACCACTACCAAGGTAACCTTCAAAGATAACAACATGGATTATTCCTTCACTCAAAATTTCTAAGATATCAACAGTTTCTTGAACGCTACATCTAGTTCAAGAAAAATTTCTCGCAACATATCCTCTAGAAAAAAAAGTGAAACATCAATCCAAGTTGTCAATATCTTACACCCTAGGAAAAGGGTAAAATCCAAAAAAATATAGAAAAAGGATAAAAAAATACAAAAAAATCAAAAAGAAAGGAAAATAGTAAAGAGAAATAAAATGTTCTCTGAGTGAAAATCACTTTGTGGTGCTCTTAGAATAGGTACCATAGTGAAAACTTGGCAAACAAGCGCTATGTTGAATAAACTTGCATCATTATCTATTGGTACTATCCACAACATCCATCGATTCATTTCAAAACAAGATATCCAACCATGGCTTGCCATTGATTAAGGAAAGACGTCTTGTCCACAACTGGGGGTAATGTCAAAATACTGGTCATGGGTTAGATCTTTGAGTGTCCTATCATGGTCATAGAAAACATCAAAAAGTCAAAAACATTCAAAAGATACAAAAGCCAAAAACATACAAAATAGCAAAAAGGACAAAAACATTTGAAAAACATCAAAGACAAAAAAACATCGTGGGATTATTCCTTCACTCAAATAGTCTAAGATATCAACATTTTCTTGAACCTCACAACTAGTTCAAGTATATTTCCTACAACATATCCTCTAGACACAAAAGTGGAATACCAATCCAGATTATCAATGTTATTTACCCAAACATAGTTTATGCTTCAAGTCAAATAGTCAAACTACGTGGTCTTTGCATGTAAAATGTAGGCAAGGCTCATTAGCCCCTAAGACCTTAGGTCAGTCCCCTTAGGTTTCCAACATGCTTTATTTTAACTTAGTCAAAAACCAAAAAATCCAAAAATAGTCAAAAGATACAAAAAGCCAAAAAAATTCACAAAACAGAAAAGGTCAAAAACACTCAAACCAAGCGAACTACGAGCCTTTGTGTGTACAATGTAGGCAAGGCTTATCTTTGATGAACCCCCGAGGCTCTACGTTAGTCCCCAAAAAATGTCAAAATAGCATCAAAAAACTTAGAAAAATCAAAAAGACCCATGTCTGCCATCACAATTCGCAATAAACAACATCCATAATAAATAAATCATCACACTCACCCTTTGACAAAACAAACAAACAAACAAACAAAGAAAACATCAACAACTAGAACTTTCAAGCAAACAATCGCAAAAGCTTTGACTATAAGCAGTTGAAAACAAGGCCAAAGTATAAACTACCTATCTTTTTGACAAGTCCCAACAACATCATGAGATATGTCTTAACGGATCCATTCCTACGATAGACATGATCAACAATGGATAATAGCCCTACCCCCAAAATAGATATGGAAAGTGATACTGCAACTTTGTATTTTATCTTTTTTATAGTCTTATTTTTGTGATTTACATTATTGACTCATTCCCAGGATCTCTCAAGGATGTCCATAAGGATTTAGAGAAGGAATGGGGGAAATTGAGTTTCATTTCAATTTTTTGTTTGTGGATATTGGTTTTATACTACCATGACGAATACTTGCTTTGTTCTATGTGTGAAAGTTGTTTTGGAGCATTTTGTGTAGCAGTGACATGTTAGATTCTTAATACCTCTTGTGTTACTAGTTAGACATGTTTTAAAGCTTCTCACCCATACACTCTAACAAGGTTTTTGTATGTCTGGTATGAGCAAGAATACTCCTTGTTTGTAGAGTCAAATTCCACACAATAGATACAAAGTCACCTTGGTCACTAATACCCTAGTGCATCGTATTTGTTTGCTACATCAAATAGGATTGTTTCAAACTACAAAGCCTCCAAGTAAATCAAAAGCAACAACATCAACTACTAACAACATCACATTTCTATCTATCATCAAATATTTCTTCCAACTAACATTTGTCCTGCATCCATAATGTCATTAATACATATCATGATGATAATAAACCAATAAAAACATCATGTATCATGTATGGGGCATACATCCATCATATATCAACACCACATAAACATCATTTATCATGACGATACATTGATCATCCATAATAAAACATCATATGATACAAAGTATGATCCATCCATCCATACCATATGCATACTTCATCATACATCGTCTGAGAAGCATAAAACGAGAATGAATCGAAGAAGGTATATCTCATTTATATCATCATCAAAAAGGAGAGTACATCACCATAAGTGTGATAGGATATACAAAATCATAACATATATATGAGGCCTTGACTGGGCCGATGAATATATATACAAAAAAATCATGTCTACAATATGTCTCTAAACAACAACATAATAAAAATCAAGTACACTGCCCAAAAAAAAGGGAAACACTCTATAGACCAAGCTACAGACCACCATCTAGTTGTCTAATAGGATGACCACCTACAATCATTTTAACTCATGATATTAGGATTTCACTATAAACATGTAAAGCAACACAAAACGACACAAAAATGATAAAAAAACAAGACTTAGGGTTGAAAATAGGCAAAAACAAGCACATGCAAGGGTTTTTGAGAAAATGCTCAAAAAGCACTAGGAAAAAGTGAGCTTTTTAGGCAAAGGTGATATTTTCAAGTAAAGGTGAGGAAACAAGGGCGAAAATAAGTCAAAGGCGAGGATACATGTCAAACGCGAGCTTTTCAAGCAAATGCTGAAAAACAAAAATGAAGATTCTAGTCAACGGCGTGGAAATAAGTCAAAAGCATAGAAATATGTCAAAGGTGTGGATTCTCAACATGCAAAGGTGAGAAAAATGATACAAATGCTCAAAAATCATCAAAACTTCGCTTTGATTGGTAATTAGGACTTTTTTTACCCTATCTTCAAATGACCATATCTTGGTCATATGAAAGTATTTCTCAATGCTTTTTTTTAGTGGGGTAGAATTTCATGATCTTTGTAATGGTGTAAGTGGTTTTCAATTTTTCTACAGTTAAATTTTCCATTTGGGTCATGAACCTAACCTAAAACTTGAAATTTTTGGTCCTCTCGAGGGGGCAGCATAGAGTCTTACCATCATTCCATGAAGCATTGGGGCACAGTGGGGCATAATTTTTTTCAAAACACTTGATCTTAAAAATAGAATCTTTGAAACATAGCAACTAGTACTTTGTATCAAAGAGGGGAAAAACGTAGACATGTAAAATTCACTTAACACTTATCACAATTTCAAAATGTCTTAGAACGACCCTGAAATGACTCAGAACAACTCTGAATCAACTCAGAATGTCTTGGAACGACTCAAAACAACTCTAAATCAACTCGAAACATCTCAGAATGACCCCAAAATGACTTGAAACAACTCTAAATCAAATTAGAACGTCTTGGAATGACCCCAAAATGACTCAAAATGACTCTAAATCAACTCAAAAAGTCTCAAAATGACCTTGAAACAACTCAGAACAACACTAATTCAACTTAGAAAGTCTTGAAATGACCCCGAAAGGACTTGGAACATCTTGAAATGACCCTGAAATGACTTGAAAAAACTTTGAATCAACTTGGAACGACTTAGAATGACCCCGAAACAACCCAGAATGACTCAAAATGTCTCTAAATTAACTCAAAACATCTTAGAACATCTTTGAAACATCTCAAATCATCTTGAAATCATCCCATGACATCTCACAATGACTTTGAATGACATTCAAAATCCTATTTCCTCTATTAATCAAATAATATAATGTTATTTGCTTAATTCATGTTTCATCATTTTGATCAATTAAATAAATTACATTTATTTAATAAAGGGGTATGTGCAAGATCATGATAGGCCAAGAAGTGGCAATATGATGGGTTTGTGGCTGATGACTAATTTTTTACCCAAAATTGGTCAAATGAAAAGGGTTTTTAAAGGAGATTCTCAGCTTTCCACCAATATAAATTATTCCTTACTTTGAATTTAATAAGTTATTATTATTCATTTTCTATTTGAATTACGACTAAAGTCCTGATTGAAAAACATCTATAGCTTTCAAATGGTATCACATTTTTTGAATCCAAAACATGCATCACATTCTATGCTTCGCATACTATAGGATTAAAAAAATAAAAAATAAATTTCATAAAGTTTTGACCAAGTTAAGGTGGTCAGACATATGAGCTTTAATATTTTTTAAAATTTGTAATAAAAAATGCATAATTAATTATTTACTTTGAAAAAAAGTACAAAAAAATATCCATCACATCGGGACATGAGTCCTCTACTTATATCTAAAATATTATAAAAATATATTATCATTTTATTGTGGTTACTAATTATTTTTTCCCTGAAATTTAAGTACTACTGCATTGAAATTTCAAATTTTCACCAAATACATTTTTTTAAACAAACCTAGTATTTTAGAAACTACATTCAATTTGCTACAGATTCTATTCTTACATATTTTTGAAATAATATAGATAACTTATTCAAATTTTTACATCAAGTTGCCTAACTCTGATTTTTCTAAATTTTTGCGACTTAAGGGCCTATTTTTTCCATGATGATCCTGCACATACCCAAAGTCCTAATCTTATCTTAGTTTGTCCTGATTAGTCAAACAACACTAATTATTTGATTATGTCACTAATTCACCTTATTCCTCAAAATTAATTGAATTATTAAATCATAATAATTTAATTATCACACTTCCCTCCAAAATTTGAGTAGATCAAACTATTCAAATTAGCAAAAATCAAAATAAAAATCAAATTGGAATTAATTAATTAATTAATATGCCTCGCCCACTTTTTGATTGAGGAAATCATGCATTGCTAACTAAGCAATATATATTGCTAACTCAACCATCTAATTCCTAACTCAACCCTAACTAATCAATCAATTGATAACTAAGCAATCAAAATCCTAACTAGCCAATCTATTATTCAATCACCCTAATTGTGCAATCAACTTTGCACAATCTCCTCATGTCCAAATCCTCTCAACTCATTTTTACTGTTGATCTGGATATTCTCCAATGCAATCTTGACTGTCAATTGAAAATTTATTTTTCTATATAACAAAGCCTTTCTCTTCACAAATAAGGATCAAAATTTCAACTTACCTTATGCAACGAAGTGTTGTCAAGATTAGCATTGATAAAGCTTCATCATTTCTTCAAGAAAAAGCATCGATCATCAAGCTTTTGCATACAAGCAATGGAGGCTTTGTAATGATATGAACAACCCAATATCATGCAAATACACTCCAACATGGGATGGTAATCTCTTCTTGTGTTATTTGAATTGGTTTTGTTAATCTTACGATCTCATCTCATTCAAATAGCTTAAATTTGCACATTTCATGAGTGATGGAATAGGATAGATTAAGTGTTTTGAATTAGATTAGTTTCTAATTTCAATCCTACATTTGATCTTGTTTTTCACATATTTCCTTATGGATTCCTTCCCCCTCACAAAACAATAATTCATGTATTGGACCTGGATTTACACTACAATCTTCTCCTTTGCCATCCATGGATCCATGCCATGAGGACTATCTCATCCACCTACCATCAATTCCTTAAATTCACATACAATGACACTGAAATCACTATTCCATGTGATCGTGATCCTTTTCAATATTTCACAAACCTAAAAGGAACTGTTGAACGTCAAGTTCCCATCAATTGAGAGGCCTCACCTTCCACTTCACTCAACATTCCATTTCACTACATTGATTCAACTACCCTTGTCAAATCATCTATCCAATTCACCACACCTTCCACACCAAAGATCCAAATTCAATACAAAGGATGCAAAGAATACAACATGAAGAGTTTCTTTTTCATTAGAAAATTACCTAAATCACCAAATTATTATGGTAAATCACATCCCATGCAACCTAAGGTCATCATTCATAATCCCCCTACCACCTTCACTAAATGGGGGAAACTAGCTAAAGAATCTTTAGATGACTACATTCTCACATGGTTGTACAAAGAAGAGGACACTGAAACTAAGCAATTGATAGTTGAACAGTATCTAAAAGGGTTCCAAATAATGAAAGGACAAGGATATGATAGATGTAGTGGTCTTGGATTAAATAAACAAGGAATGTTAGAACCCTTACAACCTCCTAAGTAACTATAGAATCAAGGGTTTGGTTTTGAACTAGTAAAAGTGACTATCTGGGGTATTGGGTTACCCTCAAGTGAGACTGTTAACACTTCAAATGAAATCAAGACATCTAAGGACTTCTATACCAAGTCTAATTCTAATGAATGGGAATGGAATCTGGAATCCCATGTACCCATTAGCAATCATTACCTTGAGGAAATATTCAGAGAACCTAGTGAGCCTACCTTTGGAGAAAGATTTAACCAGATGTTCAAAGTTGGTCCCTCACCTAATCCTTATCCAAAAGTTCCTTTGAAAAGAGAAGAATGGATCAAACACTTCTAGGAAACCATTGATTCAGCCTCTTGGGAACCTGCTCTACCTTTGTCTTCACCATATCTACCTATACCATGACCCTTAACAATATTGATGATGGATTACCCCTTATCCACCCACAATTCATAGATTTGGGATCAATAGGAACCACCAAGTTTGGACACTTTCAAGAATGAAAAAGCCATCATTGAGTTCATGGGACTTCATGAAGGAATATCAAGTGGGGATCATAAGGTTGGATTTTCTATAGAACTCAATTATGCAGCATATTTTGGTGAGGTTTCCTATCCTCTAGTGGAAAAAGTGAAAATGATAAAAGTAAAAATAAAAATAATAGGTCTTTAGGTGAAAATCGAAAGGAATCTACTAACCATGAAAAACTAAAAATAAATGATGTATCCGAAGTTGAAAACCTCTCTGAGGCACCTGAGGATGGAGGACTGGAAAGTCTTCCTATATACCAAGAGAGATCGTTGTTGTTTATAGAACAAACCGAAGAAGTGAACATTGGTACACAAAACAATTCTAGAATCATACAATTGGTAGCATCTTTGACCATCAAGAAAAAGCCTAAGGTTATAGCATTCTTTTTAGAAAGACAAGTTATTTTTTTATGGTCATATGCTGACATGCTTGGATTGGATCCTAAACTTGTTTTTCATTACTTGCCACTATTACCAAATGCTAAGCCATATAAACAGAAGTTGAGAAAAATGCACCCACAGATTACACTATTGGTCAAGGTGGAACTGAAGAAACTCCTAGAAATTTGATTCATATGCTCAATTGGTTATGTAGATTGGATATCAAACCTTGTTCCTATGACCAAACCAAATGGTGAAATCAGAGTATGTATAGATTTTAGAGATCTCAACAAAGTTTGTCCCAAAGATGATTTTCCTCTACTAAACATTGACATCATAGTGGACCTTACTATTGGATATGAAGTATTACTTATGGACAGATTCTCGGGTTATAATTAGATAAGAATTGCTTCTGAAGATCAACCAAAAATAGCTTTCACATCCACTTGGGTAACTTTCTATTGGAATGTCATGCCCTTTGGGCTTAAAAATACTGGAGCTACCTATCAGAGATCCATGACTACTATATTTCATGATTATATGTATGTATTCATGGAAGACTATGTTGATTACCTTCTCTCAAAATCTCTAGAATGAAGCGGTCACATAGCAATCTTGGACAAGATCTTCACCCGACTTAGAAAGTACCAACTCATGATAAATCCAAAGAAATGTGTTTTCAAGGTCCAATTAGGAAGACTCCTATGATATTTTGTCTCTTTTAGAGGAATAGAAGTTGACCCACCAAAGTAAAATCTATCTTGGACATGCCACCACCAACCAACATTAGTTAGTTGAGAACATTAAAAGGAAGACTACAATCAATCCATAGGTTCATTGCTCGGCTGTAGACAAGATACATCCATTCCAATATCTATTACAGAAAGGAATTCCCTTTAATTGGATAGAGAAATGTCAAGAAGCAATTGATTAGATCAAGAAGTATCTATTGACTCCACCAGTTCTTATTCCTCTTATTGATGGAAGAAATTTGATATTGTATGTGACGAAAACTACATCCGCACTGGGGGCATTGTTAGCACATAATGACAATGATGGCAAGGAATGAGAAATATATTATATTAGTCACACCTTAGTCAGATATGAGCTGAATCATATCCCTATTGAATGAGCATGTCTAGCAGTTGTATTTGCAACACAAAATTTGAGACATTACATATTGGATCACAAGACAAAGTTGATTTCCAAGATTGATCCTTTGAAATATCTTCTCAACAAAATAGATTTGATAGGAAGACTAGCTAAGTGTTTTATGATCCTAAGTGAGTATGACATTGAGTACATTGACCAAAAATCAATAAAGGGACAAGTGATAGCTGACCAACTCCTAGATGCACCAATAAAATCAAAACATCCTTTGATATCCAATTTTCGAGATGAATCAATCATTTTCATAGAGACATTGACAACATGGAAGTTCTACTTCAATGGATCTTACATGAGTCATGGTTTAGGAGCTAGTATCTTGTTCATCACACCTCAAGGAGATTCCATTCCCAAGTCATTTCAAATAGAATTTTCGTGCACTAACAACATAGTTGAGTATGAAGCATTATTGACAAGACTTTGAATGGAAATAAAATGGAAAATTAAGGAACTTCAAGTCTATGGCGATTCTCAATTAGTGGCTAAGCAAGTTAATGATGATTATGATACCAAGGATGCAAAATTGATGCCCTATAAGCACATGGTGGATAGTTTCAGACTATACTTTGATAACATTACATTTGAACAGATACCGAGAATCTAGAACAAGAATTTTATGTAATGGATACAATTGGATCTCTCTTAGACATTCCTAACAATGCTTCACAATACGGGTTCTTGGTAGAACAACTATTGATCCCTACATTCAATGTCCCTAAAACAAAACTTGTGGGTCTTCAATCTCCTTGGTACAAAGACATTTGTAGTTACTTGAATTGCTAGATTATCCCTCTAGACTTATCTCTCAACCAACGCAAAACCTTTATCTAACAAGAATCCAAATATGTCATCATTGGAGATACCCTTTACTGTCATAGCCTAGATAACACCCTTCTTTGATGTCTCAACTCAAATGAAGTACAAACAACCTTACAAGAGGTACATCATGGTATATGTGGAGCTCACTCTATTGGTCCAACCCTAGCTAGAAAGCTCATAAGGATGGTATATTATTTTCCTATAATGGAACATGATGCCTATCACTTTGTGATGTCACCAGTGTCGAATTCATGGAGATCTTATACATGTGTCAGCTCAAGAAATACAATTTCTTACGCCACCATGGCCATTTTCTCAATGGGGACTTGACCTCATAACGAAGATCCACCCTACCTCTACCAATGGACATAAGTTTATCATTATCACTACTGAATACTTTACAAAATGGATTGAAGCCATCTCAATGGCCTACATTATCAAAAAGTAGATAGCATTGAGTTCATCCTAAATTATAGCATATGTCACTATAGTATCTCACAATCCATCATTATAGATAATGGTTTCCCCTTCAAGAATCAGGATGTCTATGAAATTGGTGAAAAATTTAATATCCAACACCATTTTTCTACTCTATATTACCCCTAGGGTAATGGTCAAGCTGAGACATCTAATAAGACCATCCTAAAAATATTAAAAAATATGCCAATGGTGTTGGTCGTGATTGGAACCTCCAACTAAATTTCAATTTATGGGCCTACCTACCAATGTCCACAATCCTACAAGAGGCCCCCCATATTCCCTTGTCTATGGATCTAAATTCATACTTCCTATAGAGGTCGAGTTACCATTTGTACGAGTTTTTATGCAGGGCTTGATTGATCAAGAAGAATACTGTGTATCTCATCTACATGAACTAGAGTTATTGGATGAAAAGAGATAGAAAAAATTTGACACATTTGCAGGCATATTAGAATCGCCTTCGATGCATCTACAATAAGAAAGTCTGACCTCGAAACTTCGACATTGGGGACTTAGTCCTAAAAGAAAATCTGAAGAATCAAGCAGAATGATAGAAGCCCAAAATTTTTAAACCTAATTGGTTGGGCCCTTTTATCATCACTACATCACATGGATCTGATGCTTATTAGCTTTCTACTCTTGAAGGAGAGCCATTGTCTAAACCTACCAACAACATGCACCTTCACAAGTAATACACTTGATTCTTAGAGTATCCTTTTAAAAAGTTAAAAATATGAAAAAAATAGTCACCCTAATGAAAACATGGCAAACAACTTGGTGACAACAAAAAAAAAAAATCTAAAAAATAAAAAAAATATTAAAGAGAAATGATTTGTCCAATAGTGAAAACTACTTCGGTGGCGCTTTAGATAAGTACCATGGGGAAAACCTAGAAAATAGGTGCCATGTGTAGTTAGTCTATGCCCCTTCTTCTACTATCACTCCACCTGGTCTTCCACGCATCACTCATCCCTTCACACATGTCACTCATCCCATAATAAAGCTTCATCATCCTTCCCATAGCTTACGAAGCATTGAAATTTAATCTCCTTTGCTTCCATGATCATCTATTGCATCTCTCCACTATTTTCCCTCACCCATAATAAGAAATCCTATACCTAATTGGGGGAAATTCCTTGACATACGTCTTTATGGGAAATAACACATGGTATCAACCTTTTAAAACATTAAAATCCAAAAAAAATAATAAAACATCAAAATCCAAAAGAATTCATAAAACATCAAAATTAAAAAAAATCATAAAACATCAAAATCCAAAAAAAATCATAAAACTTCAAAATCCAAAAAAAATCATAAAACATCAAAATCCAAAAAAAATGTAAAACTTCAAAAATCCAAAAACATAAAAAAACTTCAAAAACTCCAAAAAAATATTTTGTTTGAGTCTGAGTCAATTTGTGTTAGTAGGGTCGAACTACATTGTCTCTGCACATTTTCTATGTAGGAAAGGCTCATCTTCAATGGGCCCCCGAGACATTAGGTCAGTCCTTTTAGGTTTGGTTGAATAAAAATCATGATTTTGTCCATTTTCAAGTACAACAAGGTCAAGTCATGTCGAACTATGAGGTCTCTGCCTATAAAACATAGGCAAGGCCATCAATCGATGAGCCACCGAGGCCCTAGGTCAGTCCATTCTTAGGCTTTGTTGAGACTTTTTTGGTCTATTATCATCTCCACATTTCATATGCAAGCAATCATTATTCAAACTAAATCCCAAATCAACAAACAAACTTATCCAACAAATCTTTAACCTTCAATCAATCAATTACCTAATCATCATCACTATCAAGTCATTGGTCTTATATTAGAATGGGACATTATGTCATTTGTCTCATTCAGTCTTATCACTTGTCTTTTATTAGGATATATCCTTCCTGAGATTAGACATTATCACTCTTCAACCTTGTCATTCAACTTATGCAATATATGTCTTTCTTGTAGCTAGGTGTTTATCAAAATGGTCAATCAATCAAATTTATTAGATGTGTTCCTTGCCTCTAAATAGGACATGTCTTTCCTGTAGATAGGTGTTGTCACATCAATCGGTCATATCAATCACACTTTATCGAATCGATCAACCTTTTCATCTTGGTCAATTAATCTCGCCTTAAATAGGATGTGTCCTTCCTGAAACTAGGTGCAATCAATCAAATCAACTGGCCAACCTTTGTAAACTTATGAATCAATCCTTGTCAACCAATCTATCAAATTTGGTCATCTTGGTCAATCTAATCAATCATATCAAACAATCTTATCAATAATATTGGCAAACACAATCTCTCTAACAAACATTTTGTTGGTCGAGATTAGTCTTATCTTTTTGATTGGTTCTTGGTCATGTTACGAGTTACCTCAAGGATTTCCAAAAGGATTTAGAGGAACGATGATGGATCATTACCTCTTTTCTTTGCTTGTTGTTTGTGATTTGTCTCAGCAAAAAGACTAGGATAATTGGGTCCTTAGTATGAGTTGGGGAATTCCTTGTCTTTTGGCTTTGTCTTTTTGACTGCTTGTCTCTCACAAATGGTCACCTTGCACACCTTTGTCTATGTCATACCATGGTGTTTGTGTTCCATTTGTGAAAATTTTGATGCTTAATGATGATAAATATAACATGAAAGTTGGTCCCTCATCATTTCCTATGTAACATTCCATCTCCTTTGTCTTTTGTCCCTTTTTCGTACTAACATCCATCTTTTCCATTTTTTATTTTTTTACTTTTTTCCCACGCTCCCTAGGTTTAAATTATTTACACACATGGTTGAGCCCACATCGAGGGTACCCCACAATCCCCCCATCCCCTTCTAACTAGATTCTTGCTTCAACACATGTAGTACCATCCTTGGAGGTTTCCAATGTGTTTCCCATTGTTGGGGATCTCATTATTCTTGGCAAGCTTGCTAATGAAGTTCTTGATATTCCTTTAACCCTAGTGTCTAAAGGATGGAAAGACATGTTGAACAACATTAGCTTGATTTCAAAATGTCCTACTCTCATTCTTGGTGAGGTTATCATGGTTATAGGAACTAATTTTTCTATCCTTGAAGCTATTATTCATAGGATTTTTTCCTCCATGGAGCATGTTGTGGTTGGAAATTTCCTGTCCTTTCAACCCTCCATTGATATGGTTCATAGATGGGTTTCTGCAAAATGGCATTTGAAGGATAGCGTAAGAGTCTATGCCATGGCCGGTGGACTTTTCCTTTTTAAGTTCATGGTGGAAGAGGATGTGGTCTTGGTGTTGTCTTCAAGGCCCTACATCTATGGGAAGCATTCATTGTCATTGTGCCACTAGAAACTAGGGTTTGACCCTATTGTTGATCTCAATAGGTTAGCCCCTATCTTGGTGCATCTCCCTAGTCTTCCACTGGAATACTTGGATGAATTGGTTTTTAGGAGCATTGGTGATACTTTGGGCCAATTCATCACCTCATATGCTATCACCAAATCCATTTCCAGGTTAGTTTTTGCTTGCTTCTATGTTAACATTAATATAAACAATACTTTATGAAACTATGTGAAGCTTTTTTCAATCTTTGGATCTTGGACTCAACAACTCTATTATGATAATGTTGGGATTTACTGCCAAAAATGTGCTAAGTTGGGCCACCTTATTTCAAAATACAAGTCCATGATTAGACCTATCCACAACCCTGGTGCTCCTATTGAAGAGTTCCCTACTAATGATTTCCCTTTTGAAGTTAACATACTCAAGATAATTGAGTCTCCAAAAAAGACTGGGCCTACTAACCTTGTGATTCTGACAGATCTGGTTGGGTCCCTGGTTGACTCTATTGTTGTGCCCAATGGTCATTCCATCACAAGTGCCATGGTTTGTAAACCCCCAAGTCCTAGCTTTTGTGTGACTTGGGATTCAGATGAAACTATGGAAAAGCCTCCCTCACCTACTATGGGTGTGGAGGAGGGTAAGATCTAGGAGGATGGAGTATTTTGGATAAACAGTATTGGATTGAATGAAATTGATGAGGTGACCCACTCTCAACCTATGGAAGATGATATTTTTTCAACCCCTAAGAAGAAGGGTAGACAAAAGAAAGCCGAAGTGGGTGGTGAGTCTAAGCCTGGTCGACCTAACCAGTGGTTGACCACGTATAAAGAAACAACAAAGGAAATTGCAATAGGTAAGTAGAGGACATTGGAAGTGTCTTCAAAGAAAGTTTCAAAATGAAAGCCCTTTCATGGAATTTGAGAGGGATAAATAGACCTCACAAATAGTTGGCCATGAAGAACTATGTGTTGGAACAAAAAATTGATGTTTTACTTCTATAAGAAACCAAGATGAAGGAAACCATTTTTGAAGCTATAGCTAATTATATTTTGTTGAATGCTCTCTATGCTTATAGTGATGCAAATGGAGCTTCGTGCAGTCTTTATATAATGTGGAATCCCTTGAGGATCTTTGGTATTAAACTATTCTATTGTAAGAACGGTGTGGGGGTCAGGTTTTCCAATGTTGGGGGCTCCTAGTCTTTGATAAACATTTATGCTCCCAATGTTAGGAATGTGAGGAAAACCCTCTAATAGGAAATATCTAACTGGATTTTGACTAATAAGGGAGACCGATGGATGGTGGCTGGTGATTTCAACTCCCTCCTTTACCCCTCAGAGAAGAATGGTGGGCTAATGGATTACTTTGATAACATGTTTGACCTAGCTGATTTCCTAAACAACACTAGCTTGGTGGATGTTGATTTGCAAGGCCAATCTTATACTTGGTCCATTGGACTGCCATGCTTCATGCTAATCTGTTGGCTCTACCCTGGATGATTTTTTACCACAACCCCCTTCTACTATCCCTTACGGAACACTTTGTTGTTGGTATGTTCCCCTTCTGATTTGAGATCATGTGGAACTCTCATCCTGACTTTATAAATAAGATTGCTACTTGGTGGAATATCTTGGTGCATGGCTCCCCTATGTTCCAGATCTTTCATAGGCTCAAAAACATCAAAAATATGGTTAAAGGATGGAACAAGAGGATTTTTGGGGATGTGTTCCATCAAAAAAGTTGTATTTGACAAGCTCAAAAAGTTACAAAAGATGATGGAGGAAGGTGATACCAGTATTCTGACCTACCAATAGGAAAGGGATGAATGTTTGGAATGGGAAAAATTTTGAAGAAAGAAGAAATATTTTGGAAGCAGAAATCTAGAATACAATAGTTGACTGAGGAGGACTAGAATACTTCATTCTTTCATGTTTGGGAATTCAAACATAGGAAAAGAAATAAAATAAAAAAGCTGAAAAAATGAGGCAGGGGATGAGGTATCCATCCCTTGCAAATTGGGCTATTGGCTACTGGCCACTTCAATAGGACCTTCTCTACTCCTTATGAAGCTCCCAACCTAGTGTTGAATGCTCTACTATTGGAGCCTAGTCCTAACTTCATATCCATTGAGGATAATGATTCTATTATGGGGGTTGTTACTCTAGAAGAGGTTAGGTATGTTGTGCTTATTATGGATGCTTTTAAAGCCCCTAGACCCAATGGTTACCCCCTGACCTTCTTTCAAATCTTTTGGGACATCATGGATGAAGACCTGACTCTAGTGGCTCGGGATTTTTTCAATTCTAGAAAATTTCTCAAATAGCTAAATCTTACCTTCATTGCCCTTATGCCTAAAATTGAGGAACCTCTGACCATGGTGGATTTCTGGTCCATTAGCCTTTATAACATTGTTTATAAGATTTTTTCCAAAATTCTATTGAACCGCTTGAAACAACTCTTAGATAAAATGATAAGCCCAAGTCAAAAATGCTTCATCCTTGGTTGCCATATCTTGGATGTGGCTATATCCACTCATGAAATTTTAAATTATATGGAAAAGTGTAATAATTCTAGTATGGCTCTAAAGCTAGACATTTCTAAAGCTTACAATAAAGTTTTATGGGACTTTCTTCCTAAAGTCCTTGATAGGTTTGGTTTTAATCAAAATGTGATCAACATCATCTTGGAATGTGTTACCACAATTTGGTACTATGTTCTAGTCAATGGAGTGCCTCATGGGTTCTTTGTGGATGGAAGTGGCATTCATCAGGGGGATCCCCTCTCCCCGTATCTTTTTATAATGTTGGTTGATATTCTAAGCAGGAATCTTACTCATATACTTTTGGAGGGCTCCATCAAGGGTGTCAAACTGACTTCCACCATTGATCTTACTTCCATTCAATAATTTTTTGATGACACTATGTTATTTGGGAAGGCCTCAGTGGTAGAAGCTAGGAAATGGAAAAGTTTCCTCAATATCTATGTGGCTTGTTCAGGTCATTGTATCAATTATAATAAAAGTATGATCTATTTTTTAACTGTACTTCTGGTCTACAGGACCACATGACTGTTGTTTTAGGCTATGTGAGTGCCTCACTTCCTTCGGTGTACCTGGGCCTCCCTCTGACTACCAAGGAAGTCACTCCCATTTTCTAGAATACCATTCTTGAAAAGATTTAGAGGAAACTTGTTGGATTAAAAGGCTCCCTCCTAAGTCATGTTGGTAAACTGTAGCTCCTCACTATTGCCCTTTAGGGAATCCTAGTCTATTTTCTATCCATGTTCAAAATGCCAAATTACATTACTAAGAAGATTGAAAAGATTCAGAGAGTTTTCCTTTGGTCTGGAATAGAGGATAAGAAGAAAATGTCTCTTATCAATTGGGAGAAAGTTTTCCTCCCCAAATCTAGGGGAGGGATGGGCATTAGAGGGGTCCAAGCTACTAATAAATCTCTCTTGGCTAAGGTTGGTTGGGACTGGTTAAGAAACAAAAAAGACTAGTGTAGGATAATGAGTGCCAAATATCTCGACAATAACCCTCTCATCAAGTGTATTGAGAATGATCACCCTCATGGGTCCCTAGCTTGGAATACTATCTACAAAATGAGGAAGTTACTTCAAGTTGGTATTCATGGGAAGCTAGGTAGATGAAATTGTATCCATTTCTGGGAAGATCCTTGGCTTCTTGACACCCCCTTGGACAATTCAGAGTTTAAAAAGCTCATGGCTCCTACGACCCCTTTTTTTGGCTCTAGGGTTTGCGACTACCTTATTGGCTCCCTAATGCCATGAGCTGAAAAGACCTGAGCTTATACTGCCCTCTCTCCCCTGACTTGAAAAGCCTAGATATTTCCCTACAAGTGAATCTCTCCCTTTCTAGAATCCCCTTATTCTAGATCTTGAAGATAATTTATTTTTGTCTCTGGAAAGCAAGGGAAACCTATCTATTAGGACAACTTACGATCTTCTGTCAAACAAGGGCATTCAAAGTAGGATTTGGAAACGGGTCTAGAATTGACACTTGACTCCTAAAATATTTTTTTTTTCTGGTGGATAGCTTGTCATAACAAGATTCTAACCCAAGATAACCTTAAAAAAAGGGGCTTTATGATCACAAACAAGTGCATTTTATGTAAATGCAATGAAGAATCTATTGATCACATGTTGCTACATTTTCCATTTGTCATTAAGGATTGGGACCTGGATTTTCAAAGGTTGGTTTCTCACTAGACCCTGAATAAGGATTTAAATTCCTTTATTGTTGGTTGGACTAGTCCTTTCCAACATACCGTCCCCATGGAAATTTAGAGACAAACTCCCCCTATCATCTGTTGGTGCCTCTAGAAGGAAAGGAACAATTGGATCTTCAAAGACATTGAAAGGAGCCCCAAGGAAGTTTTTGGCACTAGTTCTAGACTCATCTCTGAAAGTATCTCCCTGTACAAATGGAAACCTCTAGAAAAAGCCCCAACTAAATGGGAAATTAAAATTGCTTTCCTAGAATCTCAATCTTGGGACCAACTCCTTTTATGCTTCCAAGTCCATGGCTAGAGTAAACATTGCTTAGGAATCCTAAATGTGGATTGGTTTAAACTAAATTTTGATGGTGCGACTAAGGGGAATCCTAGTTTGGCTAGCATTGGTGGTATCATTAGGGATTGCAAGGGAAACTTGGTTGCTTGGTATGTTGGAGGAATTGGTATTCACTTTTCTATGATGGTTGAGTCTCGGGCACTTCTCAAGGGCATCGAGATTGCTATCACTTTGGGCATAAAAACCTGCACATTGAAGGAGACTCTTTGTTTATGATTGACTCTCTTAATCATGGTTGATTGCTTAGTTGGAATTTTAGGGGCATTCTCCTTGACATAAACTTGTTGGTCTCAAAATTGTATAGGAAATTTTTCACTCACATCTATAGGGAAGGTAATCAAGTTGTTGATAGCCTGGATAACTTGGGGTCCAATTGGAATTTATGCAAATGTTGGAAGGGGCTCGAGGTGTTACATACTACTATACAAGGATTAATCCTTGTAGAAAAGAGGAAAATAATATTCAATGACGGTTAGCAATTTCTATATTAATGGGTATAGTTGGCTCCACTCGACAGGTCCTTTGGTGATGTGGATATGGTTGAGTGAGGTGCTGAGGTTAAAGAGGACGCTGCATGGATTTTTTACTTCCTGACTATGTTTGGTGTGGCCTTTGGATTTGATAGGATTTCTTCTCAATTGTATTACACATCCTATCATATCTCATGGGATACGTGTAATGAGTTATTAATTGCCAGTCTTTTTAATAATTTCAATTCAAGCTATCTTATGATTTGCATAAAATATTTTTAATTGTACTTAAAAATTCCAAATCTCCTCTTGTGACTAGCTGGCATGGGGAAATGTGTAACTTTAAATTGCTCTTGACATAATGGATACCAATTATCTAGTTTTAATTAACAATTGGCTTATCCTATGCCTCTTTTGTGATAATCATAGCCCCATGGATCTCGCATCATCGAAAATGACCACTAAAGTGTGTAAAATTCAGGTTGATTTCATTACTCCTTGATGTCCCAGATGGCGGAGGAATGATGGTTTTAAAAAGGCTAACTTTGTTTCTCTAGGTTTGCTACTGTGTGCCATGGGTCACGATGGGAGGAGATAGAGCAAGAACTGAGCCTGATAATTGTGAGGAGTATTGTAGGGACCCCATTACTTGGCACGTGTGCAATGAGGGTGGTCTAGTACTGCTTTTAGAGAATCTTGGAAGGATAGGAGGGTCACCATGAGTGGCATCTTGCTTGAGGTGAATGAAGAGGTTAATGGCACAACAACAGGCCTTTCTTGTGATGGAAATAAATATAAAAAGCACACCAAAATGTAAGACTTGGAGAGTCTCAATGCCTTCTTCAAAGGTGATGAGAAGCCAGTTCATAAGCAATCTAGTTTCAACCTCAAGGCACTGCCAAAACCCTAGGACAAGATGTGTCTTGCTTTAATGAAATATGTTACTTTAGAAGGTCAGTTCAAGGTATTTTATTTTTACCATTTTCCACTATTAAACCACTTTAGGCACAAGATGACCCTTAAATTTTTGTTTTTCTGCTCACTTCTCTAGAAAGTTCAGTTAAAGAATCCCTTGAGGCTTTTGCTCTCAACCCAGATGATCCACCTGCTTTATCTCTACATCAAGGCTTAATTTTTAGGCTCTACCAATTTCATCTTGCCCTGATCCTGTCCAAACTGATCTCTACTATGTGTATTGAGGAATTGGAACCCCCAAATGTGGCCCCTATTAATCCTTCCCCTACTGGCTCTGAGGGTTATAAGAGGAAAGCCCCCACTCCTAAAATTGAGCCCATTCCTAAACTTAAGGCCAAACCCCCATCTAAAAATAAGAAAAGAACAACCAAAATGGCCCAGTCTAATGTGGTGATCAGGTTATGTGAGCTAAAAAATAAACCTGTCAAGGACAATAGACCCATTTCCAAGAAGAAGGGGAAAAAAGTTTCCTAGAGCTAGGTGGAATTCTCGCCCCTCTAACAACAATGGTAGGAGCGCTGAGGAAAAAGACTCCAATGGTGATACCATGGTGGTGGAAAATTTTGAATTGAGGGTGGAAAAAAATAGTGTGAGGAGGTCCTACAAACTAGCAAAGAAAAAAAAAGGTACCCTAGTTGATGAGATTTCCAGTGACTCAGAGCAGACTAGTGGTAGGACTAAAGGAAAAAAGGATGTTGTTGAAGAGTTGAATGAAGGGTTTGTGGAAGAAACTAGTAATTTTCTAGAGATGAATAGGGGGATTAAGGAGGATTCCACTCACTCTTCTAACTCAAGAGCCAATGGGGAAGAGGAGATCCTGAGTAGGAAGGGAAAGAGTGAGGACCCTGGTGTGCTGCAAGACTGGGTTGCTAAACTGGAGCAAAAATTCATTTGTCTAGCCTGGTTCATGGTTAAGATGATCCAAAAATCTATTGTCACTCTGTCTGATGTCATCGAGGAGGAAGCAGATAAAAATTTTGAGGGAGAAGGACCCAACTAGATTGGGGATGATGTGCTAAATCTCCTGGTATAGAAATGAGAAAATGTAGACAATTAGTGTTTGGGTATAGGTGTAATAGTTTTCTACTATTAATGCGTTGTTTTTGTGTCCTATTTTTATTGTTTTTTGTTATATAATTTTTGATAATGTTTTGAAATAGTTCTTTTTTGGCCCACTGGGCTCCCTATGTAAAGGGTACAACACCCTATAAATGTTTCTTATATAATGAAAAATAGTTCTTCCATCTGCATCTTGACAGAATCTTGTTACACACAAAAACATCTTGCATCCATAATCATGTTAGAAAGCATTATAGAAAGCATTTTCATCATAGGTTACATTATCATATTAAGTCACATTTATTTGCATAAGAAAACAAAAAAAACATAGAAACCATCCATATAGAATTAACATTATATGACATTGCATTGTACATTACATCATAGTTCATTTCCATCCATCATAATGCATAGCATTACATTCCATATCACATTGCATTACATTTCATATACATTTCATCATATTAATAACATCACATTATACATTATTATATGGCATATAATACTACACATCACATTTTTCATTCATATTAAACATTTTCAACCATGACATTTTGCATTATCATATGAGCATTTCATTACATTAACATTAATTGCACTTACATAGTACATCATATTCACAACATTAGGTCATTTTTATTACATTAATTATTCATACATGTCATAATGGTACAAACATCCATACTCATAAATACATCACATCATCATATCACATTGTATTCATCAAATTAGGTCATCCATACTGCATTTATCATCCATATATATCATAAGGGGCATACACTTTCATAACATAATCATAAAAACATAAGGAATATTAAATCATCACATCATCATATAAAATTCATTAATAGACATCATAATCATAACATGAACATCCATAACATAAAAAAATAATCATATAACACTTCATATCATAAATTTCCACCAAAATCATACCATATATCACTCAAAAAAATAATAAGTGTCATGGGTACAATGTCAAGATGTGTTGTGTCCAATAAAAAATGAAGCTTGTGGGCTCGATAATCAAAATGTAAGTGTCCATATAGCATGATAATTAAAAGGAGGCCTTAGCCTAAGCTACCCTAATCTCCTGTCCCTAGGGCATCCCTATCCTCCCTGCGCAGTGACTCTTTGCCCCTATGCTTTGTTGTGGACAACCTATCATAGGGGGTGACCCCTCTAGCATCTAAAACCTCACCCTCAGATCTGTTGTGAGAATATCTATTATGCATCCTGTTGTGTGTCCTGCCCTGTGAACCACTGTCAATGTCAGAAAATGTGGGCTCCCTCCTCTTTGATAGTACCACCCTCTCATAGAGATCCCTATAGTATTGCATGTCCTTGCTATCCCTAGCATACTCCCATGTGACATGCGTGATAGATCCACTGCATGTGGCAGTAAAATCAATCATCCTTTGATTCGTCTACTATCAACTGATGACAACTAGGTATCTCTTAATCTGAAAGGAGTCCCTCTCGGCCTTAAGGCCATCTCTCTCTGCTATCACAGTCCTCAGCTCTGCCTCTGAGGCATGTACCCAAGCCTATAATGTGGCTATCATCTACTCTATAGATCCCTCATCTCCTCTAGCCCCCACCTTCTCTAGCTCCTCATCTTTGATCCCTTAAATAATCCTCTCCCAGAGGACTCACTCTGCCTCATCCATCTCAACCTCTCCTAGCTCATCCTATCCCCCCTCTCCTGCTGCCTTGACCTCCATTGCCTCAACCTCTAGGTGTGCCACCTCTAAGGAAGGCATCTTTATTTGTTGTTTCCCCTCCTACACTTTCACCTCTACTACTACTCTCACCTCTGGCTAATCCTCCTCATGAATCGATGGTAGCTATCCCACTACCCATTTCCCTTTGTCCCTCCTCCCCCTCTATTGGTCTCTGCCTTGTCCTCCTCATCCTTCTCCTCTATCATCTCCCCATCCACCATCTCCTCTCCCTCCACCCCTCCAACCCCTATCATCTCTTTGACCTCTTGAGCCCCTGCCTCGGTGCTCTACAGGCATTAGTTTATTTAGATCTATGAATCAACCACCAGGAATCATAATTTGGTGTAGTACCTACATTAGCATCTCCTCCTCTCCACTCCCAATCTAATTATTGCAAGGCATCAATCTCCTACTCTGTTGTAGTGATAAAAAGTTGAGGTCCCCATGGATGAACCTCACAGGAGGATCATGCAAACTCTATAGTGCCAACTGGAAGACCCTGTCTCCTTGAAGTGTCTTCAAACCCTCTTTTGGAGATATAACTCAATGATGTGTTGACTCTACACTGTATGCCTAATAAGATACCTTGGCTATTGACACTCCTAAAATCATCAAGCAAACCACCATGTCAATTCAAGACCTTCAGTTGACCTATTGAACCTAAGTTGACCAAGTCAAAATATCCTAATATGGGGAAAATTTTTAATCAGGCAATTGTGTCACTATTTTTTCAAATGCATCACACCCATTTTTCATTGGTTTGAAACTACAATTGCATTGCTCACCTCTCAAATGTGTCATATTGTACAATGCTTGCATCATAGCCTTTCAATTGCATCATTCTCAGCCGCACATGCGACATGAAAAGTCGGTTGCATCACACTAATTTGTGCATCGCAACGCAAATGCCCCTACACTAACCCTAAAACAATTTTGTTGTGGTGAACCACTTATCATTTTCATCGAACGTGCATGCAAATGCATTGCAAAATTCTACAACACGATTTCCTGCTAAATTTTTTCCCTATCTAAATGCACGAAAAATGAAAAAATTTAAAGGTGGGTTTCAAGTACTCAACGGGGCGGGTGCTCCCTCAAGACAACGATGTCTCCAAATGCGATATGCATGGTGGGTGGAATCTAGAACATGTGACATCTTCGCGGCTAAATCACTTAGAGCTCCAGGAATTTCTAAATTGGGAATGCACAAATGACCCTTTTTTCTCACTAAAATTTCTATTTATAGGTTCAAAATTAGGGTTTCTACTTGCCTTGTCTATTGTCGGAGCCTGTTGATGACCTCAAACTTAAATTTGACCCCTTTACCAACCTCAAAAATCAATTTTGTCTTCACCGTTACATTCCTAGCTATCTTTTTGGAACAAATTTTTGATTATTTTTGAAACTTTTTGAAAATTTGTAAAATTTTGATAAGGGGGCATACCTACACCTTGCTTTCATCGGGGCATCTTTTGACTGAATTTCTTTGACACAACACTATGAACTACATTATGTTAAAGAGGTACAAAATGTAGACACTGAAAATGTCCTATTCTACAAGTGTCATTTTTCTTGGTTCTCATCTCTGCATAATTAAATAATTTTAATTATTTAATTATTCTTGACCACATTCTTCTATTAATTAAATAATTTCTAATTATTTAATTAATTCACTTAGCTTTATTATATCTTGATCAATTAAATAAATTAATTGTGTCACTAATTCCCCCTCTTCTCCAATAATTAAATAAATTATTATTATTTAATTATTTCTTTATCATGATTCGTCTATAGTCAAATAATTAAAATTGATTATTTAACTATTCACTTATCCTTTTATTCTTTTGTAGTTAAATAATTATCCCTTGTCATTTCTCCCCCATTAAATAATTAATCTAGATTAGTTATTTAATGCCTTCTCCCATTTTTCTCCTATTTAATTAAAATGATTTTATAAATTATTTTAATTAAATGCCATTTGTCATTTTCCTTCAAATAAATAATTTGGAAAAATTATTGGTGCCTCCACTTGTCCAGAGATTCCTTCCTCATGAATTAAATGATTTCTAATTTTTAATTTCTCCATTATCCCTCCACTATCTCATTTCCAAATGTTGGTCATTGATCGTCTCTAGGTCCTTTCTAATCTTGACCATCTGTTCGAATGGTTGTCTATAAAAGAAGCCTTCCTCCTCCATTTTTTCCTTAACAACCACTTGTCTCCAACTTTCTTGCTTACAATTTGTAGGTATTTATACAAGTTAGACTACAAATCTGAGGGAATATTTGCAAAAGAAGGAGAGACAAGAGAAGTGATTCAAGTTCAAGCATGGGGAATGTTTTGATTTGATGCTTTTGTTTTCCTTATGCTTTCATTGTTTTCACTTGTTTAGATGAGGTTATTAGCTTAGAGGTTTTGTGGTTGTCACTTTTATCTAGGCTAGATTGATTTTCCCCATCTTATAGAATGTGCAAATCAAGTTTGACTTTTACAAACCAAGTTGCATTAGTTTGATTTGATTTTTGATGATAATTTGAACAGTTTATTCAATTTATTCGAATTTGGAGGGAAAGTGAGTTAATTAAATTATTATGATTTAATAATTTAATCGATTTAGCAGAATAAAGTGATTTAGTGACGTAATTAAATAATTGGTTTTATTTAATTAATTAGGAGGAATAACATTAGATTAACACTTTATTAAATAAATGAAATTTATTTAATTGGTCAAAATTAATGAAAAAGTGAATTAATTAAATAATTTAATATTATTCAATTAATAGGGGACTAGGGTTTCAGATGCAATTGGTGTTAAACCCAGTGATGTTTGATGATAATGATGCTAATGAAAGAATGTCATTTAAAGTGTGTGATAAGTGTTAGGTCAATTTTACATGTCTACATTTTGCTCCTCTTTGATATAAAGTACAGGTTGCTTTGTTTCAAAGATTTAATGTTAAGATCAATATTTTATGCCCCATTGTGCCGCAACGGTCAGCAAAAATTATGGTAGGACTCTTCACTACCCCCTTGAGAGGTTGGCCAAAAAAATTTATTTTGAGGTCAGGCTCATGACACTATTCTATTTAAGTTTAGTTGTGGAGAGGACGAAAAATTAGGTCTATAGGTCCCTTGTTGTTTGTTCTAATGTTTCCAGGAAGTCCTAATTTGAATGTAGGAAGGTTCCCTAAGTAAAAATTAGGGTTTCTTAGGTAAAAATTAGGGTTTTTTGAGTGTTAAAATAGGTAATTAGGTTTCTAATTACCTCATTTTCATTTTGATCCTATAAAGAATTCTAGCCTCTAGATTTCTCATTTTATTAGCTATTAAGGAGCAATGCCTAGGATTTAGGGAGCCCCACATTGTTCAAATTGGTTCAAGAGTTTGGGTGACCTACAGGTGTTGATGTCCTGGTATGTACCCTCTCAATTCTCATTTTCATCTTTCCTTGTTCTCATAATTCGAGTATAAATTCAAACTACTTAGAAGTGAGATTTTTAGGGTTTTAGCGAACTTGCATTGGTTTTAGTGCATTTGTCAATTTGGAAAGCTTGCTTTCGCTATGTTTCTATGCACTCGACTTATTTCTACACTTTTGAACTTCACTTTTTTTTTCTTTTTTTCTTTTTCTTGCTCTACTTTGTTTCTTATGTAGTTGCTTTAGTTTTCCACTTTTTATAAAACTTTATGCTTTTGATTTTTGTGCACTTGATGTATCTCCTCGCTTTTGCAAGTTTTTCCTTACTTTTGAATTTTTTCTTTGCTTTTGTCTAAGATTCCATTGCTTTTGCTAAGTTTTTCTCACTTTTGACTTTTTTTGGAAACTAAGTTAGTTTCTTCATCGTTTTCATTTTGTTTTGCATGTTCAAAGAAAAACTCTTGAAATAATGGGTTGAATGATTGTAAGTGGTCCTTAAACCACTGTAGTCGAGGGAGAGATTACCTTGAGATCTATTTGATATGATTGCTAGCTTTGATGTTTTGAAGTGAGATTTTCTAGATGCGGTCAAATTATGTCAGATTTATTATAAGCCTCCCATCTGATCTCACACAACAATGATGATCGCACTCATGGAGTGGTGGCATTTAGAGACTTCTTTGTTCCACTTACCTATAAGGGAGGCCACCATTACTCTCGAGGATGTGTGGAGGATCCTCTTCATTCCTATCCATGGTGAGTTGGTTATATACCATGTTTGATGGAGTAGCCACACCATGTGTTTTGTGCTTCACGTCAGGAACTTGGAGGTTCGACAGTCTGAGATTGATTTATTAGAGTTTGTTGGCAGTGCAAAACCTATTTCCCTTGTTCTTTGTGGTTTGATTTCAGTACTAGTTGTTCCAAATAGGAGAGTTAATCGGTTCCCTATTTGATGGGGTATTTGTATTGAGGGTATGTTTGAGCATGGGACCAAATATGCATGGGGTCCATATCTTCTTTCCCACCTCTACAAAGATATGCATGAGGTTGCATATCAGGGTGGGAAATCTATTTATACAAGTCTCTCTCTCACATGTATGGGCTTGGAAGCACATTGCGGCGACATAATGTGTTGGTATATAGGATTATACCGATGGTGATCCATAGTCCTGTCGTTATGGAGACTTTCTTCATTATACCTTGTCTAGGGATCTTCCATACTAGCGTTGTGTGTTCAGTGGCATGCTAGGTTTTGTTTGGAGGCCTTATATGGATTGTGATGCATGGTTGGAGGCTTAGAAGTATCTAGTTTACTATCAGCAGATCAGATGGTTGATTGGTCACTCTCACTCTCTTCTAGAGTGATACTTACCTAAAAAAGTGTGTAGGTAGTTTGGAGAGAGACAAGGTCAGTTTCCCAATACATATGAGGCTTGGTTCAGTTAGACCAATAGTGAGGTCTGGGTATGGGGTCATTTGGCTGATAGATATGCTACCATTGCTTCTTTCAAAGTGCTTCCCCCAGTTATATGGGGTTGGCTAGTGGGCTTAGTGGATCTAGGTACCACTCTTGATTTTGATCAATGGTGGGAATGATGTGTGCTATTGAGATTCATAGATCTTGGTAGTAGAGAAGGCATCACAGGTCGTTGCAGAGAGTGGCAACGTATTGAGGTTCTTATCAAGCAACTTGGTTGAGCCCAGTAGGATGGAAAACAAGGTGATTATGGTGATCAGATGATTTAGGCTCAAGGATAGTTTTTAGATCCCCCTCATCCACCAAGAGACTAAGAAGTATCATTAGAAAAGATGATATCCATGAGGGATGCAAAGGTAGTGCGACGAGAGGCCATGGAGGCTCAGGTTGCTACCATGAGTTTTGAGAGGGATAGCCTGAGGGCAGAGCAAGATAGTGAGAGCAGGTGATGGAATGTTATAGAGGCTTAGTTACAGGTGATTATGGTGGAGAGAGATACTCGTAGAGTAGGGTGTGATACCCTTCATGTAGAGTAGGATCAGTTGTTATAGATGGCTACATACAATCAAAAATTTTATGATGTCTGTGTTCCTAGAGTGTAGCAATGGCCACAATTTAGAGATCCTAGTATTGCAGGTGGTGGTGCCGAGTCAACTGGTCATTTCGTTAGACATGAAAAACAAGATAGTAGTCTACAACCTATTCTATAGAGTCCCCTCCTTCTTGTTGGGAAGTGTTCTATATGCACTTGATCTTTATGATGTTGTTTGTTTAGAGACATATTGTAAACACAACTTTTGTATATATATTCATCATCCCAGTCGAGGCCTTGTATATATGTATTATTTTGTATTATCCTATTTTTTATCATGATGTTAGTCATAACAATAGTGCAGATAAAATCCTCACAAGAAAACCATGAATAACCTATCTTTACTTGAAAGACTGAACTAGGGCAACCTAAAAGAAATTTTGAGGAAAAGGTTGACTTAGCTTAATCTCATGGCTCTAGTAGTCAAGTATTGACCATACTAGGTTTTCTTCAGGGTATGATGTGATATTGTTGTTAATCTCAAGGGGTCTATGGTTATATTTAGTTCTTAAAGGAATCATAGGCATCAAAATGGAAGATTTTCAATCTGATCATTAAAAAATTTCATGAAATCAAAAGATTTGCAAAAATATTTCATGAACATCAAATAAATTTTCTATCACTTAAGTATATTTATCTTTAAGCATTCAACAATTTCATGAAAATGAAATATTTGCAATAATATTTCCATTCATTCATTGCTTTTTTGGAACATCTTCTGAATTTAACATCTAATCTAAAATAAAGCATCAAAAATACTTGAAAAGTAAAATTTCTCTTGGGTATTCTCCACACATGCCCCAAGATTTAATCAAATCAAACCAAACCACTCTATACTTCACTAGATTGCTTCATAGCCAGGCATATAATGTTGCGAGATTTTAAAGAGAGGGGGTTTAGTTTGAACACCAAGTAGGTTTGGTATGCACCCTTAAATGGAACAACGTACAGTCTTGTTTGGCTAAAAAAAAACCAAATACAAAAGATACATGAGATAGATAGCTTTCAAGTTGGCTTCATTATTGATTAAGTTCTATGTGCATACAAGTTGTTAATCTGGAATGATTTAGAAAATAGGAAAAAAGAAAAAAACTTAAAGAAGTTTTGGCTCTTCTAAAATCCACAAATTTTGAACTAAAAATAAAAGTAAAGAAATAAATGATCTCTTATAGGAACAAAGCCCCAAGATTTTCAAACTTAAAGTCTATCAAGAGATTCAAAAATAGAAAATCAAAATGTAGCATGTGGAAGATGTCAGTTGTCATTAGAATCTTCCAGACAAACTCAAAGCTTTGAATTCTTCAGTACCAACAATCATCAACTCCAAGTTCTGGTACGCAATGCTCCACACAGAACAAGGCTATTGGTATTCCTTAGAATACTATATAGGAAACCTCTACCAAGACTTGGAACAACCTACAAAATTAACTTCAATATATCCTTGTGATATTTCTAGTATCCGATATCTAGTGATTCATTGTATCCTCTCGAGTTCTAGTTCTGGGAACCCTTCTCCAACTTTTTTCAACTGATACTCTCATAAGGAATTTAACATCTAATGCATATGTTCTTTTGAAATCCCTTAGATTACCTTCCAATTGTACTTGAGTTTGATATATTTTTCTAATATCTAGAGGATGTTTGCATTCCTCTACATTTTCTCTCTTTCATACTTAATTGTAGTATTTCTACAATGTATGATTTCATCAATAACTTCCTAGTTTAATGACTAAACAAGGTTTTTTTTAATTCTTTCAATCCATTCCTTAAAATATTTTACTTATTTACCCTCCTGTCCTAGTGTTGAGGGATCACAATCCTGTCGTGCTAGCATTTCAATGAAATCTTGATCTTATCAATCAATTTACTGCACTTCTTGGTGACTTTTTCAAATCCTTTTATACATTTTACCAAAGTGTCACCTTCCCAGCTTAATTGTTTCTTCCATTTTTCACATATCAGAACTTCTTGTTATGAGATTATCCTTTCTCTTAACAATTCTTGGACATCTATTTGAATGAGAGCTCCTATGTTTTGCCTCTCAACATCAACCTGTTCCTTGTGAAATCTGTATTCTCCTTCTAATCTTTTAGACTTTTCAATCCAATAGTGTGCCTCCTTGTACTTCCCAATTGCATCTGTGATAAGATATTCTCCCTACCTTACCCAATACTTGATCCATTCTTCATGTACACTCATTTTGTGGTGAAGTTTTATGAAGCATCCACCTACTCCTATGGCATGAGTACTAGATTTTGAGGGAATTCTATCTATGATTGACTAGATTGGGTTAAGTATTTTATAAAATTCTCTATGCTGGAAATCCATTCTTTTAGCTCTCTATTCTTTTGTTTAATTTTTTGTACCCTAGCAACGGCTGTATCTAAATTCATCTTCTTTTCTTCTAATTCTTGCATCTAGCATAAATGTCCAACATTGATACTTGTTATTCTATACTCCTTAGGCATTATTTCATGTCTATTTTTATCTACTACCGAAGTATCAATATGGAGTGTTTTTCCTCCATCTACATTCTTTTGCATGACATGTTTCATTTATCTCTTCACCTAGGCTTAGGAGTCTCTACTTCCTACATTAAAATTTTGAGATCCAGAGGTACCGATTCCACTTCTGATGGGGAAGCTAATTCTCTAATTAACCAATTAGGTGTATCATCATTATTCTCTACCTCTGTAACATCTCTCTATTCCTGGTTTTTCGTATGCTCAAGAAATTCTTCTATTACATCTACATCTTTATCTATCACATCCTCTAAAACTAGAACATCTTCACCATTCTCTAGCATGGATTTTGGATTAGTGGGATTCAACACTGTCTCTTCAGTTCCAAGACTTGTATTCTCTTGTCCAAATAGGTGTTCAGTATTAGTTCCTAGGATATCACCTTCTTCACATCCTATCACATTAGGATTCTCTTCATCTCTGACCCTATCTCTTGAGGTTTGTGAAGGTTCTTTATTTTTAGTTTCAACCTGGTCCTCTTTTGACTTTTCAGAAGCTTGTGGTTTTTCAACATCATTTTGATCATTCCATAGTGAAGGCTGGGAATCAAAGGTATCATTGATAACAATATCATCAGTAGGAATCTATCTTGTAGTCTCCCCTATTTCCATTTCAAGAACTTCAGGGTTCTCCACCTCTAAGGTGAGTGTTCCTCTTATGAATTCTTCTTCTTCAACATTCGTAGGAATTGACCTTGTATCTATAATCTCTTCCACCACTCACTACACCATTGGCTTATCTTTCTATTTCTTTTCTTTTACTCATTCCCACATGGTGCCTAATTTATCCATTTTTTCCTTGATTTGAATTTCATCTAGCTCAATTTCTTTTCTAAAACCACAAGAATTTTTCCTAGTGTTTGTTTTACTATAGCCATAATGATTGAAGGGGGAGAAGTAAGTAATGTTGTAGCTCTCTAAGATGCAAAACTTGTCTATGTACCAGTATTCTTTGTCATTCTTGTCTCTTCATCAGTCATAGGCCAGGTCTTTGGTTTTGTTGTGGAAGAAGATGCCACTTTTGATTTCACTTTTGTTCAAACCTTACCAAGTTTGACTTCTTTATGTTGACCAACTGATTTTAATGAAATTCCTTGGCTTGGAGCCTCAAGGGTTCTTTATTCAATATGTATAGTAGTAGCTGCTTTACCAACTTTTCTTTTTTTCTTAATAGGCTCCTCATGCTTAGGCGCATTTTCTTCTATTAATTTATTTCTTGTACCTAGTGAATATATGGGCCTTATTATATCTTTTCTTAAAGCTTTACAAAATTCATTTATCCAATGTTGAGTTTGCAATAAAATTTGTTCAAAAAATTCCTCAACAGATGTTATTTCTCTACTTTCATAATCTGGATCCTAGATAGGTTCATCGTAGACCCTATTTTCATTATAAGCTAGATTCAATACTTTACCATCATTCTCCTCCAATTGATCTAGAATTTCATGAATCTTAAGAATCCACATAGATAGTAATGAAAAACTTTCATAATTTTTTTTCCTTACTTTATGCTCATCATCACAATTGAGCCAATAATCTTCTAAATGATGAACATGACCATGCTTACTAGCTATATACTTAGCAATATTCCCTTATGGGTCATAATTCTTTCTTTGGAGTGGAAAGGACTCCAAATTGTATATCTTTAACTCCTTTTCACACAAATTGGTTGCTTTAACTACATTAAATTTGTAGTTTCCCATTATAATAGGAAATTGAAGAGAAATTTTCTTATGAGCCACAATATAAAGAGTTTGAGATGGCTTCAACTGTCTTACCAATTCCAATAATACTATTTTATATGTAGGGTACTTGGGCAACATGAAAGGATATCCTTCAAACCCTTCCACCTTGATGTAGGTGAAAGTGGGACATTGAATGTACCAACCTCCAACCTATTTAGTATTTCTTTGTGCCTCCAAAGACAATCTTTTAGCTTTGTTGCCCTCCATTATTCTGACCAACTTCATGGAAAACACATCATTGGCTCTTCGATAATGCTCCCTGTATTCATGAATAGTAATTTGGGGTAAATGAGCATATATCATACTATTTCCTGCTTCTCTACTTAGAGTACCAACTCTATTTAACCCTTGCTTATTTTCCCTTAAGGCACAGGAATAGATCACATATGAGGACATAAAAAACATCTTAACTTTCAAAATGCCTTTATCTAATCATGCAATTTGTTGCTAATAAAACCTCCCCAATGTATTTGCATAGGTTCTTCCATTAATTTGGCTATGATTACAAACATCCATGATTGCAATTTATTGGCATCTCATAGTCCAACTATCCTGCTTAGCATAGTTATAATATCTTTAACATTTGGGTTGAACATAGACCTTAGAATTGGCTTTGTTTGCTTTGTAATTTCCTCCTAACACCATTGGGTACTCATAATTTTTCTATTATGTTCTTCAACACTCAGGTAGGTTTTATCCTTTATCTTTATATCTATAGGGTACATATAAGTAAATGTGGGAAGCCTAAATGTATATATAATTTCTTTCTCAAAGATATCTACATAAATTATTCCCTCTTCTCAATAGCTCTCTTGTTTGGGTTATAACAATTTAAACATTCCATAACTAGTTCAAGGGCCTCCATTGTTGGTGGAAACCCTCCTAATAAATATAACCCACTTGCTATAACATTCTTTATACATTGAGAGGCATTTTCTTGTCATCCACGTGCAAGGAATTCGACATTAGAGAACCATCTTGTATGAGTATCATTAGTTATCCCACCAATCGGTACAACTTGTAAAGTGCAATATTTGAATTCATTTTCTAGTGTTGCTTCAGGAGTACTCATTTTTTCTGGTGTGTTCTACATTTTTAAATATGTGCCTTATGTGTGAGTTAGGTTTAAATTTAACCAGTTATCTTTAAAAATTCATAGAAACCTTTCAATTCACCATTTGGTTATATTTACATTAGAATAATCAACATTTTAGTTATTAAGGGAAATACCATTATCTCAAGATTTCCTTACGTAAAATTATTGACATAATTTATGTTATTCGAGACATACATGGTTTTGCTAATGATGAAAATCTTTTCAAAATGCAACTTTGAAACCCTTAGTAGCTATGTTCCTGGTTTCTCAAAATTTAGCTTTCCTTGTGTGCCATAATATCAGTCTCATTCATTCAATGTCCTTTTCAAATTTATAGTATGATGCAAGATAGAGTGTTATAAAAGAAACTGCATGCTCGAGGTGGTACCAAGTACGTGTGTATAGTTTTCAAACTTCATTAATTACCTATTACAATGCATTAATTTCTTGAATAAAAGTGCAATCATGGCAGATTAGGGTTCAAATTATGAACACCTTGGTTTCTATGCAAGCCCACCACTAGAGGAAAGATGGCATGGAAATTTTAAGTGGAATTCTTGTGTCACTTTGATTTTTATGAGGCAAAGGCCTTTAGGATACATGATCACTGATGATCATTGAGATTGAAAACATCTAGCAACAAACCTTGGAAAGATTATCAAGAACCAGGACACTTACCTTTAAGCTTATAAAAAACTAGGAGTAGAAAGAGGAACTGGGAATTGAATTCAAGAAAGATCAAAAGTGATTTGAACATTTTGTAATAGAACCTATGGTTTTTTACCTCCAGCTAAACAAAAAGAAAAGCAACCATTAGACTAACTGATGAAGAAAATAACACAACCACTGGGATTGACAACCTTCGAGTGACGACTCACCAGATAAGAACTAGGACCCATCAAAGATACAACATCTTTGACACAACTACAACACCCCTAGGACTTTGGGTTCAATAAATTAATAAAACTTTGTAAAAATACTGAGACATCGAATCTGGGAAAGAACAAGGACTTAAGAAAAGACCAAGCAGATTGAAATGAAACTTACAATTTTACCAACCCCCCACAAAATAACACACCAAAGCAAGAGAAAGCAAGAGGAAAGAAAAGAGGTAGCAAAGAAAAAAGGGGTCCACATTTTGCTAAGGAGAAAAATGGGACGTGTTGTGAGACCACACAACAACTAACAACCAAAAAAAAAAAAAACAATAGAAAGTCAATTATGGACCTAACAATCATGCTTCACTTTAGTTAGCATATAAGAAATTAAATTTCATTGAGCTCACGTGTGTGCAATTGGTTATTTCCACTATAGTACACTTAGAGCATAGCAATTATTTGCATTGACCTACATAATTTGGAAATTCTCTTTTAATCCAAGCATGGATAGATCCTTGCTACCAGTCAAGTGTTTATAGCCCTGACAAGGTTATCTCTATAATAACCCCAAACATAGCTCTACTACCAATCAAGCATTTATAGCCCCAATAGAGATATTTGGATGGCCTAAAGAGTTAATTCTTTATTTTTAATATTTTCTTTTATAGCTCATTTTTTCTTTTTTCCTTTTTCAAAGATAGCTCATTTTAACTTGTAGGCAATGAAACCTACTATTAGGTTGGGAATTACAGTGGTAGCAAAGGTAGCCTTTTAATTTTTCACTCAATGCAAATAAATTCTATTCCAATTTTCAGTAGCATGATTTAAGATATATGGGTGTTTGTAGCTCAGCATCAACTAAATGATTTATGCAAACTAGAGTAAAAGGAACCGAAAAATTCCTCAATCATCTATAATTAAAGGACTACTTCCAATCAAAGTATAGATTAAATTTCTAGAATTCATGTTCTATTATTCTATTCACCTTCAAAGGTTTCCAACCATTGTATAGTCGAATGACACGAAAACTAGAAAAACAAAAGAAAAACAAAGCAACAACAACCACCAAAAAAAACTATTTTCAAGACTATGCTTGGAAATAATGTTTCAAAAATTTCCCATTGACAAGCAATGGGACATCTTCTCCAGTCAAAGTTTCAAGTCTATCTAAAATTTCAGAAAATTGGTAAGGACCTATCCATAACTTGTCAAACTTGCCATGCTCAGCTTTACACTCATGGGCTTTGTCCCAATATAGGACTAAGTCAAGTATTTTGAAAGTTTTTAATCTAGCCCTTTTGTCAAACCATCATTTTACCACATATCAGAGCCTAGTAAAATGATCTATAGCTCAAGTACACTTTTCATCTAAGTGCATTGATTCTAACAATTGAGCTTCAGTCTAATCATCTAATCCAATGTATTCTTGGGAAAATTTCCAAGTAGGTATTTTCAAATTTATTGGCAATATATGATCTACCCCATAAACTAGGTGGTAAGGAGAATTTCCTAGCACAGATTTCATCCTAGTATGATCTACCCAAAGGGAAAATTTCAACAAAGAATGCCATTCTCTAGAAATTTTTTCAACCAATTTCTTAATTATATCCAGCAGATTCTTGTTTTATGATTCTACTAACCCATTTCCCTACATATAATAGTTAGTTGAAAATTTCAATGTTATACTATATTCAAATGCCCAATTGGAAAAAATTAACGAGGAAAAAGTAGGGCCATTGTCACATACTAGTGCATACGATACTCCAAACCTGGTAATAAAATTTTCCTCCAAAAATTTTATTACCACCTCTATGGTGTATTTTTTTCTAGGGCATGCTTTAGTCCATTTGGTGCAATAATCTATAGCAATTCAAGACAAACTTGTGACCTATAAACTATGGAGGATTGATAGCACCAATGAAATTTAGTCCCCATTGTGAAAAAGGGTTCATTTTCATCATCCATTGTAATGGCTCAGCATTAAATCTTTCTTTATCTTTCATAGTTTGACATGTATAAAAATGTTTCACATGTTCATATGTGTCCTAAAAAAATGTTGTCTAGTAATAACCAGCTCTCAAGATGAGTTGTGTAGTAGCTATAGGTGCTCCATGAGTTGTTCCAAACTTATCGTTCAATTCTCGTAACACTTCATTTACTTCCATCCTATTCAAACATCTTAGATAAATTCCTTCATGATTTCTTTTGAATAGATCTCCTCCTTTAATCATGTAACTTTGAGATTTTGTTTTGAGTTCTCTTCTTTGATTTCTTTGCATATGATCAGAGCAAGTATGGATGACTAAATAATTTCATATATTTGAATACCAATCTTCTTGATCTTTTACATCCAAAGTATACTATTGGATAGAGACTTGTGGATCTATCTTGGAAATATATTTGACCAAGGCTTGTCCCAAACCATCTTCATGGGTATAATTTCTAAATTGAGCTCTTGCAAAATTGTAACCCATTTAGCACTCTTTTCCCCGAGCTCGCTCTGTGTTAGCAACATTTTTACTACTACATCTAGGACAATAGCCTTGACTATATGCTTGAGAATGGAATGCTTTAATTTTCATACTACTTTAACCAAAGCAAAGGATTGTTTCTCAACATCTATATATCTTAGTTCCACTTCTTTAAATAGAGCACTCATAAAAGAAATTGAATTTTCTTCTTTTTTCTCACCCCTTTGTGTTAGTACTGATATACAAGTATGACTGGAAGAAAAAGAGTAAATATAAAAAGGTTTAACATAATTTGGACTTACCAACACTAGTAGTTGCACAATTGTAGCTTTCATATTCTTGAAGGTGAGCTTAGCTTCATTTTCCCACTCTATTTTTGCATATTTCTTCAACATACCATTAAGTGGTTTTACTATCTCAACAAATCTGGTGATAAATTTCCAAATGAAATTGATCTTACTATATACAATTTCAATTATTTTTTACTTCACAGGGGTTGCAACCTAAGAAATGCACTCACTCTATCTATGTCTATTGAAATACCTCTTTTAGAAATTATGTGTCCCATTAGTTTACCTTCAGTCACCTCAAAAATACATTTCTTAGGATTTAGTGAAAATCCGTAAGTTTCACACTTTTGTAATATTGCTTTGAGATCTTAGACATGATCTCCTCTATTCTTTGAAAATACTGTGAGGTCATCCATGTAAATGATAATACATAAAATCCTATCAAATCTCAAAAATCATAATCCATAGCTCTCTAGAATGTAACTTTGGCATTTATCAATCTAAATAGAATCCTTCTATAAGCAAAAGTTCCCCACTTCATGGTGAATGTTATCTTCATTTGATCTCCCTTTGCTACCATTACTTGATTGTATCCAAAGAATCCATACAAGAAGGACATCATCTATGAACTATTTATAATCTATAACACTTCTTCTAGTGAAGGTAGTGGATAATTATCTTTTTCAGACTCCTTGTTAAGATTCTAGAAATCTACACATAGTTGTATGTCTCCATTCTTCTTCCTAACTAGTAGTAAATTTTCCACCAAAGTAGAATGTCTAATAGGAAATATTATTCAAGATGAGAGAAGCTTTTGGAATTCCTTTTGGATCAGGGGTTCTAAGAGCACATTTATGAGTCGCTGCTTCTATCAAAAATGCTTTACATTAGGCTTTAGCAGTAAGTTATGAGTAATGACAAAAGTATCCTATGTTTTCAAGTCTTTGTATATCCATATTGTAACCTTACAATAATCTTTGAGTGCCTGAGCGATATTTCTTCTTTCTTCTTCAATACACACCTTTCCTATAAGCACGTTCTTAGGATATTCTTTATTATGCAAATTATACAATTCACATTGCCTCCATCACTCTGGGGAAAGTCTTTTTATTGGACTATCTGATCTATATCAAATAGTCACTCCAACTCAATTATCCCTTTCAGAATACTGTTATCTTTAGCTTGAGCTAGTTCTTCATCTTGAACATCACCATCAGGGAGATCTATTTCTTTGATTATTTGTGCTTCAAAGATACTAGAGTTAGTAATGAATTCCAATATGTGTTGATCATCTTTGAAAACCTACAAATTTGTAACATTATTGGGAACCGAAGGTGGCTGCACCATCTCAACTATAAATCTTCTAAAATTTGAAGCATCTAAAGTTTCTATAGCACTGGCAGTAGTAGCTAAAGCATTGGATCTTGTATTAAATCTTCATGGAATGTGAGTAATGTTGAAAGCATCAAAATCTTCTATTAGATCCCATACTCTGTGTTGGTAACTAGACAATTTCTTGTAATGATAAATATACTACTTTCAAACTTGTCTTCCTACCAATTCAAAATCACTAAACACCTTAAATTTTTTGACTTTCTTCTTGATTGCAAGCATCAAACCATGAATTAGGGATTTGTATTCTACCGCATTATTAGTACATTGAAATTACAATCGATAAGCAGCAAGAAAATATTTACCTTATGGATTGATGAGATCAACTCCAATTCCAATTCCTTGTTTCAATTTAGATCCATCAAACCTAAGGATGAAGGCTTGATCATTAGTAGCTAAAAAAATACCATTCTTAAGAGTTGTCGAATTAACATTTTTGGTCTATGTAATCTACACTTTATCTCTGTGTATTTCTGGTTTATACCTTTTGATCTTAGTATGTTCTAGAAATTACTAGAGTGATTTCCAAACACATCATGCAACTATCTTATGAATGTGCTAAATTGTGTAACTTGCACCAATCCTACAATAAAAAAAAATTCAGTGAATTTTTAATTTTCTCGCTCTTTCAATCTTCTATAACAATGTTCTTCCAAAATTTATCATAATGACTATTTTCTTCTTCAAAAGAATCATAATCCAATTCGATTAATACATCAATTCTAGGAGTTATCTAATTATACTCTTTAGCATTGCAAGTGAATACTTCCTCTATTTTAACTCCTGAGCTTTGAATTTTATAAACACATGGTTCTACATCAATATATAGAATTTCATGTTTTTTATCATAATCATTGATCATGTATTTCATACGTGGTTCTCTCTTAATTTTTATTTGATTAGAAACTAATTTCCATGGTAACCACATATGTGAGAAATTTGTGGCCATGTATCCATTCAAAGTCTTCAACTAATCCATACTTAATAGCATACTATAAGTATCAGGTATCTCAACAACCTGAATGTCTATATAATACCGAATCATGGGATCTTATGCTAGCTGCATATGAATATTGGTTAAGTCCCTGACTACATTTACTTCAGTTTTGTCGAGTTGAGTGACTTTCTTTAGAGAGCTCAACGAAGTTCGCCCTATCATTTGACATATGAAAAAAAGCATCGCATTAGTAGATGCTCTAGATTCTACTAAAAAATTATGAATATTTTTACCAAATATCCTCAATGTGAGTAAGAATGGTGGGGACTCTAGTTTTCCTTTATAAAATGCTACTTGTGTATCTTCCAAAGGAATAATGTTTTTATCTTTTTCCTTATTGAAATTATCTTTCACCCGAGATTCTCTAAATTTTATTTCCTTTGGAAGATCTTTTAAAGTATTCGAGAAACTTTTTTGATTACAGGTGTTTTGAGTAACTCTAATAAAGAAAGGTTGATTTTTACCTTTTTGATTTCTTTTTCTAAATAATTAGTCAAATTTTTTTGGTCAGCAGAGTCTACCTTTTCATTTAGTGAATTTTTTGATGAATTATATTGAGAGGTCACCTTGGGTAACCCTGGAGTATTGGTTGATTTATCATCTAGTGGAGTGTTAAAGTTGTTGGGTGGAATTGACATGGTCAATGGCCCATTGAATTTATTTCCACCATTTGTGCTACTTCTCAAGTTATAACTATGCCCTTTTTGATATTGTTGAAAAGCATGAATTTCATCAACTTCATCCTAAGGTTCATTTTCATCTTGATAAGGAAACGTATAAGTTTCTAAAGTCAGGGATGAACTGTCTCTTTCATATTCATGAGTATGACTCCTAACAACAACATGTGACTCAACATATTCGTAACTTTCAAGGACCAAAGCAGAATTGTATCCTACTAGAACTTCTTCATTTTCCTTAGGAGGATGAGAGCCACATTGTTTATTGTAGTGTGTAGCAACAAGGAAAATAGCTGAAGTAGTTTTAAATTTTGGACTTGATCCACTTCAAAATGAACATTTGTATTATGAATTCTACACCAGTTATTCATTGCAAGGTCAGCTAAATTCACCTTTTACATGGATCTATCATTGAAGGGATTGATGTTATCTAAAGGTGTGGATATTCCTCCATTATTCAGTCATGTTTTCCAAGGTCTAGGTGGTTTGGGAGAATTGTACGCTCGACTTTGTGAATTTTGATTGTTATTTTGAGAATAAAAGTTTTGATTTCTTAATTGTGTAACCTCTATGGTTAACCTTTTGAGCTAAGTTGTGATTTCTCTAATTTATTCCTTGTCATTTAGAATTTTAAAATTTTGACTCTCTTGAGTCTGTGAAAAGAAATAATTTCCATTAGGATGTAGCTCTATGATAGCTGGACTAGGGTGAGGGACTAAAGCTTGGCTAATTTTTTGGTTGAAATAAAGTATTCTAACAAAACGTCCCATTCTGGACCATTAAAGAAAAAGAATTAAAAGTCATTGGATGATTTAAAGGGATTCCATTCACACTCGAGATAGCATAATTATTCAATCCATTTCTAATATTTGTAGACAATCCACTTCTGAGGTGTTTCATTTCTAAATTTACACTTATAGCTTTAGCATAGGCTTCTGGTAAAGTAGTGGGAGGATTTTCCCTTCACTTTACAAACATAGCAATTAAAGGATTTGTTTCCATATAATAAACTGTAATGGAAGAAAAATTATCCACTACATAAGGTGCTTGTAACCAAGAATAGGCCTTCTAAAACCTATCATTAAAAGTAGTTATAGGTTCACCATCAAACCTCTTGATTTGAGCAAACTGGTTATATATCAAGGTAGGATCAACCGGTGTTCTAATTCTAGCTAAAAATTTACTTTCCATATCTTGCCATGATCTAACTAAGTTACAAGGTAGGTTGATATGCCACTAGTAAACTTCATCACTTAAGGTATACGGAAAAAACCTACGCAAATTTTTTTTGTGTTGAATCCTTGCTCTAAAACATGTATCCTTAAAGATACTAATATGTTCTTCAACATCTTTGTGAAGATAATACTTAGGGCACAACTTGTCAGGATTTTTTGGGATATCATTATATATGGAAAATTGGATTGGTGACTTTATGTTAAAGAAAGTCATCACTATGGGAGGTGATGGTGGTATAACAATAGTTAGATTTTATTAATTTTCACTTACACTTCTAGACTTTTGAAGTCTAGATGATGTTCAACCACAAAGCTCGACCAAATTCACATGGGGATCTTCAGACCGGGATCTAGTGACTCTACAGAAATCCATTCTTAAACCTAACAAAACCAAAAGAACAATGGAGAGGCCCTCCTTCTAGTGCTAGTTCTTTTTGATCATGATGTTAGTCACAACAATAGCGTAGATAAAATCCTCACAAGAAAACTGTGAAGAACCTATCTTTACTTGAAAGACTGAACCAGGGCAACCTAAAATAAATTCCAAGGAAAATTTTGACTTAGCTTAATCCCAAGGCTCCAATAGTCAAGTCTTGACCATACTATGTTCACTTAAGGGTATGATGTGATATTGCTATTAATCTCAACATGTCTACGGTTATATTTCATTCTTCAAGGAATTATAGGCATCAAAATAGAAAATTTTCAATCTGATCATTAAATAACTTCATGAAATCAAAATATTTGTAATAATATTTCATGAACATAAAATAAATTTTCTATCACTTAAGTAGATTTAGCTTTAAGCATTCAACAATTTCATGGAAATGAAAGATTTACAATAATATTTCCATTCATTCATCTCTTTTTTGGAACATTTTCTGAATTTAATATCTAATCTAAAATAAATCATCAAAAATACTTGAAAACTAAAATTGCTCCTGGGTATTCTCCATGCATGCCCCAAGATTTAATCAAATCAAAGAAAATCACTCTATACTTCACTAGATTACTTCACAGCTAGGCATAGAATGATGCAAGCTTTTAGAGAGAGGGGGTTTAGTTTGGACACTCAGTAGGTTTTGTACACACCCTTAAATGGTGCAACATACAGTCTTTTCTAGCTAAACGAACAAACCAGCTACAAAAGATACATGAGATAGGTAGCTTTCAAATTGGATTCGATATTGATTAATTTATATGTGCATACAAGTTTTTAATCCAAAATGATTCAGAAAATAGGAAAAGAGAACAAAACTTAAAGAATTTTTGGCTCTTTCAACATCGACAAATTCTGAAATTAAAATAAAAGTAAAGCAATAAATGGAATTTTATAAGAACAATGCCTAAAGAGTTTCAAACTTAAAGTCTATCAAGAGAATCAAAAATAACAAATCAAAATGTAGCATGTGGCAGATGCCAGTTTTCTTTAGAATCTTCCAAACAAATTCAAAGCTTTGACTTCTTTAGTAGCAACAATCTTCAACTCCAAGCTCCGATATGCAACACTCCACACAAAACAAGGCTATTGGTATTCCTTAGAATACCAGATGAGAAACCTCTATTGGGACCAACAAAAACCTACAAAATTAACTTCAATATATCTTTGTGATATTTATGGTATCAAATATCTGGTGATTCATTGCATCCTCTTGAGTTTAGGTTATGGGAACCCTTCTCTACATTTCTTCAACTAATACTCTTAGATAGTAGTTACCTTCCAACTATACTCGAGCTTGATACATTCTTTTGATATCTAGAGGATGTTTGCATTCCTCTACATTTTCTCTTTTTCATACTTAACCATAGTATTTCTACAATGTATGATCTCATCAATGACTTCCCAAATTAACGATTGAACAAGGTATTTGTTTATTCTTTAAATCCATTCCTTAAAAGCTTTTACTTCTTTGCCCTCATGTCCCAGTGTCCAGGCATAACATTTCAATGAAATCTTGATCTTTATCAATCAATTTACTACACTTCTCAATGAATTTTTTAGATCCTTCTATACATTGTACCAAAGTGTCACCTTCCCAACTTAATTATTTCTTCCATATTTCACATATTGAAACTTATTGTTCCAATATTATCCTTTCTCTTATCAATTCTTGGACATCTATTTGAATGAGATCTTCTATGTTTCGCCTCTCAACATCAACCTGTTCCTAGCAAAATCTGCATTTTCCTTCCAATCTTTTAGACTTTTCAAACCAATTATATGCCTCCTTGTACTTACCAATCACATCTATGATATGCTCTTGTTCCTGCCTTACCCTTACCCAATACTCAATCCATTCTTCAAATACATTCATTTTGTGTTGAAGTGTTGTGATAGCATCCACCTGCTCTTATGACATGAGTATTGGATTTTGAGGCAATTCATTCTACACCTGGCCAGATTGGGTTAATTATTTTATAAAATTCTCTAGGCTGGAAATCCATTCTTTTAGCTCTCTTTTCTTTTGTTTACTTTTTTGTACCCTGGCAACATTTGTAGCCAAATTCAACTTCATTTCTTCTAATTCTTGCATCTAGGATGAATGTCCAACATTAATACTTGTTATTCTATACTCCTTAGGCATTATTTCATGTTTGTTTTTATCTACTACTAGAGTATCTTTATGGAGTGTTCTACCTCCATCTACATTCTTCTACATAACATGTTTCCTTTTTGCTCTTTTCCTAGGCTTAGGAGTCTCTACTTCCTACATTAAACTTTTGAGATCTAGAGGTACCGATTCCACTTCCAATGGGGAAGTTGATTCTTTGATTAACTAATCAGGTGTATCATCATTATGCTCTACCTCTATAAAATTTATCTGTTCCTAGTTTTTATTATGCTCAAGAACTTCTTCTCTTGCATCTTCAACTTTATTTGTCACATCCTCTAAAACTAGAACATCTTCAACATTCTTTGGCATGGATTTTTGATTACTAGGATTCAACATTGTCTCTTTAGTTCCAAGACTTGTATTCTCCTATCCAACTAGGTGTTCAATATCAGTTCCTAGGACATCACCTTCTTCATATCCTATCACATCAAGATTCTCTTCATCTTTGACCCTATCACCTGAGGTTTGTGAAGGTTCTTTATTTTCAATTTCAACCTGGTCCTCTTTTGACTTTTTAGAAACCTATGGTTGTTCAACTTCATTTCGATCATTCTCTATCAAAGGATGGGAATCAAAAGTATCTTTGATAACAATATTATTAGTAATAATCTATCCTACAGTCTCCCCTATTTCCATTTCAAGAACTTCAGGGTTCCCCACCTTGAGGTGAGTGTTCCTCTTATGAATTCTTCTTCAACATTCATAGGAATTGACCTTGTATCTGGAATCTCTTCGACCACTGGTTGTACCATGTGCTTATCTTTAGATTTATTTTCTTTTACTCATTCCCACATGGTGCCCAATTTATCCATTTGTTCCTTGATTTGAACTTCATCTAGCTCAAAAGTTTCATCTAAAACCACATGAGTTTTTCCTAGTGTTTGTTTTACTATAGCCATATTGACTGAAGGGGGAGAAGTAAATAATGTTGTAGCTCTTTGAGATGCAGACCTTGTCTATGTACCATTATTCTCTGTCATTACTACCTCTTCATCAGTCATAGGTTGGGTCTTTGGTTTCATTGTGGAAGAAGATGCCACTTTTGATTTCACTTTTGTTCAAATCTTACCAAGTTCAATTCCTTTATGTTGATTTCTCTTTTTCTTAGTAGGCTCCTCATGCTCAAGCTCATTTTCTTCTCTTTTTTTCTTTTTTGTATCTAGTGAGTATGTGGGCCTTATCCTATCTTTTCTTAAATCTTTACAAAAATCATTTATCCAATGTTGAGTCTACAATAAAACTAGTTCAAAAAATTCCTCAACAGATGTTATTTCTCTACTTTCATAATCTAGATCCGGGATAGGTTCATCATAGACCTTGCTTTCATTATAAGCTAGATTCAATAATTTCCATCATCTTCCTCCAATTGATCTGGAATGTCATGAATTTTAAGAATTCATGTAGATTGTAATGACAACCTTTCATATTTTATTTTCCTTATTTTATGCTTGTTATCACAATTCAGCCAATAATCTTCTAAATGAACATGACCACACTTACTAGCTATATACTTAGCAATATTCCATTTTGGGTCATAATTTTTTCTTTGAAGTGGAAAGTTCTTGAAATTGTATATCTTTAACTCCTCTTCACACAAATCAGTTGCTTTAATTGCATTGCATTTGTAGTTTTCCATTATAATAGGAAATTTGAGAGAAATTTTCTTATGAGTCGTGTTGTAAAGATCTTGAAGCGACTTCAACTATCTTGCCAATTCCAATAATACTATTTTATCTGTAGGGTAATTAGGAAACATGAAAGGATATCCTTCAAACCCTTCAACCCTAATTTAGATGAAAGTAGGAAACTGAATGTACCAGCCTCCAACCTGTTTAATATTTCTTTGTGCTGCCATAGTCAATATTTTAGCTTTGTTGCCTTCCATTATTCTAACTAGCTTCATAGAAAACACATCATTGACTCTCTAATAATCTCCCTGTATTCATGAATAGTATTTTGGGGTAAATGAGCATATACCAGACTGTTTCCTGCTTCTTTGCTTAGAGTACCAACTCTATTCAACCCTTGCCTATTTTCCCTTAAGGCACAAACATAGATCACATATGAGGACATAGAAAAAGATCTTGACCTTGGAAATGCCTTTATCTAATCATGCAATCTATCACTAATAAAACCTCCCCAATGCATTTTCATAGGGCCTTCCATTAATTTGGCTATGATTACAAAAATCCATGATTCAAATTTATTGGCATCTCATAGTCCAACTATCTTGTTTAGCATAGTTATAATATCTTTAACATTTGGGTTGAACATATACCTTAGAATTGGCTTTTTTTGCTTTGTTATTTCCTCCTGACACCATTGGGTACTCATAATTTTTCTATTCTCTTCTTCAATACTCAGGTAGCTTTTAGCCTTCATCTTTATATCTATAGGGCGCATCTAAGTAAAGGTGGGAAGCCCAAATGCATATATAATTTCTTTCTCAAAGAGATCTACATAAATTCTTCCCTCCTTCTCAACAAGTCTCTTGTTTGGGTTATAACAATTTAAACATTCCAGAACTAGTTCAGGGGCCTCCATTGCTAGTGGAAACCCTCTTGCTAATATAACTCACTTGTTATAGCATTCTTTGTACTTTGAGAAGCATTTTTCTGTGCCCATGTGAGGAATTTGACATTAGAGAACCATCTTGTATGATTACCATTAGCTATCCCACCAATCGATATAGCTTGTGAAGTGCAATATTTGAATTCATTTTTTGGTCTTGCTACAGAAGTACTCATTTTCACTGGCTTGTTCTATATTTTTAAATATGTGCCTTATGTGTGAGTTAGGGTTAAATTTAACAAATTATCTTTAAAAATTCATAAAAAATTTTCAATTCACCATTCGGTTAAATTTACATTAGAAAAATCAACATTTCAGTTATTAAGGGAAATACCATTATCTTGAGATTTTCGTGCCTAAAATGATTGACATAATTTCTATTATTCGAGACATACCTTGTTTTGCTAATGATGACAATATTTTTAGAATACGAATTTGAAATCCTTGGTAGCTATGTTCTTGGTTTCTCAAAATTTACCTTTCCTTGCACGCCACAATATCAGTCTTGTTCATTCAATGTCCTTTGTAAATTTGTTGTATGGCATGAGGTAGAGTGTTATAAAAGCAACTGCATGCTCAAGGTGGTGCAAAGTATGTGTGTGTAGTTTTCCACCTTCATTAATTACCTATTACAATGCATTAATTTCTAGAATAAAGGTGCAATCATGGTGGATTAGGGTTTAAATTATGAACACCTTGGTTTTTGTGCAGGCCCACCACTAGAGAAAAAAGATGATGTAGAAAGCTTACGTGGCACTCTTGTGTCACTTTTATTTTTATGAGGAAAATTCCTTTAGGATACGTGATCATTGATGATCACTAGGATTGACAGCCTCCAGGAACAAACCTTGGAAATATTACCAGGAAATAGGACACTTACCTCCAAGCTTATTAAAAATTGGGAGTAGAAAGAGGAACCAGGTTCAAGAAATATCAAAATTGATTCAAACATTTTTTAATAGAACATGCAGTTTCTAACCTCTGGCTAAAGAAAAAGAAAAGCAGCCATTAGACTAACCAATGAAGAAAGGAACACGACCACTAGGATTGACAAACTCTGGGTGATGACTTACTAGGAAGGAACTAAGACCCATCATAGATACATATTTGGCACAACCGCAGTTACCCTGGTACTCTGGGTCCGGTAAATTAATAAAACTTTGTAAAAAGACCGAGACATTGAACATACAATTTACTAAGGAAATGAAATAGCACATTGAAATGAACTTACAATTTTACCAACCTGTCCCCCAAAAAAATAGCACACCAAAGAAAGCAAAAGCAAGAGGAAAGAAAAGAGGTAGCAAAGAAAAAAAAAGGGGTCCACATTTTTCCAAGGAGCAAAATGGGGTGTGTTGTGAGACCACACAACAGCTATCACACTTGTTTCATGATGATGGTGTACTATGAAATTCTCCATTTTTTGATGATGATATATATGAGATATACCTTCTTCAATTTAGCTTTATTAAGTGTTATGTGATTATCATGGATGATGATGTATGATGATGTATGTTTATATATGTTTTTGTACTTTTCTAATGTATGCATATGACGTGGATGGATGGATCATACTTTATATTATATGATGTTTTATTATGGATGATCAATATATCATTTTGATATATGATTTTTATATGATGTATGGATGATATATGATGAATGTATGCCTTTTATAAATTATACATGATATTTTCATTTCTTTTATTATCATCATGATATGTATTGACAATATTGTGGATGCAGGATGGATATGATACTAATGATATTTGTGATGCAGGATGAATGTTAATTAGAATAAATATTTTATGATGGATATAAATTTGATGTTGTTAGTAGTTGATGAGTTTTATTTTTCTTTGCTTGGAGGCTTCATAGCTTTGAACAATCTTGTTTGATGTAGCAAACATATATGATGCACCAGGGTATTAATGCCAAGGTCACTTTGTATCAATTGCATGGAATTTGACTCTACATATAAAGAATATTCTTGTTCATACCAGAAATAAAAAAACTTTTTTTAAAGTATATAGTTAGGTTGTGTTAAAAACTTTTTGGACCAATCACACAGAGAGGTATAGAACACCTAACATGTAACTGCTTCACAAATTGTCTCAAGACAAATTTCATACACTCAATAAAGAAAGTATTCACCATGGTAATATCACAAAACTATCTAACAAATAGAAAATTGAAATGATGCTCAATTGCCCCAATTCCTTCTTCTCTAAATCCTTATGGACATCCTCGAGAGATCCTAGGAATGAGTCAATAATGTAAATCGAAAAGATAAAATAACAAAAAGATAAAAACAAATTTGTAGTATCACTTTCCATATTTTTTTTAGGTTTTAGGACTATTATCTATTGTTGATCATGTCTATCATAGGAATGGATTCATTAAGGCATATCTCAGCATGTTGTTGGTGAATTGTCAAAAGATAGGTAGTTGATACTTTTTCCTTGTTTTAGTCTGTTTTGCAATCAAATATTTGCATTTGTTTGCTTGAAAGTTCTAGCTTTTGATGTTTTCTTTGCTTTGTTTGTTTGTTTTGTGAAAGGGTGATGGATGATGGTTTTTTTATTATAGGTGCAAATTTTATTACATATTATCATGACGGGGTAGGTCTTTTTTATTTTCTAAGTTGTATGATTTTTTATTTTTATTTCATGGGACTAACCTAGGGCCTCGAGGGCTCATCAAAGATAAGCCTTGCCTATGTTGTACACACATAGGCTTGTAGTTCACTTAGTTTGAATATTTTTTACCTTTTCTATTTTTGTGAATGTTTTTGGATTTTATATTTTTTGACTAAGTTGAAATAAAGCATGATAGAAACCTAATAGGACTAACCTATGGTCTCAGGGGTTGAGAATCCTTGCCTACGTTGTACACGCAAAGACCATGTAGTTCAATCAGTTCACTTAAAGTGTAAACTTGTTTTTTTGGGATTTCAAACAACCTTGCTAACTTGGATTGATATTCTACTTTTGTTTATAGAGGATATGTTATGGGAAATATATTTGAACTAGTTGTCAGGTTCAAGAAAATGTCGATATCTTAGACTGTTTGAGTGAACGAACAATCTGACAATGTTGTTTTGTTTTTTGTTGTTTTTTGGATGTTTTTTATTTTTGTATGTTTTTGAAATGTTTTTGATTTTGTATGCTTTCGACCGTGTTGGGATTCACAAGGATCTAATCCATGACGAGCTTTGAGAAGTTTCCCCTAGTTGGAGACAAGACTACTTTCCTTAATTAGTAACAAGCCATGGTTAGATACATGTTTTATTATGAAATGAATGGTTGGATGTTGTGGATAGTACTGATAGATAATGATGCAAGTCTTATTCAAACATCACACCTATTTTCTAGGTTTTCACTATGGTTCCTATTCTAGAAGTTCCACAAAGTGATTTTCACTCAAAGAACATTTTATTTCTCTTTATTATTTTTCTTTCTTTTTTATTCTTTTGTATTTTCTCTATCTTTTCCATTTTTTGGATTTTTACCCTCTTTCCTAGGGTATTTCAGTGTGCTTCAATTGTAGAACTTCTTAAGGTGGTTGTTGTTCAATGATTTAGCTAAGGGTTCTCATTTAGGAGTAGCCAACTGATAAGCCCCAAAATTGTAGCTTGTTATGATAATAAATGGGCCTAACCAGTTGGGTTAAAATTTACCTTTACCATCCTAATTCAATTGTACCTTCTAATTCTCCTTGAGGACCAAGTCACCAACCTAAAAGTTTATGTCTTTGATTTTCTTGTCATAGCTTTGTTTGAGCCAATTCTGATAAACCTAAAAATGGTTTAACACACTCAAACATCTTTCATCTAGGAGTTCCAATTCATTTAACCTTGATACTAGATATTCTTCATTGTTGATCATGCCTTTTAATGAGATTCACAATGAGGGGATTTCAACCTCAATAGGTAAGACAACCTCTAATATGTAGACCAAGGAAAATGGTGTGGCACCTATAGGTGTTTGGATGTTGGTTTGATAAGCCCATAGGGATAGGTTTAGCTGTAAATTCCAATCACGATGAACTTCACTAATAGTATTTTTGAGTATTTTCAATATGGTTTTGTTAGATGCTTCAACATGACCATTTCCTTGGGGGTAATAGGGCATGGAAAATCATGCTAGATAGAAAATTGGGAGCACAGTTCTTGGACGTATTAATTTTTGAATGGGGTTCCATTGTCCATTATTATCATTTGGGAAATTCCATACCTACATATTAGATAATTTAGAATGAATTTTGATATATGTTTTCTAGTGATGTAGGTCAATGGAATTTCCTCTATCCATTTAGTGAAATACTATGTTGATGTGATAATAAACTTATTCCCATTAGATGAAGCCAGCAAAATCTTACCTATGAGGTTTAATCCCCATTGCTAGAAAGGCGATGGTGTTGTGATGGGTCTCAATTCCTGTGTCGGTGCATGAACAAGGTCACTATTCTGCTAGCATTGATGATACTTTCTCAAATACTATATCCATTCCAATTCCATGGAGGGCCAATAATACATCATTCTGAGTAGTTTTTGGACTAGGTTAGGTCTGCTCGAGTAGGACCCACAAACACCTTCGTGTACCTCTTGTAAGGTTGTTTGTGCTTCTTTTGTGTTAAGACACCAGAGTAACATACCATCTAGACTATGACAGTATAGGGTATCTCCTAGGATAGTAAAGCAAGAAGTTCTATGGGTGAGGGTTTTCTTTTGAGTGGTCATTAGGTCAAGTGGTATGATATCATGTTGGATGTAGTCAAACATATTTTGATACCATGGGGAGTTGGGACCAATAACAACACATACCAGCTTTGATTTTGGGATGTCAAATATAGGTACAAGCAAGTTTTCCATGAGGAACTCATACTTAGGAACATTCTATGGAATATCAAGAAGTGAGCCTATTGGTGCCATTGTGTCGACATCTCTGTTGTTGATCCAAGGAACTTTTTCAAATATTATTGTGACAAAGTATTCCTTGAAGATATCAATATCCTTTTATATGTCATCATCTTGTCATCTTTTTTTTGTACTCATCATTCACCTATCTGATCACTAGATGAGAGTCTCCAAAGACATGTAGCTCTTTTATTCCCCATTTAATGGCCATTTTTAGCCTTGTGATTAGAGCTTCATATTATTAGATATTGTTTGTGCATGGGAAAGTGATCTTGTAGGCCTTGAGTATACTATCTCCCTATGGTGTGAGAAATAGAACACCTGCTCTAGATCCATGTTGAGTGTGGGACTCATCAAAGTATAGAGTCCAATGGCCTTTTTTTTTTGTCATTAGGATGCTTTCATCTGGAAAGTCCACTATGAGAGGCTTATGATCATCTATGGGTGCTTCATCCAATTGGTCTGCTATGATTTTCCCCTTAATCGCTCTTCTATCCACATACTCTATATCAAATTCAATCAAGATCATCACCCATTTGAAAATGCAGCCTATTAGGGCTTCCTTTGCTAGTAGGTACTTGAGTGGGTCTACTTTTGAAATTAACTTTACCTTCCTATTTAAGATGTAGAGTCTCAACTTTTGTGTTGTAAATACAACTGAGAGACACAATCTTTCTATGGGCGAGTATTTTATCTCATAGCCCACTAGTGTTTGATTGATTTTGTAGACCACTCTTTCTTTTTTATGATCATCTATCTAGGGTAGAAGAGCTCCCAATGTTTCTTGTGTGGTAGACACATAGAGTACCATTTCCTTGTCTAGAATAGGTGGCATAAGTACAATAGGAGTAAGTAGGTACTCCTTGACTTGCTAGAATGCATGGTCACATCTCCCATCCCACTTGAAGGTGATTTTCTTGTGTAGGAGATGAGTGAAAGGGTGACATTTTTCTACCAGTTGTGTGATAAATTTCCTAATGGATTGTAGCTTTCCTTGTAAACTCCTTAGTTGTTTCAATGTTTTTGTTGGAGGCATCTCTATTCTATCTTTTACCTTTGTAGGATCCACTTCCCCCTTCTTGACACTATGTACCCTAACAACTTTTTGGATGTTAATCCAAATATGCACTTCTTAGGGTTGAGTCTCAAATTATATTGTTCAAGCTGATCAAACACCTTTGCAAGATTGGTCAAGTAATTTTCCCTTTTGATAGACTTTTCTAGAATGTCATCCACATAGTCTTCCATGATTGTGTGTATCATATCGTGGAACATGATTGTCATTGCTCTTTGATATGTTTCTCATGCATTCTTTAGACCAAATGGTATTACATTCCAATAGAATTTCCCCCAAGCACATGTAATTTTTGTTTTGTGTTGATCATCTAGAGAGAATTTTATCTAGTTATATCCAGAGAAACCATCCATTAAGGATAACATCTCATGCCCTACTATTAGATCTATGATCATGTCTATACTTGGAAGGGGGAAATCATCCTTTGGGTAGGCTCTATTTAGTTCCCTAAATTCTATACAAATCCTCATGCCCCTAGTAGGCTTTGACAATAGTACTAGATTGGATATCCATTCCAAATAATCAATGAGTCTAATGAAACCCATGTCTAGTAGCTTCTTTAGTTCTACTTTAGTTTTATACTCTCTTGCCCATGTCAATGACAATCTGACCAATAGTTAGTCACTTTCAATGGTATTTGCAAGTGCTCTCTGCTTATTTTACAAGGTGCAACTACCTTTGAATGATATGCAATGAATGAAAACATAGGGTATTCTTTTAACTAGAAATCAGAAAAAGGAAACTAACACCTACCCATAGCCATGAAAATAGATGTGATGGATTAAAATTAGAGTGATGTGAATGCAAAAAAATGACACACAGTTGACTTATCTCACACCCACAAATGATAAACAAGAAAAGAATGAGCAACAGACCTTCACAATAGATGAATTAATTTGAATTCAAAGAGTAAAAATAAACATCCACACAATTCGATATAATAGAAATTGCATTGGAAAATGATTGCAGTGACACAAAGGACATTTGAATTCTAAAGAAAACATCCATGAATTCACAAATTTAAGAACATCTCCTTTATTTCTCCAATACAAAAGTGAGCTCATAGACTCCCTTTCCTGTACAGTAAAATGTGGTTACATAGAAAACAAACTGCCCCTACTTCCCCTATTCTGAATAGCTACAAAAGATCCTCTAGATTACATATAAAAATTTCTTTTATATCGCTCCTACATCACTCATAATTGCCTAAGAAATTACCATTTTATAAAAAGAAACCTTTTAGATTTTTCCTCCTCGTAAGCCTTTTAAGTTTCAAACATTTCTAGGGTTTGATTTTTCCCTTTTTTATTAAAGTTTTCCTTCCAAAGTGTATGAATATGTGGATGGTTATGAGACTCTTCAACTTCAATGTTGATAGAAACATCACTTTTAAATCTCATGAGTTTTGAAGATATTGGCCTTTGGTGATTTATGAAATCACTTTCTAGTCCATTTAGAGTTTCAAAACCTAAACCTCTTTCACTTGCATTTTTTTTTTAGAATCTATCTATTTATCTATAGTGCACATATGCTTCACTCCTTGGATGATTTTCTCTAGCCAACTACCTCATGATATCACTCTAGTTGACATACAATGATGGTATGAATCTCAAAATAGTTTTCATCCTTCCATTTATGCATAGAAATTCCTAGAGATTCTCTTTTAATACTCTTGAAATCATTTACAACTGCTATACTCAACCTTGCTATACTCATCCATTCTTTGACAGTTAAGCCATCTTGGGCTTCAACATAAGATTGAAATCCAAAAAAATAATAATTGTAGAGATGGGCATCTTCACCTGCAAGAAGGAAACTATGGTAGAGTCGAGATCGCTCTAATGTTGTAGACTTGATAATAGACTCATCATCATAAACAAGGCTAACAAGATACCCCTTTGCCTCTACACAATGATAATTTATTATAGCAATTTGCTATAGGCACATATGTTGATGCTTTCTAAAGATATGAGAATATTTTGCAATGACCATAGCTCATGGCATTGTCCCCTATTAACAATAAAGATCTTCTTCCGTATTGTCATTAAGAACCAAAATCTACACTCTTATGATACATCTGGCCCGAGAAACACATACCATGTTTACCATGCACTTTCATTTTTGCAAGGCTTAAACATGTTTTTTGTATATTACAAAATCAAGAGATTCCATATATCAATTCTTATGTAGTATCTAGTTATAGCAGTTCCCATGGTCTTTCATTATTCAACTATGTATTGATGCCATACATAAATATCGAAGAAAATACTCATTGGAACAACAAGTATCTGCAAGGTCTTGATGTAACCTAGTCAATGCCTTTTGTAATGACCTTAATGCTGGAAGAACATATTTGCAATTTTCTTGAATTGATTGGTTGTGGGCTTTACAAAGCTCTTGACACCACTAAAGAAGAAATTCAAGATGGGGAGATCCTTCCAAATACTCAACAAATGTTTCAATTATCTCGTGCAAATACTTTTATGGAACTGCAACAACAATAGTGGCAACATCCTTTGATTGCAGAGAGACAATACACTTCCTAATCAAGCTAGTATAGTTCAGTTGAAGAGCAAGAACTAGTTCCCTTAGATGTTTACCTTGGTTGAGTGCACCAGCAACTACCTATGGTGTGACATCCAAATCAAGATCAGTTCAATAAAAGACAAAAGAATCATCTATTGAATACATCATATCTCCTTCTGTGTCAAAAGCCACTTATATTTTTTTTTTTGGCCACATTGAGATATTGAAGCGTATCAGCCAATCGACATATTTTGAAAGTTTCAAACCTTTAATGGAGAGTTCAAGAGTTCCAAAAACTCCTGAATTCTCCCCTTTTTTTTTATTTGCACCAAAAATACTTATTGAGGCAATACTACAACCATTCATTGCCTTCATAAAATATTGTTACTTGTATTCCTTCATTAGTAATATGATGAAGTTCAAAAACTTCTATCGGTCTCGTTGACAATTTTAAAACTTAGTGCAAATTGTGATGGCTATTTTTCATACCTTCACCTCTAGGACACTCTTCACATTTAGCCTTACACCTGAATATTACATCCGTTCATGCTTCATATATCTTCTTGTTGTGAATCAAATTATTTTGATTCTTTTAATGTCACTACCAATGATTCATAGTGGCTCTTTGGAAACTCACAAGTTGTTCCTATCCTTGTGATGTCAATGTTTCCCTTATGAATTTTGAATAATAGTCATGAGTTCTTTACAAAATATTCCATGAAACCATCTAGTGTCGATGCAATTCAAACAAAAAAATTAGATACCATGAAGGCCAATAAATCTTGGTTTGAGGAAGTGCTTCCTGAATAGTCATGGGGGCAACAACAATGCTTGAAACCACCCTTCTATTGGAAGATTATATACATAACCTCTTGGTCTTCTAGAAGTTGAAAAGTACTTGGAGTCCACCAAGTATCAAGGATAATCCTATCCTTTGGACATATTTCCACAAATATAACACCACTTAAACATATCCCAAGTCGATGCAGAGAAAAATCTACTCCACCAATTCCAAAAAATAGAGAAACGACCTAGATGCCATCAAGATAGATTTTTTTTTCAAAATGGATAAATGGTATGCAACTATTTGACTTCACTATTCCACCTTAATAGCACAAATTCACAACAATAGGGCATAGGAACTTTTATCAGATACAATTATGAGAACAAACTTGAGTATATGTCCATTATAGTGTAATGTATGAAGGGTTCACACAAGTGAGAATAGATCATTTGAACTAGACATATATGTGCTTCTTATGACATCACATCTGGAGCTTTTATGTAGATTTTAAAATATGACATTTTAGGGTAGGGAATTTCTTTTAAATTTCAATGCTCAAATCTTGGGGTAACAGCTTTGCTCCAAGGAAGATGGATAGATGATGTACCACTAGTGCTAGATCTAGTCCAGACATATCTACATAGGTCCATGTAAATTTTACCTCCCTGTCATTGATGAATGTCATGAATTTTTCTTTCTCTTTAGGATCAAATGATGCCACATGGTATGTTATGTTTGGTTTCTCTGTTGTGCCAACATTTATGGACTTTACTTCTACTAGGATTGTTGATCTTTCTTGATATTATGATATAGGGAGATTGGACTCTCCATCCTTGGGTGCCTCAGGGTGGTTTTCACCATCAGATGCATCCTTTATTTTCTTCTTTTCTAGATCTGATAGAACCACACTGTGGTTTTTTCTAGGGGATCACATTTTTATTATTATGTTTTATCTTTCATTTTTGGACTAGAAGATTCAATATCTCCATCAAAGTATGCATCTTTTTCAAGTTCCATGATGAAACCTGCTTTGTGATCCCCTGTTGGTATGTCTATTTGAATTCCCATGAACTTTGCAATTGCCTCATCATTTTGGAATTGATCCAAAATAGGTGTATGTTGCTATTGGTCCCAATTGATGAATTGTAGGTAGAAGAGTGGTAGGCTATCATTATTATCCACAAAGTTTATGAAGGTTGCTGAAATGGTTAGTATGTCTTTGGTATCTTTTTCCCATTGGGTGTCTATATCATCAGTACTAGAAGTGGGGGAACCATATCTAGTGATAAAGGAAGGGGAATCCCATTTGTATTCATTAGAGTCTATTTCAGAATAGTAATAGACATTGAGATTGGTTTTGATAAATTGGAGAGGGAACCTATCAATGTTAAAGTTGTCAAACAAGTCTTTGATGTGTAAATCATTGTCCATAATATGGTATATATCCAGTTCCTTAATTCTAGTAGAAGTTTCTTGTTTCTTAAAAGTGGTTCATCTGGTTTTTGGAGTAACCATGTCTTTTGGCTTATAACCTAGTCCCATATTTTTCTTTTTATGTTCCACTATGATAGGCTCTGATCAGCCTTGTTTTTGTAGCCCAAGGCCACCCATTCCTTGATATCCCATTTGTTTAGCTAATTAATAACCTCTACTATTAGGATCAATTATAATTGGTTGTGGCTTTTCTGATTCTTGTTGGCCCTAGTTGTAAATCATGGAGAGAAGTCCTCTTTGAATATTTATTTTTCTTTCATGTCCCCCCACTTGGTGAAGATCATTGGTTTTTCTATTATTTGCACTAAGTACGCTTGATCTCTTTAGACCTCCATAGACTTTTGGTGTTGGTGGAAGCATGCCGATGCAGGGGGCTTGGTTGAAGTGGTAGTTTCCATTACCCTTGTCCAGTACTTTAACCTTGGTTTCCATTTTTGGTTACTCACTTGATGTGGTCTTGATTGAGGTTGATGGTAGCATGGAAGGGTCAAAATATGAGAATGAGTGGAAGGATATTTCATTGCTAAGTATGCATTAGATTTTATTATACTTTTCTTCCAACTTTATACAGAAGTGGAAAGGTTAAGGATCGACATATAAGGTCACCTCTTTTCCTTCGTGGGGAAACTTTAGGCATTGGTGAAAGGTAGATGATGTTGCTTGTAATGCATGGATCCAAGGGCATCCTAGGAGGAGGTTATATGGAAATTCAAGGTCAAGTACTTGAAATGTAGTTTCTATGATGGCCAATCCTATCTGCACTAGTGGCCTGACTATCCCTTCTAAATTCCTTTCAAGGTCATCATAGGACCTTATAGTGATACTCTTGCCTTTGTCTATCACATCATCAGAATATCACTGTTTGAAAATTTTTAAGGTATAGATGTTTAGACCCACACCATTATCTATCAACACTCATTTGACCATGTTCTTGTGAACACAAACTCTATGTAGAGGGCTTGGTTGTGCAATGTTCTTTGTGGGAGGTATTTCTTAAAAGTGACTAAATAATTATTGGTCATGATTTTTCCAACCATGGCTTGGAACTGACTAGGATCAAGGTCATTAGGGACTAATGTTTCCAATGATTTTTCATATATCTCCCTATGTGTGGGTGATAGTTTTAGCAGCTCTGGGATTGAGATTAAGGCCGAAGTTTTCTTCAGCTATTCCATAATGCTATAATCATTTGATGTTTTAGTCATGGGTTTATGGGGTGCTCAATGTATTGTAACTCTCCCTCAATGGGTAGTTACATTATAGTTTTTTTCTCCACCTGGTATTGTCACTAGATTTTTCCTATTGTCATATGCTTGTGAGAGGGTTCCTAAAATTGTGTCCCATATGTGTAGTTAGCATTGTGGTACTCTTATTATTTTCCTTTTTCATTCCTTTTAGTGTGGTTTGGGATTTGATTTGTGTATATTTGAAGGTACTTGTTTCTAGGATGGTGTTCAACATCTACCTCTCTCTTGTCTATCAAGTCTTGGATGAGGTGCTTGAGTCTCATGAAATTGTTCATTGTGTGCCCCTTAATCTTGTGTAATTCACACAAGTCTTTATCATTATACCACAGTGTTTTGAAGTTAGGTTCCTTATAGTTTGGATGATCATTAGGTTTGATGAGGTTTTGTTGTACTAGCTTATGCATGAATGTCTCAAGTGACTCACCTAGTATTTTGAATTGCCTCCTAGGTTGATCATATTACCTTTGTTACCCTCCTTGATTCATTTGTTGGTTGACTACTTGATTGTTCTTAGGATAGGTAAATTGGTTATTTTATGTACTATTTGGAACATAGCTTGTTTTTTTCCACTAGTGATTTGTTTTGAGATGTGTTTTGTTCATTCCATAGTGCTCTAGCATCAACTACTTCATCGTTTGTAATGTTCTTTTTCTTTGCCCAGATCTTAGGTTTATCATTTGAACTAGAGGGACTATTTTTTGGGTTTATCTTGATTACCCCATTGGCTATGAGGGCCCTTTTTATGTGCAATCCCTTCTTAATGGATTCTTCAAAACTTTTAGGACACATGGTAAGTTGGTAGTTGACTTCTGCCTGGACATTTGAAATGAATATGCCAGCTACTCCTTGTCAAGAATAGGTGATTTTCATCGACTAGCCTTATGTCACCATCATTGAAGGTATGAGGTGAAAGATTCACCTCAACTTTTTTTTAATTTTGTATAGATCTATGATGGTAATATCTTGCTCTATGTTGAATGAGAAGTGTGTTATGAACTTGCTAGATAGTTCATTGAATGCTTTAATTTCTGGTGACAAATGAAAAAACCACTCCATACTATGACCTATACGACTATGTGGAAAGAGTCTCATGAGATAAGAGTCATTGTTTTGTACCTCCATACATGATACTGAGAAGTCTCTTATGTGATCTACTAGGTCTCCTCTTCCTTTTTACTTGTCAAACTTGGGTATTTCAAAGTTCTTTGGAAAGGGTAACAAAGTGATGGAATGATTGAATGGGAGCAGACATATTTCTTGAAGGGTACAGGTCTTCTTTGTTTTCCCTACTTACATTTCTAATATTTTTTGATTCATCACCTCTAGGTGTAGTACCATCTCCATTTTGGTACATTTTTTTGCAATCCTTGCATGTAATACCCTTGTTGTCCCACAACATTTGTTTGGTCATAAGTTTGATAGAATGGGTTATTTACCCTTGGTAGTTGTTTTGAGGGAGGGTTAGGTCCTTGCTATGTGTAAGGAGGGTTAGCTCCTTGTTGAGTGTGAGGAGGATTAGCTCCTTGTTGTTGGGATGAGGTATACTAAAGGTTACCCTATTGATGCATTAGCGTGACACCTTGTTGGTAGGATGAATTGGGAAGGGTACCCTATGGTACACCTTCTTGTTGGTATGAACTATGTTGAAGGTTTCATGATGGTGTGTTGGCAGATTACCTTGTTGATGGGACAACTAAAGAAGGGTTCCCTATGGCACACCTTGTTGTTGGGATGGACTATACAAAAGGTTTCCATGATGGTGCATTGGAAAGTTACCTTGTAATGGGACGACTGAAGAAGGGTGCCCTATGGAAAACCTTATTGTTGGGAAAAACTATACTGAAGGTTTCCCTGATGGTGTGTTGGCGGGTTACCTTGTTGATGGGAAAATTGAAGAAGGGTGCCCTATGGCACACCTTGTTATTGGGATGGACTATATTGAAGGTTTACCTAATGGTGCATTGGTAGTTTACCTTATTGATGGGACAAATGAAGAAGGCTTCCCTGTGGAACACGTTGTTGTTGGGAAAAACTATACTGAAGGTTTCCCTAATGGTGCGTTGGTAGGTTACCTTGTTGATGGACGAACTAGGAAGGGTATCATGTGGCACACCTTATTGTTGGGGCGAATTCAAAAGGATACCCTGTGGTACACCTTGTTGTTGGTACTGATATGGAAGGGGACCCTATGGTCCACCTTGTTGATGGTATTGTGTGTTGGGAAGGGGACCCTTGGGTATACCTTGTTGATTGTACTATTGAGTGGGAAGGGGACCCTATGGTCCACCTTGTTGATGGTACTATATGTTTTGAGAAGGGTTGACATACAAAGTGTTTTGAGGTACATATAATCCTGGTGGAGGATTATCGCTTTGTGGTATGTATTGGGATAGTCCTCCTTGACATTGTTGGTCTACTGCCACTTGTTTGATTTGAGTTGGTTTTCTATACAATGGGTTATCCAATGGTTGTCCATTGTTTTGTGAGAATAATGGTGTCATGTTTTCCTTTTCTATTAGTTCATATATCTATCTCACAACTGAGTTATCCCCTAAGGGAATAACATTGGGATCTTTGAGATCCTTTATGTTGAATTCTATTGGTAATTTAGCACCACTTTGTGCTAATTTGAAGAAGTAAGAATTTGGGTCCTTTTTCAACAATTTGTCCATTAGTATGAGAACCTTAGGGTTGTTGGAATTTTCAAAAAATTCTTCCTCATTTATTTCCTCCTTAGTAACTACCTCTTCTATGACCACTCTATTTGGGTCCTGGTTTAACTATTCCATCACCTCTTGCCATTTTTGGTTAATATCTTCCTCACTAAATGTGTCTTTGTACGTCAGTCTCTTTTGAAGTGTTTCAAGGTCATTTGATTTATAGCCCCATGGGCCACCTTCATCATTTGTGGTGTTTTTTTTTGGTACGCTGCATTGTTCTTGTTTGCTTCCATGTTCTTTCTATGTTGTGTTCTCATAGTTGTCATAAACAACTACCACACTTTTTTTAATGTTTTCGTGACTCCTAACTATAGCAAAGAAATGATTTTTTTTTTGAATTTTTTGTTTTAAGGAAATATAAAAGCTTCATTTGTTTTTGGATTTTCTATTGAAGATATATGGTTGGTTGGCCCATTGAAAAGTGAAAATAGAAATGGTCTAGTTGATTTTGATGAGTGTGATATCTTCTCAAGATGCACCCTTTGGAAAATTTTAGAGTAGGACAATTTTTTGAAAGTCATAATATGGATTTCCACTTAAAGATCTTTCTCTTGCTAGAGATCATGAAGGATGGGTACCTATTTACAAGTGAGAGGTGGTAACATGGGTCTTCCAGCTACTAGGTCTGCTTTCTCTTCCACTTTATCTAAGATTTTTGTTGTTTTTCTCCACTGAGTGGGTGTTTTGTTCTTCTCAAATATGAAGGTCCTTAAACTGCTAATGATATCAATTTTTTCACCTTCAATATGTGTGAGACTTGGTTGGAGGATTGGTGCTACAAGGTTTAGTTGTTGAAAGAGAGTAGTCAGATGCCAAATGGTCATATGGTGAAAGTATGGATTTTTTGATATGGTTTGTTATGAAGCTCAAGACCCTAAGGTTTGAGTGTTGTTTGGAGGTGGCACTATGTTTGGGAGTCAAAATACTAAAAGACCTAGATTGATATATCACTTCTCATTTTAGAGGATATTTTGTGAAAAAGCTTAATTGAACTATCTGTGAGTCCCAAGTAACTATTGATATCTTAGAAGTGTGAGTGAGGGAATAATCTAGGTTTGTTTGTTTTGATTTTGATTTCCAAAAGTAGGATGGAATGTGGAGAGTGGATGAAGGACTACATGACTTATTTGAGTTTTTGATTGTTTTGTTCTAATAAGGATCCTGTAAGTAGCTTTGATTCATTTTTTATGTTTGTGAATAGGATAGAGCAATAGCAATGGTTTCTAAGCAAAAGTAGTAGGCTATGAGCAAAAGTAGCCAGATTTATCAACTGCAGCCTGTGATTTGTCAAGTGCATAGGTTTTTGAGAAGCAATTGTGAGTGAAAATGTCAAGTGCTGCCTCTATGTGTTTCTATAAAATGTGGTGAGTTACTCAGTCAAAAGCGAGTTTTGTTGGCAATTGCAAAAAGTTTTTAGGCAAGTGCACCAAATTCTCAAAAACAAGTGCAAGCTTAATAGAAGAAAGTGCATTATTTTTGCATCAAGTGTGTGGATTCTATCAAATGCAATTGATTCCCAATTTTGGATCAAGTGCACTGAAAATAGTAGCAAAAGTAGACTCTGTGTAAATTGGTTTTCTAGCTTTAGTATTTTGATAGTAGTGTTGATGTTTTTCTTATAGTTTTTAGCCATTTTGATCTATTTCTAGATGTGGCAAGTGATACAACAACTTGGACTAACTCAAAGAGAAATTTTGTGTGACATAAATGTCTATGGATTTAAGTTTTGAAATCATGATACACAAGCCATAGTTCCTAATGTTTACTTTGGGCTAATGTAGCCTAAAATTAAAGCTTGAATATTCAAAAACCTTTAAGGAGATCCTTTCAAGGAGTGAAAATATAGGGCTTCTTTGAAAAGCATACACTAAGTCAAAGGGTTTGTGATTCAACCATCCTATTTAGTGTTTGTTTATAATATGTTATTTTTAGCTCAAGCATAATGTTTGATGTCAAAATTTGTTTTGAATGTTTTTGGCAAGTTTATACATAAACAAACATTACAACCCTAGAGATAGAAACCATCCTTTTAGGTAGGCTTGCCTCATGCCCCGAAGGGATGATTTTACATGAAACTTATGGCGTAGGCCTAAAGTCAAACATGGCAAGTAACTTCTTGAAAGTAAATTCTGATGCACCACTTTCAAATATTTTTTTTGGATAAAAGGGTAGCTTCTAAAAATATTTAGTTCTTAGCAATGTTTTTGGATTATTAGTTTTGGATGTCTATACATGTGGCATTTTTCTCAATTAAGAGGCCTCCTAGCCCTTTTGGGTTTTAGTGTAACACATAGATATTGAGGGACACTTACGTTGGTACAAAACATCACCTGGTGGGTGAGAACTTTCCTCACACCCACAATAATTTATATAGCGATCCAAAATGAGAGTACCTCTTGGGTTGCCTATGAGTTCTCCAGCGTGGGATGTGTCTCAATAGGTAGGCCCTCTACAAGTATGCGTTGAAAATAAATTGTGAAGCTCAAGAATGTTTTCGCTCACCCAAGATCGCCAAAAGGTGCAAAGGAAGAAGAGAAACACCTAGCTTTCCAAACATTGAATGCCAAAAATAAAATTCATCACAATTTGATTCTTTTTAAGCACCTCATTTGGTGTTATCCATGTTACCTCAAATTTGATTCTTTGCTTTGCTTTACTATGCCTTATATCAGAATCTTACATTAGGCGGGGGTTTATTACTCATTTCAAACTTGGATGAGATCTTCACTAGTTTTGCTAAATATCTGCCTCACCATTTATGTTGTAATCCATGCTCAAGTGGTGTTTTGTTGTGCATCTCAAACTTAAGTGGGGTTTTCATTAGTTTCTTTAACCACCCATTTACTGCCCATATTTTTATTTCTTTAGGTAGGTGGTGTTTTATGACTATATCCTAACTCACCATTTCTTTTAAAAGGGGCTATTTGTATGTGAATGACCTACATAATGAGTTGTCATATGTCAAAATTTTCCCAGTAGCTTACTCCAAAATTATTTTTATGAGCGATATTATTTTAATTGTTCGAAACCCAAGCGGTGTTTTATTAGGTTACATGAGGGTGAAGCCACAATAGTGGTTTACAATTTTATGGAGGAAGGAAAACTGGGAAAAAATGACCCCATGGGAAAAAAATGGTTTTAGGGGTTTGAATGAACCTACAAGTTTGACCAAACCAAAAAGGGGTTTGACCAAACTAGGGTTCGAGAAAACCCATTAATTATTGGGCCCACAATTCCCACCCAAAAAAAAAAAATGCATATTGAAAGGGGTTTCAATGAACCTTGGTTCAAGTGAACCCCCCTTATTCCTCATTCTCCCCCTGAAACACCAATAAACCCTAAATTTTTATGCTTCAAAGCTCAGGTTGAGCATGAAAATGGAGTCTTCACAAACCCAACTAGAATCAGGTAGTCCTCAGAACGAGCTATCCAACGAATATAATTTTAATGTTTTGGTTTTATTATGTATTTGTTTTTAGTTTTATTAAACATAGGTTTTCATCAAAAATGAAGGTCTATGTTACGCACATTAATGGAAAAATAGTAGATTATCAAAAAAAATTGAAAAATATGAGTGCACTAGATATTGAAGTCATTGATCCAACAAAAAAATTGAATTTGATATATACAAAAAAGTTACATGTTATCACGGTCTCCTATGCTGAATTGTAATTGGTTTGACTTTGAAACTTGATTAAATAAAAATATTCAATAAAAACTATATAACCAAGTGGAAGCACTAGATATTGGAGTTACAAATCTAAATTTGAAAGAATTAGAATTTTATCCTTCATGGAAAAAAATTTATGCATTATATCGTGTGCGTCACTTTTTAAAAATGTTATTTTCTAAAAAAAACTAGTTTTCATGGGAGATGGAAAAAGAAGTGCAATCTGATTCCAAATATTTTGAAAAAAATATTTTTAGAATCTACAAACAAAATGTGATGAGACTCTAGCTTGCATCATCTTCAAATTCCTCACAGTTTAGCCACTATAGGTGCCCAAATGTGAAGATTTAGTTAAAAATAATAATTTTAGTGTCTAGTTTGGCTAAAAATTGTAAACCACTATTGTGGGATCACCCATGAACTACTCGTTTTACCACCCAAGAAGCACTTTCAGTTAATTAATGAAAAGAGCAGTGAAATATTGATTTACAAATCAATGCATTACATGAAGGAAAACAAATTGATATGAACAAGAAAATGAACAAATCCATGCATACAATAACACAAAGATAGAAAAATATATTATATATGTGTGTGTGTACATCAAATTAGCAATACAAAATTGGGTGATTCGATTACCTAGTAGATATCGATAAAAAAAGAAAAGAGAGATATTCTTTTTGACACACAAAGCAAACATCAGGACTCGGATGGCCCAATCACAATCTGGAGGTGTTCAAGCTGGGCAAGGGATAGTAGGTTATCATGTTATTGTAGGAATTGGGCAAAGAGCCCCATATCATTCCTCATAATTCATGCACAAAGAAGAGCAACCACCTCCCCCACTGTCTCATTCTGAAGAGCTAATGCTATACAAATGGCATTGCCAACTAGTCCACTTTGAGGATAGTGACTGACCCCAACAATAGCTACATTGACACGGTGATGAAATTCAATCCTCACTAGGCATTCTAATCCTCTGACACCCCAATCGTGGCGACCATAGGTCTTGATGACTATGTACACAAAATGTTCTAGCATGTTAGTATTGTGTACATGTGCCTGGCTCATAAATGCTTTGCCTAGAATACTGTGAAGCACCTCTTCTTCCACTTCACTCTATATCACAAAAACTTCCTTCAGTTGATCCAACAGATGCCTAAACAATGAGTTGCATTCAATCTCCTCTAGAACAATGAAATAATTTACATAATCATCATCACTCTAAGTGCTCACCATGTTGGATGCTTCTGAATGACGAAGAGTGGTGACACTAGCTGAATTTATAGAAGGTTGATCGGACATTGACACTTTCCCCTAAGATTTGATGAGATGGCAATGTAGTTTGAATTAATGGTTGATTTGAACTAGTTTTAAATTACATTTCCAATCAGGCAATATACACATGCTATCGGATGATGTCTCCTTGAAGCTGCATTAATTATTCAAATGTGTGAAAGGTTATCTGATAGTTGTTGGTGAGATAAAGATCAGTTTTCTTGCTCAATGCCCTTTCAATTTCTACATTAATTATTTCGATTGATCTTTAGTAGTCCCCAAAATTTAGTAATGGTTTTAGCATTGGTTTGAGGGAATGCATTGGCTATATATATGATTAAGTCAATCAAGAAGGGGTCTCTCTCTCTTAAAAAGGCACTTGGTTGTACTTTCAAGGAGGAATTTGATACTAATTCATGTTGTAAAGATTCATAATCTTTGAATTATGGATTGAATGAGATGTTTAGTGTACTGGTCTTTGTATTGTGTGTGTTAGAGTTCTATCTTCCTTGTGAGATGCACTTGATGGAATCCATTTAGTACAATATGAAATCATTGATCGTGTTATATCAGTCATAGGTTTTTCAATCTTTGCATTGATTAGTTATGGCTTCCTAATTTTACATTTGCATTAGTATCATACTTATGAACTGATGTTTGAACCTTATTTCTTTCTGGTTAAAAGCACACCCTTGTTTTATTTTCAATCTTTTCTAATTCATTGAAGATCATAATAGGGATTTGTACCTCCAAAATTTAGAGGAAAGTCACAAATGCAATTGTGAAATTTCTAGAGCTGCTAGCAATCATTTTAGTGCCTTAGAGTAAATTAGAGTCAAAATTATCAATTTTTTTCAAGTGACCATTTCATTTGCTAATATATTTTTGGCGACTCTACTAGGGATATCAAATTGATTGAAAATATCTGACATCTATCACATCATGCGGCAAGATGGTACTTCCTCAAAATGACGTGTTTCCTATTTTACAGCCATATTTAGATTGGGTAGGAGCAGAACAAGAAGACATCATCTCACAATTGAATACACTTGCTTGGAGATACAAGAGGAATGCATTAGACTATATGAAAGCAAATCTTTCCTTGGAAGAAGAGGAAGAGTTAGCCTAGTGCCCACCTGCACCTGTAATAGAATTCCCTCCAAGGTTGGTATTTGTGTACTACAACAATCCTCCCCATCATTCTGGTCATTATCCTAATTAGCCATTCCATCATCTGTGGGTCCCGCCCTTCCTCAACCTAGGAATCCACCTCTGGCTTGTCCACCACCCAGAAATTAACTCAATAATTTTATTTCCTATTCTTTTTACTCCCTTGTGAGTTGGTGACTCTGATCATCCATGGCCTTGAATCTTTGGTGTAATCATGTTGGCCCTCTTACCTTGTCACAATATCATGACTTACACAATGGTTCCCAAAAATGATTTCCTAAATTTTCTGGTCAAGATGCACAAGACCCTAAAGAACACATCTTGGCTATGACAACAATAAGCAGAGTTTTGAGAATTCAAGAAGAGGATGTTTTTGTGAGAATCCTTATTGACAACTTAATCAAGAAGGAGACATAGTGGTACATGGGACTTGAAAAGGGAAGCATCATGGGATGGAATATTATTAAAACAAATTTTCTCCAACATTATAAAATTCCAGTCAATATTGCGGCCAATCTGTAACTTTTTTTTCAAATAATGAAGGATAAGGCTAAAACAATGAGGGATTTTCTATATTATTTCAATCGATTGCTTCAATGAATTCCTATTCCAGAAAGACCTAGTGAGGAGATCTAGTTTCACATATTGATTTTGCTCTAGATCCTGATATTCAATTGATCCTCAAAAGAGATAGAATTCAAGGAATTGAAAGAGCTCAATTAGAAGCAATAAGTGTTGAGGATGATTTTATAGCTGTGGGAAAATGGAAACCAGGTAATAGTGTGAAGCCCAAGTTCAGATGCAAGCTATCTCCAGAATTCTTGATCAAATGCCATGAAGAGGTAAAATATCCTTGCCCGATTGTTGAAGATATTAATCTAATGGTTTTTAGCCATATGCAATAGTTTAATGAAGGGAAAGACCAATATTTCAATGATCAAGCCTTCAATTTATATACCTTGTTTGAAGATGAGAGTGAGATTAGTTCATCTAGTGATGATGACGATGATACACCACAAAAGAGAACGCAAATCATCTCTCCCTTTCACTTCAAGAATGAATCTTTCTCTTCTAAGGCTGATTTAATGAATTTGGTGTCAAATTTCCTTTTCATCCCTGAATACAAAGCATTCTCCTTCAAAGAAGTGGCAGATGTGACTACATGCTTTCATCTAGAGGAAAATGAAGGTCTCAAATATGTTACTTACTAGAAAAAGATGGAGTGGTCAATCAATGTCAATCCTCTATTCATTTTTGATGAGTTTGTAGTATATGATAATCCTCTCTTTAAGGATTCTATTGCTGACCTACCTACATTTGAAGCAGAATTTGGTTCTTCAATGATCTAGAAGATGATTATAACCATGAGAACATCTAGGAAATCATTAATTCCTCGTCAAAGGAAGAGAATGATGATATGCAAAGTTTTTCCTTCTCCCTAGAATTGGATACATTTAGTTTGTCAAGTTTTGATAATGAGAGACAATTGATAAAGGAGGGTATGGTGTCAACTAAATGGCAATAGAAAGAATTTTTTGATGAAAAACGGCTTTTTGGAGGATCGTTTGATAGTGGTTGCACTTTCTTCTGTATCAATGTTGGGGCTTTTATATTTCTTGATTTGCTTCAAAGGCTTTATAGAAAATAGGTCTTTTCAAGAGTGGTTTATTCTTCTCTCAATCCATGAACGGTTTTGTATGATCACTTTACCTTTCCTTCCCATCTCTGGTAGGTTGGTCCTACCTTGTAAATAGTTGCAATTTTGGTGTTCTTTTTTTTGGCTTGTTGTTTGTGTTTGGTTTCCTTCTCATCCTGACTCTATGCTCAATGGAGAAAGATTGGTCATATATACTAGGTTCTCTGCATCCTTTGCAGTCCTTGTCCCCAATCAAAGCCACTATAACCTCAAATTCATTTGTTTACTTTGCTTTACTATGCCTTATGTCAGAATCTTACATTAGGTAGGAGTTTATTACGTATTTCAAATCAAGGTGAGATTTTCGCTAGTTTTCCTAACTGTCAACCTCACTGTTTATGTTGTAATCCATGTTTAGGCAGTGTTTTGTTGTGCATCTCAAACTTAGGCAGGGTTTTCATTAGTCTCTTTAACCACCCATTTTACCGCCTATATTGTTATTTCTTTAGGTGGTGTTTTATGAATTTATCCTAATCCATAATTTCTCTTAAAAGGGGCTAGTTGTATATAAATGACCCATGTGATGAGTTGTCATATGTTAGAAGTTTCCTAGTAGCTTACCTCACAAATTATTTTGTGAGCAGTATTCTTTTAAATGTTTAGAACCCAAGTGGTGTTTTATTAGGTTACACAAACTACCCATTTTTTTCTTCCAAGAAGCACTTTTAGTTAATTAATGAAAAGAGCAGTGACATATTGATTTACAAATCAGTGCATTACATGAAGGAAATTAAACTGATATGAACAAGAAAATGAGCAAAGCCATGCATATAGTAACATAGAGATAGAAAAAGATATTTTATTTATATATATGTGTATACATTGCATTGGTAATACAAAATTTGGTGATTCAATTACCAAGTAGATAGCGATAAAAAAAAAGAAAAAAAAAGAGATATTCTTGTTCAGACAGAGAGAAAACATCAGGACTCAGATGCCTTCAATCACAATCTGGAGGTGTTCATTCTAGGTAGGGGATAGAAGGTTATCATGTAATTGTGGGAATTGGGTAAAGAGTCCCATATCATTCCTCACAATTCCTGCATGAAGAAGAGAAAATGCCTCCTCCACTATCTCATTCTGAAGAGCTGACGCTATACAAATGACATTGCCAACCAATCCACTCCAAGGATAGTGACTGAGCCTAGTGATAGCTACATTGACATGATAATGAAATTTAGGCCTCACCAGGCATTCTAATGGTGTGACACCTAGTCGAGGTGACCAGAGGTCCTAATGACCATGTACACAAAATTCTCTAGCATGTTAGTATTGTGTACATGTACCTGGCTCAGGAATGCTTCACCCAAAATACTACGAAGCACCTCTTCTTCCACTTTGCTCTATGTTACGAAATAACTTGCACAATAGGAGAATATGATATGAAATATTCTACAAATACTTGATAATAACTAAGAATAACAATCCACTTTGAGGGGGAAAACCTCCAAATATCTATAATGAGAACACACTTCGCAACTTGATGATGAAATAAGACTCACAATCTCCTATATATACCTATTTATGCCTAGGATATCACCTAGGCCGACTTAGACACACCTATATAAGTCTTAGGCCAACCTAAACAACTAAATAACAATATACTAATGATAATATGACTTAATAGAGAGTTAAGATAGCTAAAAGTTGACAATTCATAACCCGATGTACACTAATATTAAGGGCATAGCATTCCCATCTTCTTCAAAGAAGCATTTTCCTCAATGCTAATCAAGTTTGGATTCTTTTGAATGAACTCCTCATCCTCCCATGTGGCATCTTCAACTAGTAAATTCTTCCATTGGATGAGATACTCAGTGAGAGTTCTATTCCTCAGCTTCTTTGTGCGTGTTTGATGAATGCACTCTGGTTCCAAAATGATTCTTCCTTCTTCATTGAGCTTTGGTAGTGTTGTTTGATTTGGAATATTATGCCCAATTACCTTCAAAATAGGACACATGAAAAATTGGATGTATCTTTGTTGTTGGTGGAAACTCTAGCTTGTAGGCAACACTACCGATCTTTTGCATGATTTGGTATGGACCATAATACCTTGGAGACAACTTATTATTATTATTTTGTTGCTTTAGTGATATTTTCTTATAAGGCTACAATCTCAAGAAGACCCAATCCCCAACTTCAAAACTTCTTTCACTACGATGTTGGTTTGCCTGTTGTTTCATTCGATTTTGTGCCATGGCTAAATTCTCCTTGAGTCCTGAATGTACTTGTTGATGAAGCAAGTGGTCTTCTACTTCCTGAACTCTTGGTGACACCTTTATTGATGATGTGATGGAAGAAGGATGATATCCATAAAGTGCCAAAAATGGAGACATTTTTTATGAGCTATGAAAAAAAGTGTTATACCACCATTCTGCAAGTGGTAGCCAATCTACCCATTGAGACTATTTCTCTAAAGTGAAACAATGTAGATATCCTTCCAAACACTTATTAACAACTTCATTTTTCCCATCTAATTGAGGGTGGTATGAAGAGCTATGAGCCAATTGAGTACCCAAACATGAGAATAAATCTTTCCAAAAGTGACTAGTGAAGATAGGATCATGATCACTAACAATATCCTTAGGTGTACCATGTAGCTTTTGGATATTCTCCAAAAAATCTTTTTCCACTACACTTGGTGTAAAAGGATGTGATAATGCAATGAAATGTGCATATTTAGTGAGGCGATAAACTATTACCATGATGACATTATGACCTTTAGATTTGGGAAGCCCTTTGATGAAGTCCATGGATACCTCTTCCCAATGCTGGCTAGGAATAGATAAGGGTTTCAAGAGACCTAGTGTCTTAATTGTCTCCCTTTTATTCCTTTGAAAAACTAAACATTCAACCACAAATTTTTGAACATCCCCTTTTAGCCCTTCCCAAAAAAATTATTGCTTGACTCAATGATATGTCTTCAAGAATCCTGAATGACCACCCACTGGAGACTCATTCAACTCTGTGAGAATCTTGTGCTTAAGAGTGGAATTATTACAGAGATACAAATGCTCTTTATACCAAAGAGTAACTCCCTTCCAACAAAACTTATCTAAACTACTACAATCACTTTTTAATTTTTCGATGAGATTACTTGTCGCAACATCATTTTACCACTTTGCTTTGGCTTCCTCCACCCAATTTTCTTGTAATATTGAAAGAGCACACAATAAGGCTTCATCTTTCTCATCCTTCCTTGAAAGTGCATCTGCTACAATATTTTCTTTCCCTTTCTTATATACAATCTCAAAGTCATATCCTAACATCTTAGTGACCCATTTTTGTTTCTCTTCAGAAGATAGTCTTTGTTCCAAAAACTATTTTAGGCTATCATGATCTATCTTAACCTTGAAGTGTCTACCCAATAGATAATACCTCCATTGTTTAACTGCATGGAGGATTGCTAGCATTTCCTTCTCATAAATAGGTTTTATTTGATTCTTACCCTTTAATTGACGACTCTCCAAAGCAATTGGTTGACCTTCTTGCATGAGCACTGCTCCTATCCCATTTCTAGAAGCATCGCATTCCATAATGAATTCCTTGGTGAAGTCAAGAGTGGCAAGAACTGGAGTTATACACATAGCCTCCTTCAATCTCTCAAATGTTGTATTGGCAAACCCATTCCAATGAAAAGAATCCTTCTTCAATAGAGTGGTGAGAGGTGTTGTTATATGACCATAATTCTTCACAAATATTTTATAGTACCCTGTCAATCCCAAGAAACCCCTTAGTTTCTTAATGGTTTTTATGAATAGGCCATTCCATGATAGCCTTAATTTTTTTAGGGTCCACCTTTACTCCTTCATGTGAAACTATGTGTTCCAAATACTCCACCTCCTTAAGACCAAAAGCACACTTGGATGGCTTAGCATAGAGTTTATGATCTTCAAGTATTTCTAATTCTTGATCCACATGTTGCAAATGTTCTTCCCAATTATTTCTATAAATCAATATATCATCAAAGAATACTAACACAAACTTTCTCAAGAACTTCTTAAAAATGGAATTCATCAAACTTTGGAATGTAGATGGTGCATTGTTAAGACCAAATGACATCACTAAAAAATAATAATGACCCTTATGAGTCTGAAATTTTTTCTTGCAAATATCTTCCTCCTTAATATGAATTTGGTGATAACCAGATCTAAGATCTAACTTGGTAAAATGCATAGCTCCATTCAATTCATCTAGCAAATCATCAATGACTAGAATATGAAACTTATCTTTAATTGTGTACATGTTGAGCACTCTATAATTTGGACACATGCACCAAGTATCATCCTTCTTACGTACCATCACCATAGGTGATGAGTAAGAACTTTGGCTATGCCTAATAATTCCTACCTCTAGCATCTCCTCAACAATTTTTTCTATCTCACTCTTTTGTATGTGTGGATACCTGTAAGGCTTGATGTTCGGTGGTTGGCTCCCTGGAACTAACTGTATGGCATGATCATGATCCCTCTTAGGAGGAAGTCCTTTAGGCATATCTCCTAGAACAACTAAGTGATGATCAATTATAGCTTGTAAATTTGGATGAGTAGGAGCATTAGATTGAGAGACTTCTAATGAACATCGTTGGGCGACAAATCCATCGACTCCTTTCTTAAGAAACTTTTGAATTTGATGAGAGCTTACCATTTGTAGGGATTTTTCCTTCAACCCCCTTAGCTATACTACCCTTCCTTCTAATTGAAATCTCATGAATAGTTCTTGGAAGTTCATCTCAATTGTTCCCAATGTAGTAACCCATTGTACTCCCAAAACAATATTTTCTGCACCCATGGATATCACATACATTGGGGTATCAAGTTGATAATCTCCCATGGATAATTTAATGCTATGAAACTTACCTGAACAACTAACTGTACTACCATCTACAATCAAAACCTAAAACTCTAGAATTGGATATATAAAATAATTTAGATGAGTAGCTAACTTTTTGTTAATGAAATTATGAGTACTACCTGAGTTGATCAACACTATTACCTTCTACTTCTTTAAGAACCCCACCACCTTGAGAGTTTGTGGAGCACTGAAACCTGAGAGTGCATGAAAAAAAATGATTGGTTGAGAATCATGTGATTCCTCATTTGACTCCCTTTCATCCTCTAGTATGGGTTCCTCCTCTTCTTCCTCACTTGGACCTTCAATATAGAACAATTTATTTTCACTTCATTTATGTCCTCAGTTTTATTTGCTATCACAATTGAAACAAAACCCTTTTTCTATTTTTCCCTCAATTTGTTGTGGAATTAACCTAGTAGGTTGTGTTGAATATCCTTTCTCTCTTGTCACATTAGGCCCTTGCTTCTTAGGAATCAAATGCTTCTCCTCTACCCTATGTGCTATGATAAAAAACTCATTTATGGAGCTAGGGCTAAACATGCATACCTCATGTTGAATGTGATCCTTGAGACCCCCCAAGAATAAAAAATTCAAGTTTTCCTCTATAATTGTATCCACTCTTAAGGATAGATTTTGGAATTGCTGAATATAATCCTTAACTAATCCTGTTTGTTGAAGTTTAGCCAGCTGGTTGAAGAATTTGTTTATCATGCTATTGCTATATTGTGCTTGGAGTTCCTTCATAAAAATTGACCATGAGACGGTGAGCCCCTTTTTCCTTCAATGAGTGCAAAGCCAATGATGCCAAATGAATTGATCTAGTTCTATATATAGGGAAGCCATCATGACCTTTTTTTCCATTTGGGATTTGATGTACTTCAAAAAAAATTCCCATTTGGTTTATCCATGTTAGAGGATCCTTGCCATCGAACTTGTGCATATCCACCTTTGGAAATAAATTCCTAGATCCCATAGGAGTACTAAAGCTTGTGTCAATGTTAGCTGACCTAGAATTTTCACCTTGGTCGCTTGAGAACTCCTTTCTTGGTTTAGCCATGTAGGTGTTTAGAATGTTTCGTATGTCTAATATATCTCCTCTTAGGTTACACATATCCATCTTCATTGATTAAATGTCTTCCTTGACCTTACTGATTTCCTCATTAGGAGTAATATCCTTTATTTTAACCCCATCCTTATTAGGAGTCTTCCTCAGAGTGAAAATTCTTTTTGCCCCTTGTTGCAGGCCCCATCATGATGGGAACCACTAATTTTTAAATAAATCACACAAATGAAACTTAAATTCTCTAAAAGTTTTAATGTAACTTACTAGGGAAAAAATAACTCTCACCTAAAAAAATCTTGAAGAAATAAGTAGATTTGCAGCGTGGAGAGTGATAATTGTGAAAATTTTAATTTTTCAATAACTTGCTTATTTATGATCCAATTACTCCATTTTTTTACTGTAATCTCCTTTATTATGTCTTCAAAAACCTAATAAAAATAAGAATCCAATTTGACAAGATACGCGAGATATGTAGATTCCAAAAAAATTGTGTAGAAACCCTAATTCTATAATAATTTGCTTAATTCTACTCCAATTCTTCCAAAATCTAGACTGTAGCTTCTTTAATATTTTCTTCAAAAAAAATTTAAAAATTAGAAAAAAGACCACCAAAATCTAAAATATATGCTCTTCCCAAAATCGCCTCCAAATTTGAGAAAAAACCTTACCTCTATGGTGCCAAGATCATGCTCTGATACCACTTGTTACAAAATAACTTGCACAATAGGAGAATATGATATGAAATATTCTGAAAATACTTGATAATAACTAAGAATAACAAGCCACTTCAAGGGGGGAAACCTCCAAATATCTCTAATGAGAACACACTTCACAACTTGATGATGAAATAAGATTCACAACCTCCTATATATACCTATTTATGCCTAGGATATAACCTAGGGTGACTTAGACACATCTATATAAATCTTAGGCCAACCTAAAAAACTAAATAAAAATATACTAATGATAATATGAATTAATAGAGAGTTAAGATATCCACAAGCCAACTATTCATAACCTGATGTACACTAATATTAAGGGTGTAGCACTCTGTATCACGAAAACTTCCTACAGTTGATCCGATAGATGGCTAAACAATGAGTTGCATTCAATCTCCTCTAGAACAATGAAATAATTTTAAGAATTACCATCACTCTAAGTGCTCACCATGTTGGATGCTTTTGAATGACAAAGAGTGGTGACACTAGCTGAATTTATAGAAGGTTGGTCGGACATTGGCACTTTCCCCTAAGATTTGATGAGATGGCAATGTAGTTTCAATTAATGGCTAATTTGAACCAATTTTAAATTACATTTCCAATTGAGCAGTATACAAATACTATCGGATGATGTCTCCTTGAAGCTGCATTAATTATCCAATTGTGTGAAAGGTTATTTGACAGCTATTTGTGAGATAAAGATTAGTTTTCTTGCCTGATGCCCTTTCAATTGCCAAATTAATTACTTTGATTGATCTTTAGTAGTCCCCAAAAAGAAGATGGAAGACAAGAAGATGCCAAATTTAGTAATGGTTTTAGTATTGGTTTGAGGGAATGCTTTAGCTATATATATAATTAAGCTAATGGATAAGGGGTCTCTCTCTCTGAAAAAGGCACTTGGTTGTACTTTTGAGGAGGAATTTGATATTAATTCATGTTGTAAAGATTCATAATCTTTGAATTATGAATTGAGTGAGATGCTTAGTGGATTGATCTTTGTATTGTGTGTGTTATAGTTCTATCTTCCTTGTGAGATACACTTGATGGATTCCATTTATTACAGTATGAACTCATCAGTCATGTTATATCATTCATAGCTTTTTCAATCTTTGCATTGATTAGTTATGGATTTCTACTTTTACATCCACATTAGTATCATACTTATGAACTGACATTTAAACCTTACTTCTTTCTGGTTAAAAGAACACCCTTGTTTTATTTTCAGTCTTTTCCAATTCATTGAAGATCATAAGAGGGAGTTGTACCTCCAAAATTTAGAGGAAAGTCACAAATGCAATTGCAACATTTCTAGAGCTATTAGCAATCGATTCAATGAATTAGGGTAAATTAGAGTCAAAATTATTGATTTGTTTCAAGTGATCATTTCATTCACTAATAATACCCAAAATAATTTGTAAAAAGCATAACAATTTTCCGTTTTTTATTTGCACCAACATGAAGTATTTTGGATATCAATCACTTAAGATAGAAAATGGTGCAATACAAAAAAATGATTTGTTCATTTTTAATCCCAAATTTTGAGTGTTTCTAAATTGATCCTGGTCTTATTTTGTCAAAAAAATGAATGTGAGTGTGGGTCAACAAAAGGAAATCATTATGGTCAGAAAAAAATCAAACATTCCAAGTGTTACTTTGAAAGTTAAAAACATTTTAGAGCACCGGTTTAATTGTTTGTTTGTTCCTTTTATGCACCAAATGAAAATTCTATAACTATGAAAACTTGGAAAGAGTTGATTTTAGAGCACTAAAGCTGAGGTGTTTGTTTGTGTTGTTCTTTTTAAGCACAAATAAAAATTTCCTAATTTAAGAAATCTTTGAAATGGTTAATTTTTAGAGCACCAAAAATGAAGTATTGATTTCTATTGTTCCTTTTATGCACCAAATAAAGATTTCTAATTTAAGAAATCTTTAAAATCATTCATTTTAGAGCACTTAAAAAAAAGATTGTTGTAGGTTTTTTTTAAACACCAAAAAAAAGGATTCCTAACTTAAAAATTATTGAAATGGTTCATTTTAGAGCACTTAAAATAATGTTTTGTTCTTTTTATACACCAAAATAAAGGATTTCTAACTTAAAAAGTATTAAAAGTCTAATTTTCTTTGACTGTTCATCTTCCCTACAAAAAAAGGTGTTAGTGGTTTCTCGATCTTGCATACATAGCCATAAATACCTTTTACACATTCCAAATAGGCATCTATTAGCATTAAAAATCAATTTAAAATTTCAAGTCTCGAACACAGGTTTGCAAAGTGAAAGTGCAAAGAAATCAGCAAGTGCGCCCTCTATCAGAGAGAAAAAGCACTAGAAAAAAGAAAAGGTGCCAGTTTCAGGGTCAAGTACACCAATTTTAGGATCAAGTGTGCGGTTTTCATGATATTCAGTGCAACAAATTCTAGAAACCTGTGTGTGAAGATTTTTCCCAAAGTGCCTTCGGGACCTATAACTTCAAAAATTGCTCATGAAATCCTTAGTGTAGGGGATTAGGGTCCCACCAAGCATGTTAGAATGTGTGAGGGTTAAAATCATAGAGGTTAAATGATACAAATATAAATGAATTAGAATCTAATCCAAATCAAAAACACTAATCCTAGATCTATTCCTTCACTCATGAAATGAATTTCTAAGCTATTGAAAACACATAAAGAAATCCTACAATTATCCAGATGAATTCAAAACACAAGAGAGATTACCATCCCATGTCGGAGTGTGTTCACATGATGTCGGGTTGTTCATGTCAATGTGAAGCCTCCATTGTTGAGTGCGAGTAGCTTTGATGCATTTCATGTTGGTTAATCAAAGGTATGTTGAAGCTTTCCTAATGGTGATTAGGAATATTGACAGTACTTCATTATGCAAATTACGTTGATTCTTTGATCCTTTTTTGCGAGGAAAGAGTTTTTTTTATATAGAAATTGTGATTTGAAATGGACGATTAGGATCGTGTAGTAGAATATCATGATCAACAGTCAAAAGATGTTGAGAGGAAATAGACATGAATAATATGTGCAAAATAGATTACATAATTAGTGTGATTGAAGAAATCTTGTTGACCATTTTGTGAGATTGATGAAATAGGTGGAACAATTCATGAAATTGAAGAAATCAATTTGAACCTTCAATGGGATTGAAGAAATTATGCAGAGTGATTTGTGAGATTGAAGAAAATTAGTGAGGGAATCATGTTGAGAGAAATTTTCTCAAATTTGGTAAGGATAATTCAATTAATTGATTTAATTAATTATTCCCTTTTGGAGTTGAACATGCAAATAAATTTTGAATTTTGTAAACAAAGTTGCATTAGTTTGATTTGATTTTTTATCATAATTTGAATAGTTTATTCAATTTATTTAAATTTGGAGAGAAAGTGAGTTAATTAAATTATTATGATCTAATAATTTAATTAACTTAGGGGAATAAAGTGATCTACTGACGTAATTAAATAATTGGTGTTATTTAATTAATTAGAAGGAATAACGTTATATTAGGACTTTATTAAATAAATGACATTTATTTAATTGGTCAAAATTGTTGAAAAAGTGAATTAATTAAATAATGTAATATTATTCAATTAATAGGGGAAATAGTGTTTTGGATGCAATTGATGTGAAATGCAGTGATGTTTGATGATAATGATGTCGATGATGCGAGAATGTCATTTAAAGTGTGTAATAAGTGTTAGGTCAATTTCACATGTCCACAACTTTAAATCTTATCCACCCTTACTTTAGAGAATAGTTCCCTTTGAGTTCTTTAACTAACTCTTTTTTTGTAAAATTTTATGTAAAAAATTTCCTCAAACAAACACTATTTGGGTACAACTAATGGGCTTGATAATTATTAGGAAAAGTTGAACACTAAGGGAAAACACACTTGTAGACATGTAAAATTGACCTAACACCTATCACACACCATAAACAATATCAAACAACATCCAAAATTCTAATTTCCCCTATTAATTGAATAATACAACATTATTTAATTAATTCACTATTTCATCATTTTCAACAAATTAAATAAATTTCATTTATTTAATAAAATTCTAAAAACCCTATTTCTGCTATTAATTGAATAAAACAAAATTATTTGATTAATTCATGTTTCATCATTTCGACCAATTAAATAAATTACATTTCTTTAATAAAGTCCTAATCTAACGTTACATCATCCTGATTAGTTAAATAAAACCAATTATTTAATTACATCACTAAATCACTTTATTCACCTAAGTTAATTGAATTATTAAATCATAATAATTTAATTACGATACTTTCCCTCCAAATTTGAATAATTAAATCAAACTATTCAAATCATTCATCAAAAATCAAATCAAACTAATGCAACTTTGTTTGCAAAAGTCAAACTTGATTTGCATGTTCAACTCCAAAATGAATGAATTAATTAAATCAATTAATTAATCTTTTTCAACCACTTTCCTAATTGAGTAAATTATGATCCCCTAATTTCTCAATCTAATCCTGACAGACAATCTATTTTTGATTGAGTAAATTATGATTGCCTGACTGAGCAATCGAATTCCTGATAGAGCAATCTAATTCTTGACTATCCAATCTATTTCTCAATCACACTAATTATTCAATCTATTTCTCAATCACACAAATTGTGCAATCTACTTTGCACAATCTACTCATGTCTAAATCCTTTCAACACCTTTCGACTGCCAATCTTGACTCAACATTGTTTAATCTTGATCTTCTGTTTCGAATCTCATTTTCTATATAACAAACCTCTTTCCTTAGGAAAAAGGAGATCAAAGAGCCAACATCATTTGCACAACTAAGTACTGCCAAAATTCACAACCACCATTAGAGCTTCAACATTTCTTCGATCAATCGACATCAACATCGTTCTTCAAGCTTTTGCACACGAACTATGGAGGCTTCACAATGATATGAGCAATCCAACATTAGGTGAACGCAGTTTGATATGAGATGGGTAACTATTTTGTTGTTGAATTGATTTTTTTATGTATTGCATTCACATCTTCTTGAGTTTAGTAATCTTATTTGTTTGTTTCATAAGTGTAGGATTAAATGTAGATTAGTGTTCTTGATCTTATCTTAGATTTTTATTTCATTTAAATTTATCTTGTTTACATCTATGATTTTCCCCCTCACACATTTTGGCATGCCTGGTGGGACCATGGTCCCCTACACTAATGTTTGTATGAGCCATTTTTGAATTTGCAGGTTCTAGAATCGCATTTGGAGAAGTTTTCACACACTCTCTTAGAAAATTTCACAATTGCCTATCAATAAAACTAAGCACTTGACTTTGAAACCCATACATTTGACACTAAGAACTGTGCACTTACAAAAATTTTGAGCATTTGATAGTTGGCAAGTGTGCACTTTTTCTAAACTTGTGCATTTTCTCTCTAACAAAGGGCACACTTGACTTTGATTTTTGTGCATTTGCTCTGACAGACCTGTGCACGAGATCTGCAAATTTGTAACTAATTTCTTGCTAATGTATGCCTTTTTTTGAATGTGTGACAGGTGCTGACATGTTTGTATGCAGGATTTAAGAAATACTAACTATTTTTTGTAGGGAAGATGAACAATCAAAGCACTCCATATTTACAAATATTTTTTGTTAAGTTAGGAATATTTGTTTTGGTGCATAAAAAGAACAAACAAACTTTGTTTTTAAGGTGCTCTTAAAATGAACTATTTCAAGCTTTCTTAAAGTAGGAATTGTTATTTGGTGCTTTAGAAAGAACAAGACAAATGGACACTTCATTTTGATGTTATTAAAAATCGAACCATTTCATACTTTCTTAAATTAGGAACTTTTATTTGGAGCTTTAAAAAGAACACAAATGAATCTTTCATTTTGGTGCTCTTAAAAAAAAACCATTTCAAAGGTTTTCTATGTGCTATTTGGTGCTTTAAAAAGAACAAAACATTTCAATTAAGGTGCTCTAAAAATGAATTCTTTCCAAGTTTTCATAATTCACAACTTTAGTTTTGGTGCATAAAAAGAACAAACAAAAAACAATTTATTTTTGTTGACACACTCATTTTTACTTTTGTTGACCAAGTTAAATACCAAGATTGATTTCTTAGAAACACTCAGATTTGGGCTTAAAAATGAACAAATTATTCTTTCTATCTTGCACCATTGCTATCTTAAGGGATTGATATCTAGAGTACTTTGTATTGGTGCAATTAAAAAGAACAAATTTTATTTTATTCACATATATTTGGGAATAACACTACTCAAGGTGTTTAAAAAAATCAAACTACTATGAAGTGTTTATTGTGCATTCAGTGATTATCAAGCTAGACAATTGTCTTCTCCCCTCGCACCTTTTGGTGATCTTGGGTGAGTGAAAACATAATGAGATTCACATCTTTTTAAAGCATACTTTCTTATAGGTCCTACCTATTGAGAAACATCCCATGCTAGAGAACTCATAGGCCACCCAAGCGGTACTTTCATTCTAGACCGCTATATAAATAAGTTGTGGGTGTGAGGAAAGTTCATCATCCCATCGGGTGCTACTGGCCTATGTTGATGTATTCTCCCTCAGTATCCTTGTGATGCCTAAAACCCATAAGGGTTGGGAGGTCTGTTAATTGAGAAAAAATGTATGTATAGGGGCCCAAAAATAATATCCCCAAAACATTACTAAGAGTCAAATTGTTTTAGAAGCTACACCTTTATCCAAAAACCTTCTTTGAAAGTGGTGCATCAAAATTTACTTCTGAGAAGTTACTTGCCATGTCCAAATTTAGGCTTGCACCATAAGTTGCATGTAAAATCATCCCTTCAAGACATGAGGCAAGCCTACCTAAAAGAATGGTTTCTATCCCTAGGGTTGTAATTGCTTGTTTATGTTAAAATTTCCAAATACATTCAAAATATATTGGACATCAAATTTTGTGATTTATCTAAAAAAACACTAAACATGATAGTTGAATCACAAACCCTTTGACTTAGTGTATTCTTGTGAAAGAAGCCCTATTTTTGCATTCCTTGAAAGGATTTTTCTTAAAGGTTTATGAATATTTCAACTTTGATATCAGGCTACATTGATCAAAGTATTTACATTTGGGAACTATGGCTTAGGTCTCATGATTTCATAACTTAAGCTATACACATGAAGGTCACACAAGTCCATGATTTTTGAGTCAATTCAGTGTTGTTGTATCACTTGCCATACTCCAAAAATAGAGAAATTGAGGAAAAACCAACTTTAAACCTGTGAAAATCCAGAGAAAGATTTCTCAAAAAAATTAGTTGCATTTTCTCTCACATTTTCTAGAGAAAATTCCAAAAAATTCATTGCATTTGCACAAAATTCCAATGCATTTGTCACATTTTTTGAGAAGTTTCCAAAAATTCATTGCATTTACTCTCTGTCCCAAAAAATCCACTGATGAAAATCACTTGCATTTGACAGAATCTAAGCAATTGCTATGGAACCCACACACTTTCTTTTATTTGCTCACATTTTCTTCCCATAAATAGGCATACTTGCCTCCAAGATTCTTGCATTTTCCAAAAGAAACTTTCTTTTGCTTGAGTAAGTATTGAATTTGACATAAACACACAGAAGTTGCACTTGCTTCCCATAAATTGGTGCACTTTCCTCCAATATGCTTGCATTTTCAAAAAGAAACTTGTTTTTTGCTTGAGTAAGCATTTCATTTGACAAAAACACATAGAATTTGAACATGCTTCCCATAAACTGGCACACTTGCATCCAAGATACTTGCATTTACCAAAAGAAACTTGCTTTTACTGGAGTAAGCATTGCATTTGACATAAATACACAAAATTTGCACTTGCTTTTCTAGCTCACATTTGCTTCTCCAAAACCCATGCACCTAACATATTTTTTGTACACTCTTAATAAATCTAGCCACTCTTATAGTTTTATGCATTTTCTTAGAAGCCAGTGCTATTGCTTTATCCTGCTAATAATTGGGAAAATAAACTGAAGTTGCTTACAAGATCATTGTTAGAAAGAAAAAAATTAGAAAGATAAGTTATATAGTACCTCATCCATTATTTCCATCCTCCTTGTTAGAAATCAACATCAAACAAGCCACTGGGATCATTCCTTCACTTAGACGTCTATTATATCAATAGTTACTTGGGTGATCCGGTGGATATTTTCAGTGAAAATTGAAGTGTCTCCATTCTCTCTAGAATCTACACCATCAAAAATATCTCGATGTCTTGATTCCAACGCAACTCGAACAGAGTGAAAAGGAGTCCGTTTGTGCGAGTTATGGCCAGTCAAACCTTGGGTCAAACTAGGATCAGAGGGCATCCAGGAAGCAAAAAAATGATGTCATCAAAAGTTGTCAAAGTTGGCATCATCACAAAGAGCTCATCGAGACAATTCCGATAGTGTTTGTTTCATCGAAATCCGACATTGTATGCTCAACTTATTAGTGGTCAAAGTTTGTAGTTGACTTTTGAGGTGGACTATATAGATGCTGATGTCAGCATTCCATATTGTATGGATGGTGAAGTGGATGAACCAATATTCAACACATGGCATCCATGTTAGCATTGTACAGAACCAATCAGGTGGCGACACGTGTCCTTTCCATACAGTCATACACACAATCAACATCCACATCAACGTAGTTAGCCTCGTCAGTGGCCATGTCATCGTCTAGTCAGTAGGCCATGTCATCAGACATGTCAACATGCCATGTTAGCTCCACATCGGCACCTAGTGGCAGACACATCGGCAGCTTAGTCAGCACCGTCAGCAAATCATGCTCTACCACGTGGCACCTCCTCGGCATGCCACGTGGCCTCCCTCTTGCGCTGGTGGACAAATAAGTTGTTGAATTTGTTAAAAATTTTGTTGGGGAGTTTCGAACCTCCCACTTGCCTGTGCTAAACATAGTGGCCTGGTCGTTCCACCAAAACCGCGGGTCTATCAAATAATGAGGAGCAGATTGTTTTGTTGTTTTAAAATTTGGCAAATGGCTATTAAAAGCTAGTGGCGGGGGTTGAACCCCCAACCACCGGCCTAACAAAAAACTAAGCCACTGGTAGGCCATCAAATGGCTTTAGTATATTAGATGGCATCGATTTGTTTTCTTAAAGTTCTAAAACCGAATGCTTTTAAAATTAAAACAAACTCCCCTAAACTATAACAAATAATCCTTTTTAAGGATTAACAAACTTAATAACCTCCTAAATAGAATACTCGAAACTAATAATTGAAAGGTTATCATAATTTGAAAATCATTAGGGGGATTCTTAAATAAAGATTTATATACAACTATGGGAGATTATCAAGATTTTTATGTATTTTGGAGAGATAAGGTGAATATTGTAAAATCAATTGGTTAAAGGCCAATTTGAGCAATTTTTATGTATTTAAAGGGGAGAGAGTGAGTGAGTTTGGAACTCATAATTTTCAAGTGTGAAACTCAGATTTTGCAAATTAGAGAAACAGGTGATAGGTGTTTTGAAAGAAGAGTTGTAAGGAGATTTTTGAGCCATTCTTGTACATAGGAGTTTTGTTATGCTGCCGAAGTGCTTGAAGGAATGTCTCGGTGCATTGTAATTGATTTTTGGAGATTAATCAGATTGGTCGTTCTCTATTGGAGCCGACTCGGAGATGTAGTCACGTTTGTGGCAAACTCCGTGATAAAACTCTGTTTGCATCTCTCTTTCTTTCTCTCACTTTCTTTCATTATGTTGTTATCACCTTGTCATTTTAATTATTGTAATTATTTCCATGAGTTAATTTTGTTCTAATTAACTTGGAATAATCATTGTAAAAGTTAAGCATTCGATACTACAAATAGTCTAGACCCTATACAGATCATTAGGACTCATAGATAGTTCAAGTAAGCTTTTCCACAACATATCCTCTAGAAAAGGAAGTGAAATATTGACCCTAGTCCTTCAACATTTTGATTTCCAAGAAGTAGCATCATTCCAAAACAACACTCACACCTTAGGGTCTTGATCTTCATAGTAACCATATCAAAACCATCACACTTGATGACCATCTAGCAACCAACTGCTCTAGTTCAACAACCAAACCTTGTTGCACCGATCTTCCAACCTAGTCTCACACACATTAAAGGTGAGCAAATTGATGTTATTAGTAGTTTAAGAACCTTCATATTTTAGAAGAACAAAACACCCAACCAATGGAGAAATACAACACAAATCTTAGAAGAAGAAGAAGAGAAAGCAGACATAGTAGTTGAAAGACCTGTGTTACCACCTCCTGTGTGGCAATAAACATACACTCTTCATGATCCCTAGCAAGAGAGAAATCCTTAGATCCAGAAAGAGAAAAATCCTTAGGCAGAAATACATATTATGAATTTTAAAGAACTGCTCTACCCTAAAGTTTTCCAAAGGGTACATCCAGAGAAGGTATCGCATCTATGAAAATAAACTAGAATTTTTCTATCTACACTTTGCACCAATAGGCCACATCTTTTCCAAAAAATAGGATTCAAGAAAACAATCACAAGAGCTTGGAAAATTTTTATGACAACTACAAGATCACAACATAAGAAAAACATGGAAGCAATCAAGAACAATGCTAGTATACCCCAACAAAAACCACAAACAACAAAAGTAACCCATATGGATATAAATTGAGTGACCTTATGATAAGGTATTGAGCACCATAACATCCCAAAAACATGTAAATCTATTACCCAAATCTAGTTTTGCCTTATACACCCATGGGGACAACATACACTACAAATGTCAATGATATTTCAACCACAGGTTACCCTAATCAAGGTTTTGGAGCATCTTTTCACATGGGTGATTTCAATCAAAATCCTCATCTATATCAAAATATAACTTATCAAGAGTCACAACAACAAATAGCAGTGTTGAAACACCAACAAAAAATTAACCTAAATGCACTTGAAAAAGAAGTTGAAAAACTTCCCCACAAGTTCTGAGTTCGACTCTGAGGCCCGGGATTACTCGATGCATGTGGTTTGCAAGCTATTGCATGCATCCCTAGGGGACTAGTCTCACCTCAAGCTTTCCCTGTAAAGGGAATGCACTAGGCTGAGTCATGGGGACACCCCTGGGTTACCAAAAGAAAAAATTTGACAAAATTTATCAACAACACTTTGGACACCCTCCAAAAAAGGGGTCACAATATCAACAACATCATGACACTTATAAAAAAATTGATTCATATCAGCAACAAAGTCTATTTCCACATAATCAAGTGAATCAACAAAAAATGCCAAAAAAAATCCACAATACCAAAGTGTACCTCAAGTGCAATATCAAAATGTACCTCAACCGCAGTATCAAGAAGTTTCACAACACCAAGGTGTACCTCAATACAATATCAAAATGTAACTCAAACATAGTATCAAGGAGTTCTGTAAAATCAAGACCAAAATAATCAAGAAAAGTCACAGAGGAAAAATTACCAAACAAAAAGTAAAGTCACCCCTTTGGGAGAGACTTTAGAGGTATCATGCATAAACTAGTACAATATGAACTTATTAGAATAAATGACAGTCCAACTTATGGTGAAACAAACTTTAAACTTCCTTGGTATAACAAATACAAACAATGTAAGTTCCACAAAATCAAAGGTCACCCAACGAACATATGTGCTATACCCAAACATCTCATTCAAGACCTTATTGATCAAGGAGAAATAGCTATTAACATTCAAGGGCCATCTACCAATGACAATATTGATTGTATCTCAAACTCAAAAGTTGAAAATAATGATCAAGAGTTATCTCTCACTGATCACATTGACAATGTCTCTACATCATCCAATGAAAAAGAGGACATACATCAAGAATTTAATCCAAAGCATGATCAAACTCAATCACCCAAGTCTAGCAATGATCCAGTCCAATATATGTTAACATCATCCAATCTCATGGTAGTACATATTGATAATCAAGAGAATCTTAATCCAACACTTATTCCCAATGCAAAAAATATAAGCCATGAGCTATCACCCATATGCCCACATTTTGATAGAATCCAAGGATCCTTTACAAGAAATCATTTCTTTGAAATTGACCCATGTCAAGAGCACGAACCAAAGAATATGGAAGATAATACCACACGAAGTCAAGATCAAGAATCCCTACCATCAAAATACTACAATGACTTGGTAGATATCTTCCAAGAAATCCAAGGTCTTCTAAAAGAAGAAAAAATCCATATGCCAAGCACAAATATATCTACCCATGAGATGCTTACTCCTAATGGACATGTAGATGATCTTCATCCAAGACAAGAGTCTCATACTTTTGATATCATAAAAAAGGAACAAGAGTCACCTACTCTTAACATATTTACACATGATCAAAGCACAGTAGAATCTATAGACATATTTAAAATTGATTAAGAAGAAGCATTAAGATTAGACACATCCTCCAGGTAGATTAAAGAAATCGAGTATGAAAATATGGAGCATGGTATCTTAAAATCAATAAAGAAAATTGATAATACTGAGCAACAAAACATTGGGTATGCAATAGTCAAAGCACCGATTTATCTTGAAGGGCCATTAAAATTTGATATTTTGCTAGATCAAGTTGAAAATATCAATCAAGAAGTTATCCCACATATTAAGGATCATATCAGTAAAGAAGATATCACATTTCAAGATCCACAACAAAGCAGAGAAAGATTAGCACCTTGTTTCCAAGGTAAGACATATCCTATTACAAATAAAATTTCTCAATAGATTAATTATCAAGACAGAAGATTAGGCCTACATGAATAGGGTATTTTACAACCAGTGCAAATTATTGGCACTCCTAATCATCAAGGTCTTGGTTATTCAACAATTAAAGGATCTAAACCTATCAATGATATCTCTATAATACTGGGGGAAATTTTATCTAATGCAAGCATCAGCACAAAGAGCACAAAGATTCCTTATGATGAAATTGCTACCAATGCTACAACTAGCCATTTCAAAATAATCATCCACACATATTTCAACCTTCTGATTGGGACCAACAACAAAAGAAAAAGCTATATCAAAGAAAGGAACAAGTTTTTGAAGCAAAAGAATTAACAAAACAAAATGTACAAGAAAAATATAAATGGATACAAAAGAAAAAGAAAGAAAATAATCCCTATCAAACTCCATTAGTCAAAGAAACTATGGGTAAAAATAAAAAAGGGACGTACAAGGTATATCAAGACGTTACTTCCAATCAAATATCCATATCCACCCATCGTTTCTCATCATCTCAAGTTTGGAAAATAAAAGGTTCCAAATTGTCAACCAATCCATCTAAATCTCATATCCCTTAATGCATTTCACCATCCAAGATATCCAAATCCCACATTGTTAGAATTGGCTATGGATGCCAAGACCTTGAGATCAAATGAAAAGCACAAAAGGAGAGAATAGAATGTGACAAGAATAAACTATATTCTTATCAATATGATTCAATGATATGATTGTGATATCTACAATGAGAGTAATCCCTTGGTTGTATAGTCAAGGTGAGATGCAAGATGTCATAGGATTATGACAAGAGTCTTAATCATATGACACAAGACAACTAATCACACTTACCTAGGTTCACATGTAGTACTTTTCAAAAGATAAGATAACAACTAATGACAACTAACACCTTCTAGAAATATTCCTTCCTAGGACCTAAGTAAACTTAACCTGTGTAAATAAGTCCCCTAGTAGTGAATGAACTAGGTACAAGACCTTATTTACACCAACACCCCCCCTTAAGTACAACTTAGGGAGTAGCAGAATATTATGCAAATGACACAAAGATGCAAATGCAATCTCTCACAAATAGAGAAAAGGAGAAAACCTTGTGAGAAAAAACTCCTCAAAAGATAGATGAAATACAAAAAATATATGCTCTCAATGATGAATGAGAACATAAAAACCCCATGTAAGGAAAAATACCCCCCCATAAAAGAGAAGTAGAAGAGAGACAAGGCAGCCCCCCCTCAATGTTGAGTCTCCTGCAATGATGGTAGAAGCTCAACCTTGAATGCTAAAGATGATCCAATCTCGCCAAACAACGTTCCTCCCCTTAGGAAGAAACAAAACCATGGATGTATGCAGAATGTTAGGACTATGGATGATGGATGATGTCTCTGAAGCATGCTCAAGTGTCTCCATGTTGATGTCAAAAGCTGATACACTCCAAATAGGTGTTCTAGGCCACATTGTTGAAGAGGACAATTCAGAATCTAGTAGAGATGAATGTAGAACACAATCCAAAGACAAGGATATCCCCTCTAAATACAAAGAAGCCTCCTCCAAATGTTGTCCAAAAGTATCCACAATCATGCCAAACTACAAGGAAAGATCATGTAGAGAATGAACAAGAGGGTCAAGTTGTTCCCTCACAACAATTGAAGAAGGTTCTTCTCCATCAAAGAGATGATGAATGTAATCAATAGTGTCCTCCAAATATGCAAGATGAGACTCCACAAAAAAGTCTGAAATACCTATCAAGAATTCATCTCAAGTACCCATATCTGGAAGACTATGTATGTCTTGCTGCATTGAATCACAAGGAACCCAAACTGTGGAATCACAAGAATCATCAACTGTAATAGTGGGTGGAGGAGATAGAATGCATGGCTCAAGTATTGGATCTAATGTGAGAACTCCCAAGTTCAAAAATCCAAATGTCTCCTATGAATCATGGTTCATATGATCAATAGTCAAAGGAAAAATGTCACCATCAAAAGAAAAATCTACAAGGGTATACAACCAAGATGAATGATCAACCACCCTAGTAGCAATGATCTCTCTAGTTTCCAAGTCTCAAATGATGACTGAATCAAGTTTGAACTCCATAGTTCTCCCATCTCCACCATGTGTAATCTAATATATGGAAATAAGATTGTTAATCAAATGAGGAACACACAAAACATCCTAAAAAGTGTTTTCCCCAAAACTAATATATCCCTTCCCAATTACACTCATGTATGTTATGTTTCCCATCAAGATAGGAGACATAGTACAAGGCTAAAATGAAGAGAATATTGACTGTGAAGATGCCATATGATGAGATGATCCTGAATCTAGAAGCCATCTCCCTAATCCTGGACATGAAAAAGCACAAAGAGCTTGACCTTTGTCCTTTTTAGACTATTTTGAAGGAGGGGGAGATTCAGACATTCTAGAAGGAAAATCAATGTGATTCTTTTTGAGAAGATTTTTCAACTCATCAATCTCCTTCTTATAACAATAATGTTCTTCATGTCCATCCTTCTTGAAACATGAAAAAGTAGGCCTCTCCTTCTTAGATGATTTCCCTTTGGAAGAAGATTTTTTATTTTCCTAATCTGAATGTGGTTTATTCTTTGCTTTATTCTATTTCTTATCTGATTCTTATTCTTTCACCTGACTAACCAAAAATTCCTGAGATTGAGAAGTCTTGATGAAACCCATTGAGATAAGATTTTGTTTCTCATGTATCAACATCTCAGAAAATGATGCAAATGAAGATGTAGTATATGCAATCCCCATAGTCAATATATGAGTATGAAAGCTAGAAACAAAATAAGCATAATCAATACCAAGTTTGTTCATTGTGTTGTAGACCAATTGAATGTCCTTCTTATCAATTCCACATTCTTTACACTTCTCTCTTAGATAATTAACCTTAGTGATGTAGTCTTGGATGTTGTCAAAGTTCTTAGGATCAAGGCTCATCAGTTCTTTATCAATTTGATAGCCTCTTACTTAATCTATAGTACCATACAATTTTTTCAATTTGTCCCAAGCTTCATGATAATTTTTACATGATTCAATTTGGAACAAACATTGAGAAACTAGTCTACGAAGACACCCAAGAGCTTTGGTATGTTTGATCATCCATTTTAACTTTTTATCTAAATCTGTAGGTTTAGGTACCTTATCTTCAACATATAGAGAGTGACCTTCTGTCATTAGAATACTCCATGCATTTTGATGCCATGTTGAATAATTATATGATGTGAGCAAAGGAAGCTTAGAATGATCCATGAAAATGAGAGAGCAAAAGAAAATAGATCAAAGCAATGCATCAAGAGACCCCCCCCCCCCAAATCACTCAATCAAGAAACCCCCCAAGCAATATCTGATTTGGCACTTTATATTTAGTGTGTTTACAATTGCTAGATGCCAAAAACAACAAGCTAGACTTGATCTTAGTGCTTATAGATGCTAAAATAGTCCATAGATTCAAGTAAAATTTTTGGTACAAAATTAGATCAATATGATCATACCATTGAAAATTATATGAAAAATCATGCACTTTAACAAAAAAATACACCCAAAAATGTTATCGTAGGAGAAAGATATGAGCTCCTGAAGTTCCCAAAATGAGGATGAAGCAACAACACCTATGAGAATCTATAATTTCTATAAAAAAAATATGCACTAAAAGTAAAAAATGATTGCACCACCATAAAGAGCGTAAAAAATTAGCCCAAATAAAAAAAAAAATCTTGAAAGAGGGAGTTAAAATGATTGAGATATGAGGCTTCAAAGTTGGACTAAAAAATCAAAAACTCCAACCGTGAGGGGGCAGAAAATTTCAAAACTACGCTAGCATCACCTTTTCATGTGCTTAAAACGGTCATATGACCATTCTGTGCTTGATGAGCTTAATTTTGATGGTCGTCTGGCCGTCACTGGGCTGGCTGACCTCCGCCGGAATATTCTTTAAACTGGCCCGAAATATTCTTTTGGAATATGCTCCAAAATTAGAATCTTGAATCTTCGGCGGAATTTGGGTCAAATATTTTGAGCTGGAATCTTTATGTTAACCACCAATTTATTAAGACTTTGTTGGCTTTTGAATGCTAGCCAGATTTTTTAAGATTGTTGGCTGCCGATATTTTATTGAGCCGATTGGAATTTGAAGTTGACCTACCAAAATTTCTTTAAAAAAGAGATGTCAATCTTTGATTTGACAATAGTACAGGTGGTGAGTAAGCCACAACCACATGGCAGATGGGTGAAGGCCAGAGTACTGCGAGTTGTACCCTCCACAAGTACAAGGTACAACAGGTCTGTAGACTATAAAGTCTATTGACTATACAAATATTTTTTTTTATTTTTAATAAAAAAAATCTTTCACAAATATTCAATCGACCTGAATTGAATTTAAAAAAAAAATTCAAAATTTTTCGATAGAATAAAAATATTTTTTTTCTTACAAAAATTGTACCATAGTTGTCATTATGACTCTTGGGGCTCATACGGCTCTTCGGAAATTTTTTTTTACCTCACTGGACAACTTGCTCTGATTTGGATGATTTGGTAGTTGATCATAGGGTTTTTGGCCCTTCTGGATATGATGGCAAGGTCGGATTTGACCCAAAATTCTCCAAAATTGTAGCTACCTTCTAGATCTAGCAACTACTCTTCAGCTTCAAACCCTCATAGATTTGGCCTTGTATGTCCGATTTAGAAAAAACAAAAGGAAATTTAACTTTCTCGAACCTTCTGGATGCAATGGTGAGCTTAGATTTGCACCAACAAGCTTCAATTTGAACCTATAATAAAGAGCCACAAAATGGAACACCCCCAAATCTGATATCTCTCTTCAAAAAAGGACTCTCCAATGGCACCCAACCTATTCTGATACCATGTTAGAATTGGCTATGGCTGCCAAGACCTTGAGACCAAATGGAAAGCACAAAAAGAGAGAATAGAATGTGACAATAATAAACTATTTTTCTTATCAATATGATTCAATGATATGATTGTGATATGTACAATGAGAGAAACCCCTTGGTTATATATCCAAGGTGAGATGCAAGATGTCATAGGGTTATGACAAGTGTCTTAATCATATGACATGAGACAACTAAACATACTTACCCATGTTCACATGTAGTAGTTGTCAAAAGATAAGATAACAACTAATGACAACTAACACCTTCTAGAAAGATTCCTTCCTAGGACCTAAGTAAACTTAACATGTGTAAATAAGTCCCCTAGTAATGAATGAAGTAGGTACAAGACCTTATTTACACCAAAACGCATTAACCAAGCATTGGGAACAAATTTTTATCATAAGGATTCTAAGGGAACTCTATCATGATGTGTGCATCAAGATAATGTTAACTATAATATCGACAAGGAAGATAAGAATTATCAGGGGTTACATTCAAGCACTTGTATCCTAGCAAAACAACTCCTCCAAGTAGGATATTGTTGCCACATCATGACAACAACAACAACCATATCAACACTAGCAACATCTACATTAGCATGACCAGGTGGTTTAATATGAGAAAAATATGGTCACCATAGCGAAAATTGGTAAACAGGTGTTTTGTGTGACATCAAAAATCAATAAAAAGAAATGGAAAAATCAAGAAAATACTCAAGAGAAAAATCATCCTCCAATGAAAACCACTATGGTGGCGCTTTGGACAAGTACCATGGTGAAAACCTAGAAAATAGGTGTCATGTGTAGAATCAAACATCTATGTGCACCATTTTAGGTGGAAGCATCTTAGCCCATCCATTTTTATCAAAATCCAACTTATCTTGATCTTGAAAAATGTTTGGAGTACACTTTACACTTGCTTATGGAAAACATCTTGACATGGGTAACTATCATTGATCCTATTCTATCTAGCATTATTTAAGCCATGAGGAATTTTCTGAAGGGGCATACTCTATCAAAACATACTATCCTATCACAAGATAATCCATCATTGCTAGATACTAGGGGAAAGTACTTACATATTGCTTCAGAATAAATCTTGATCTATGTCTTCTAACACATGTGATCTAGGCATTGTCCCAATAACAAGGTGTACCACCAACACACCATCAGGGAAACCTTTGAAATAGTTTGTCCCAACAAGGTATACCACCAACGCACTATCAAGGTAACCTTCAAAATAGTTCATCCCAACAACAAGGTGTACCATCAACACACTACCAAGGTAACCTTCAAAGATACCAACAAAATGGATTATTCCAAGTCACTAAAAAATTCTAAGATATCAACAATTACTTGAACCCTACAACTAGTTCAAGAAAGATTTTCCACAACATATCCTCTAGAAAAGAAAAGTGAAATATCAATCCAAGTTGTCAATATATCTAGGAAAAGGGTAAAAATTAAAAAAAAAGAAAAAATACAAAAAAGTCAAAAAGAAAGAAAAATAGTAAAGATAAATAAAACATTATTTAAGTGAAAACCACTTTGTGGCACTTTTAGAATACCTACCATAGTGAAAACCTAGCAAACAAGTGCTATGTTTGAATAAGAATTGCATCATTATCTATCAGTACCATCCACATCATCCACCCATCCATTTCATAATAAAACAGTGTATCCAACCATGGCTTGTTACTAGTTGAGGAAAGTAGTATTGTCTTCATGTGTTGTTGTAATGGTTTTTGGATTGTGGAAACTTGATATCATTAGAATTGTGTTCAACTGGGGGAAACTTCTTGAAGCTGGTCATAGGTTAGATATTTGAACATCCTATCATGGTCATAAAATAGCAAAAAGCAAAAACATCTGAAAAATAGCAAAATCAGAAAAATCCAGAAAACAACAAAAATCAAAAACATGTGAAAACATCAAAAACAAACAACAACATTGGATTATTCCTTCACTCAAATAGTCTAAGATATCAGCATTTGCTTGAACCTCATAGCTAGTTCAAGTAGGTTTATCGAACATATCCTCTAGACACAAAAGTGGAATATCAATCCAGATTATCAATGTTGTTTATCCAAAATCAATTTATTCTTTGAGTCAAATGGTCAAACTATGTGGTCTTTGTGTGTACAATGTAGGCAAGGCTAAATAGCCCCTGAGACCCTAGTTCAATCCCCTTAGGTTTTTATCATGCTTTATTTCAACTTAGTCAAAAAATTCAATATCCCAAAATAGTCAAAAAAATTCAAAATCCAAAAACAATTAAAAAATGCAAAATCCAAAAACATTCACAAAACATAAATAGGTAAAAAGAATTCAATCCAAGTGAACCATGAGCCTTTTCATGTACAATGTAGGAAATGATTATCTTTGATGAGCCCCCGAGGCCCTAGGTTAGTCCCCAGAAAACAATAAAAAGCATCATAAAACTCAAAAAATCAAAAAAAGACCCATCCCCATCATCCCAATCCATAATAAACTTTTCACCCATAATAAAAAAATTGTCAAACTCACCCTTTCACAAAACAAAGAAAAAACAAAGCAAACATCAAAAGCTAGAACTTTCAAACAAACAATCGCAAAGCTCTGACTATAAATAGACAAAAACAATGCGAAAGTATCAACTACCTATTGTTTGACAACGTACCAACAACATCCTGAGATATGCCTTGATAGATCCATTCCTACAATAGACATGGTCAATATTGAATAATAGCCTCACACAATAGACATGATCAATATCGAATAATAGCCCCACCCTCAAACAAATATGGCAAGTGATATTGCAACTTTGTTTTTATCTTTTTGTAGTCTTATTTTTATGATTTATTTTAGTGACTCATTCATGTGATCTCTCAAGGATGTCGATAAGGATTTAGAGAAGAAGGAATGGGGGAAATTGAGCATCATTTCGATTTGATGTTTGTATTATGTTTTTGTAATACTACAATGATGAATACTTGCTTTATTAAGTGTATGTGCAAGAGAGGGGGACATACCACATTCAAGGCCCCAGGTCATGGAGAGCTAAGAGCGGAAGGCTTCCCTAACTTACCTCAGCTTAACGAGGTATTAGGAAATGTGGGATGAGAATGATGAGGACTATAAGATCCTTAAATCACTCTACAAACCTGAAACACAAAATGGGGCTAGGCGAGCCAATTTTCGGGTTTAACTATGTGGCTTAGGAAGCTCTCTACCTAAGGACAAAAGGGTGGCACGTTGGTGTCTCTCAAGTGTTTTGGCATCCATACAACCAAGGGACTAAGAAGCAAGGTCAAACACTAGAAAATGGACTAACAACCTATCTAACTACTTCCAAAGGGCCAAAACAAAGCTATGAAGTAGGCAAGATATGTATGAATATGATAAATTAAATAAAAAATAGTTATGTATATGTCTAAAAATGGTCATGGTTAATCAAGCTTGTTAATTAATTAAATATAAATTATTTAATTAATCTTCTAAAGTCATCTACATATAAATAAATTTAATTATTTATTTATATTGTTCACTTTTATAATTCTTCTACCTTAATTAAATAAATAACTTTATTTAATTATTACCATCTTCCATATTCCTCTTAATTAAATTAAATAAATTTTATAATTTATTTATATTAATTATCATGTTATTCTAAATTTGAATATTTGAATTTAAATAATGGAATATTCCTCCAAACACCCTCTTCATCTCATAGTTAAATTAAATATTATAAATATTTAATTTAATACCTTTTCTCACTCCACACATAGTTAAATATTTTAAATATTTAATTACCTTCTAAATTCATCTCTCACACATGATTAAATATTACTTATTTAATTACGCAAACTTCTAAATTCATCTCTCACACATAATTAAATATTACTTATTTAAATATGTAAACTTCTAAATTCATCCTCACATATAATTAAATAAGTTTATTTATTTAATTATGAAATTCATTCTCAACTCATTCTTCAAATGGAAACCTTCCTTTAGTTCTGAATGAAAAAAAATTGAAGAGGAAACTTTCTATCTCTCTCTCGACTTTCAAAAATCTCTCACCGTTCATCTCGACAAGCTTGATCTGAACCGTTGATCACAACAGCCAATCAGGTTCTTTCAAAAACTCTTTAAATACATGTGCAAATCCAAGCATTGGTTACGAACACACATACGCAATTACACTTACGCATTTGCATCTTTAGCATTTTATCAATAATCATATCTTAGCAATAATCTGATCATGAAATGGCATAATCTTGCATTTTAGTTAAAATCACATTCTCTGGTAGTCCATTTCGTTGAGCTTGGCATACTAAATCTGAGAACAACTTGAACCAATGAAACGTTGGAGATAGAGAGCAATAGAATGACTTTGAAGAAGCTGCAAACAAGAGTTTGTTTATATTTTCTTTAAGTTTCTTTGATATAAAGTTTTATTGAAAATGTTTTGAATTCATTATGATAGTCATATTTTCATACACACATAAAATGGCGCCCACCGTGGGGCCTATGCCCCAATTTTGACTTTTTTCTGTAGAACATTCTGACAGGTTCCCGCATTTTGGAGTTCGGCTTTCAAAAAAAATTGGCATTTTAGCGCATTCAACACTTTCTACAGCGCATCTGGGAATTTAATGTTTCAATTTTTGTAGGAATTTCAGCGCATCTGAGGACTGTTTTGGTGCTTCTAAGGGTTAATTTAGCGCATCTGAGGGATAGAATAGCGCATATAGTCTCAATATGTCTAGAGTTAAATCTACATTTAATTAAAGTAGCACATTTAAGAACTATTTTAGCACATTTAAGGTAGATTTTAGAGCATTTTTTTTTATAAAAAGAGGGTAAAAACTTTATTGAATCAGAACAACATTACAAAGTCAGAAGAAAGAAGCCACAAGGGGCCCAACAAAACAAGAATTAATTCACACCCAAGAAGCACCTCATATCCTCAACAACCCATTCCTCAAGAACAGGGGCCATGTCATTTGGAAGATTGCCCCAACCATCCACATACCAAGAATTAGTCCTCTACATTGCCCATCTAGCCAGTCCATCAGCTACCCTATTCCACTCTCGCAGAATATGGAGAAAAACAATGGACTCCAAAGAAGAGCACATAGAAATAATCTACTTGACAACCACAGCAAGCTGCCAATTCATATCCTCTAACTGTCGCTTATGCAACATATCAATAACCACCTAAGAATCAGACTCACAAATGATCTGCCACCACCCAAGGCCAACCGCACGCTCAATCACCATAAGGATAACACTAGCCTCCATAAGATTATTGGTATGCAAACCACAATACATAGAAAAGAAAAACACCGCCACTCCCAAGCTGTCTCTACCAATACCGCCAACTCCAACATGCCCAGGATTACCCCTAGATGACCCATTTGTATTGATTTTTAGCTCCCCTAGAGTAGGCGAACACCAGAAACCATTACGAGCCACCCTCTCGCGACCACGCCTATGATGCACATTGCCCAAATTTCTCCTATCCCTAGCAACAAGACCTAGGTAATTAACAGCACCCAAGTCCCCAGGATCAACTGGCACAGATAAATCACACTTTGCAGACAAAGTCTCCTGTAAAGCCCCAAGAATCTACCTCCAAAGTTGCTCCAAGATCAATTTTTTATCTAAGAAAATCCATCTGCTGTGCTCCAACCAAACATGCCAAACAATCAGACTAGGGCCAATGCTCCAAGCAATTTTAAGAAAAGAGGTTTTGGTAGGAGATGATCCCCATCTCCTCCAAAAATCATCCAAGGTAGAGACATGGCAACACGGTAAGCTCTAGAGATTCCATCAGTGATGCCAGATATCCTTAGCAAAGGAGAATTGAAAAAAGATATGCGCGAAGCATTCTTCATGCTGACCACACAAAACACACATGGAAGGGCCCTGAAACCTCCATTTCCAAAGATTGTCCCAATAAGACACTTACCTTGGACAACGAGCCAAGAGAAAAAATTACACTTAGGCCAAGCAAATTTATTCCAAACATGCTTCCACCAAGGAACCTCAGAGCTCCCAAAGACCTGTTTATCCAAAACCTGATAACCAGAGGCAACCGAAAATTTACCTCGCAAATCTGGACCCCAAGCAAGCACATCTCTCTGAAGAAGAGAGTTACAGGTGTGATCTGAAAGAATCTTAGCAAGCACTTGACAATCCTCCAAACCCCCCCCCCAGGAGGCCAATCATGAGGGTCCTTCCACCTAGACATAGTAATCTGACTCAAAGAATGTTGAGATTTGAAGTCAGCCACATGAAACCAACCTGCCTCCTCAAAAATTTGGCACAAGTCTTGAAGGTGGGGATGAGAAGACAAAATAGGGGGATGTCCATCCCAAGAGTCATGCCAAAAGAGAGCTTCCCGACCCCCATTACAAATCCAAAAAAGGCCTTGTTTCACAAGCTTGGCACCCCGTTTGAGGGTACTCCAGATCATAGAACCTTTCCCCTCCAGACTGAATCTTACAACCTCCATGCTTTCCACCGCACCCAAATATTTGAGGGTAAGAATTTTAGCCCATCACATATGTTGTTGTGAACGCCAACACCAATACAGCTTAGCAGCCAAGGCCTGCCCATTCAAATCAGTCCATCGTAGACCAAGACCTCCCTCCTGCTTCGGCCTACAAACAACATCCCATTTCACCAAGCTCCACTTTCTATGAAGAAGGTTGCTAGACTACAGGAACTGACGAGACAATCTCTCGAAATCTTGAATAAAACTTGATGGAGTAGAAAGAACAAAGCACCTATAAAGAGGGAGAGTCTGGATCACAGACTTTAGAAGAGTCATTCTTCCAGCTAAAGAAAGCCACCTGCAAGTCCAATAGCTGACCAATCTTTGAAACTTGTCAAGAGTCTCTTGCCAAAACCTTTTAGGGAGAGAAAAAATAGCAAGAGGGATTCCAAGATAGAGAAAAGGAAGCGAACCGATCTAGAACCGAAGAATACTAGCTAATCTCCTTTGGATAACCTTAGGAGTATGGAAGAAGTAAATGAGAGACTTCCTCTCATTAGTGCGCTACCCAGAGGCCACCAAGTAGCTGTCCAAAACACTACGCCAGTTCAAAGCCTCCTCAACCCTTGCCCTACCCATCAAGGCAGTATCATCAACAAACTAAAGATGAGACTGAGGGGGAAGATCATTTCCTCAATTCCAACCCTGAATCAAGCCACTAGCTACCTGAGCACAAATAAGCCTTCCCAATCCTTCTATAAGTAGGATGAATATGTAGGGCGACAAAGGATCTCCCTGTCTAATGCCCCTAGAAGCACCAAAAAACTCAGTGGGCTCACCATTGAGAAGCACTCAGAAGGAGGAAGAAGTAACACAACTCCTAACCCATTCAATCCAATCATTAACAAAGCCAAAAGCTCCAAGAATCTTAAACAAAAAGCTCCATTTAACGTGATCATACGCTTTTTCCATGTCCAGCTTGATAAACATAGATTTTTCTTTTGAGGATTCCATAGAATGGATGGTCTCAGCTACAATCACAACACCATCCATGATCTGTCTACCAGCAACAAAACTCCCTTGCTCCTCAAAGATTAAATCACCAAGCCAAGGTTTTAGCCTTTCAACAATCAACTTAGTAATAATCTTATAAACAACATTACATAATGCAATAGGCCGAAAAAGATCCAAAGAATTAGCCCCCTCCTTCTTTGGAATGAGAGCTAAAAAAGGTGCATTCAGAGACTTCAACATTTTTTTATTCATGAAAGATTCCTTAACAACCTCTAAGAGGTCCATCTTAACCACCTCCCAAAACTCCTAAAAGAATTCAACAGGGAATCCATCAGGCCTCGGTGCTTTACCTTTCTTCATCTGGAACACAACATTCTCAAGCTCCAACAAGGTAATAGGAGAAAGCAATGATTCATTCATTTCATTAGACACTAGCTGTAGGATACAATTCAAAATCCTTGTTTCAGCCTCCTCAGCTAGAGGCGAATCCTCAGAAAATAATGAAGAGAAATACCGAATACATTCCACAAAGATAGAAGCAGAAGAGGACGAAATTTCCCCATCAGACAACACAAGAGAAGAAATAACATTACCTTGCCTTCGGTCTTTAATTGAGTTGTGAAAAAAAGAAGTATTCCTATCACCAGCCTGAAGCCATTCAATATGGGACTTTTGTTTCCAAAAAATTTCTTCTCATAACTCCCATTCCTCTACCTCTTTTGTTGCAGCAATCTCTAACAAACTCAACTCTTTTGTTAGGCCTTGATCACGAATCTGCCTAATGATTAAGTCTAGATTATCCGGAGCCTTCTATTTTTCATGAAACAAATTACCAAAATGTTGCTTATTCCATCTTTTCAACTTGTATTTGTCGTATTGTAACCTCTTTGAGAATGAGTACATAGCAGTGCCATAAGCTGGCTTCCCAAGATCCCACTAGCCAGAAATCATATCATGAAGAGACTCATCCCGAAGCCACATGAGTTAGAACTTGAAAGTATGTCTAGCACATCATTGAGGCACAAAAACCATAAGCTTAATTGGCCAATGGTCAGAGCCTCGACAATCCAATATTTCAGAGCTAATCATCCACCTATCCGTCATCCAAAAACTGGACACCAAAAATCTATCTAGTCTTTCAGAAATAGCAGCATCTCCAATTCTCCTATTATTCCATGTGAAGACTCCATTAGTTGGCTTGACATCAACTAACCTCAAAAGAGACATATTATCCTATAAGAGCCTAGAGGAAGGCTCCAAATGAGCACTACCTCCTCTCTTCTCTTCTAAAGAAATGATAGCATTAAAATCACCAGCCAGGATCCAAGGCATGTAAGGATCCAAAGACCTCACATATCTAACATGATCACACAGTTGCGCTTTACCTTGGAAATCAATCAGAGCATATATATTAGAGAAAATAACTTTCTCCCATGACTCTAAATGAGAAGCAACACAAGAAATCAAACTCTAACAGGAGATCCACCAAATAAGACTAACCTTTCGGGGATCCCAAAAACAAGCCACTCCACTAGAATTACCAAAAGTACCCAGACATTGACATTGGCCATGACCCCAAATCTTAGGAGCCACACCTAACATACTATCCACTGATTACTTAGTTTCCTGCAAGAAAATCACATCCAGAGAATGAATGCGGATCAAATCTTGAATAGCCTTTTGTCGAGGGATGCTATTCATACCCCTCACATTCCAAGAAAGAACAATCATCATTGGGGTTGGGAAAAGTGAGCATCAATATTCTTCACTGAACCAGCCTCAACCAATGTCTCTCTAGCAAGCTTCACCTTTTCTTGGTCCTTTTTGTGACCAACCTTAACTAATTTTTCAAGAATCCCTTTCTTAAGATATTTTTGTTGCACACCCAAAATAGAGGAATAAGGTTTAAACTTACCTAAATCAGGGCTATCCCGAGCCTCCGAATAGACCTTACCAACACCAGAGGGGCCACCAGAAACAACAACCACCCCATCCCCTGCACCAAGAGCTAGAGCAGAAGGAGCTAGACCAGACACCATCTGAGGATCCTGGTCACCAAGCTAATCCACTACAGGGATCACCGAAGGCTGTACCTCAACCAACTCCTTAGAACTAGAGCCATCCACCATCTGCATGTCAGTTATAGACCCTTCCTCCTGAACTAACCCATCCAAAGCCTCAAATCTATTGAAAGTGTCCCCTTCCTGTCTATCCTAAAAAGGCCTCTTTTGGCCCCGACCTCGATTGCGAGGTTTAATAGGAACAAAACCATCTTTGTCCACTGCCAAGCCCTGCACTAGATCCTTATCCTTTTCCACCCTCAGATTAGATTAGGTATCCACATTAATTGTACCTCATGTACTAAAAGCCTGAGGACACCTCCGTAGCAAATGCCCATATTCATGACATAGCTGGCACCGAAAAGGAAACATTTCATAATCTAATGGTTGAGTCCAGGAATTAGAGCCAAGAGTCAAATCAGTAGAATAAGGTAGAGGATAACTTAGATCAATCTTGACACAAACCCTCACATAAGAAAATATTCTCTTATCCAAAGTATGTTGAGACAGACCAATAGGCTTACCTAGCAATAGAGCAATTGATTGTAAAATATCAGTTCTCCAACATTCAAGTGGAAACCGAGGAAGGCAGACCCAAACTGGGACCCTAGAAGGAAACTCTTCTACCGAATTAAAGCCTGCATGCCATGGTTTTATGAAAAGACCTACTTGGTTATAAAAATAAGGCCCCCTTCAAATGCCTTATTTCGATCTGAAATGCATGAGAAATCTACCAAAAAGAAATTGTTTACAGCCAACAGAACATCAAAGTCACTCTCCGGAGACCATGTCTTGCGGATCCAAGTGTCCAAGAAAGAAAGAGAAACCCTCACCCCCATAAACTTACAAATCAAAACATGCTTGTTGTAGTAATCTAGATCTTCAGCTATCGCCTCTGATTGAATCACCAACATAGGACAAACTTGCGCCCTCTCCAAGCATCCATTTACCTTATGCATTTTAAAGGTATTCGATTTTGTCCAACCCTCTCTAGAGGAAGCCCCATCACTAGCCTCTATCATAGAATTATCTCCCCTCACCTCACCAATTGATGCATTCATTGCCAATGAAACCACCCACCAAAAGCACCAGCCAAAAACCCCAAACCAAAACCAACCCACCATAGTTACATGCAAGAGAAAATAACTTCAAGAAACACCACCTAGCACAAGGAAGCAACCAAATCTCCACCCATCTAGCAAAGGAGAAGGAGATCACAAACAATGAGCAACCCGGGCCGCATCCGTACCACAAATTTTAGAGCATTAACTGTTGTGTCAGTTAGAGATTTAAATCTGCATTTAATTAAAGTAGCACATTTAAGGACTTTTTTAGCGCATTTAGGATTTTTCTATAGCGCATTTAGGGTTTGTTCCTGCACATCTAAAATCTATTTTGGCATATATACGGTTTGTTTCTGTGCATATGGGTTTTGTTTCTATGCATTTGTAGTCTGTTTCAGTGCATCTGGAATTTGTTTCTGTGCATCTGGGTTATAACACAAAATAGGATTCTGAGTCTAATGCATTCTACAGATAGGATCTTTTCTGGTTTAAAATGAATCAATCTAGGATAGTCACCACACTTTGATCATATAGTTAAAAATGAACCCCATGTTAGTTGTGAAGCAATATCTTCAGTTAGTTAAATCATTGTGATTTGGTGCATTAAAATGAATATGTTTACTCTGCTTGATTGTGCTTGAAAGTGGTAGGTGACTATGCTCTCACTTTGTGCAAACTAGGTGATCAAAAAGCCAGACCCACTTCATCCCTTTATAACCCCTATGCAATAACTGAAGTATCCTCTCCCCTTGTGTAGTAATGTGATCCTGGGTGTAAGAGAAATGATTATTGCCTATAGAAATTGGGCATGCCTAGGGATTTCATTACCCCAACGTGACTCAAACTGGAAATGGAGCTAAATCCAAGCTACCCCTGACAGATATACAAATGTGAATCTTAAGGGAAAACCTAAGATTATGAGTGTGAATGTGTCATACGGACAGAGTAGTACTCCCATAAACCCTGTTGAGCTTAACTTCTTCAAGCTGGAGTGCCACCTAATTGGTGATTAATCTCTTGCCCCATGTATGGCCACTCAAATGGGGGTCCCGAATAAACACCATTATTTAGTAAACCAAAAACCTTCTATTTGCTAGTGCAACACCGGTTGGTGTGAAGGCATCCACACTTTTTCAGTCTGTAGTAGAGGTGATCAATCTACCATGAAAGTTTCATGGGGGTTGGAAGCTTGGTTGGCCTGAGAAGAGAGTGCACTGTAAGGGGGAGCTCGTGTAGCCAAGCTTCTGAATTCACACGCTACCGATATGCGACTGGGGAAACCCGTGTTAAATCTAGCAGATATTGTCCTAGCTTTACCATAGGATGTGCTTGATTTATCTATGTTTGGTTACATTCCATTTAATTTAGAGTTTGTTGTGTTTTCATTCACATTAATTCAAATAAAAGATCATCTGAAATGAACATGAAAAATAGCCACTAAAATCTTTCACACACCTGACTTTCTGACATCTTTGATATTCCTCCCATGCTTAGAGAGTGGGAATCAATGAAATTTTTCAAGAAATCAGTTTCCAATAGGATCAAGAAACCCAAGAAAAATTTAGGGTACAAGAAAACATTGCAAAGAAGAAATTTTTTATACAAAATTCGACACGTCTTGCTTCATTACCGCAGATTTCTTCATAGATACCAAGACTTTGTTAGGGGATTCATTGACAAGTACATTGTAGATCCCTTGGATTCTCGAGCTTATTATCAGATATTAGCTCTATCTCAATGACATAATATTAATCAACCTCTTGAGTTTGATAATATACCACAACCTTCTATTGTATATCCATCACATCCCAGTCAAATCCTTTAGTGATCTTAAACCCTTTCTTCGAAAAAAAAGATCAAATCTTTAAGAGTGCACTTTTCAAACAAATTTATAATTATTGATTCAACTTCCCCAACAGGATTCTGACATCCTTCATCATTGGAAGCCACAATAAAAATTTAGGAACATCTTTGATCATATCATAAGATTCACATCTTATCAGATCAAGATATCATCATCATCGTACTTGTCAGAATTGTGATCTAAGTTTAGAAGAACTCTTCAAAATCATATGTCTATCTTTACAAGATCTCAATACAATAAATTGAAGGACGCAATCCAACAAGGTCATACCCAAAACACTCAAGAAGGATGTGGAAGTAGTAATCCTCTTTACAGTATAAGTTGTAATCCACTTTTCAATGATGACATGGATAACAGAGAAGAAAATCCATTCCACCAATATAGAGACACGAGCGAGATGAAGAACATCTGAGAGAGGCTGAACAAGATCCCAAATTTCACAAAGCCATAGAAAAGATCTTGCAACGTGATAAACAAAAATATTTCCTCTATCTAGCTGACCAAGGAGCTAAATTGCCTCATGACTTTGATACTAAGAATTTGAAGAGCAAACCTGAGGAAATACCCCTATATGATCTTAGTGCTTTGACTCAACAAATTAAGGCACTTCAAGGACAAATTAAAGAGTTACAAGGGGGAACCACAACAAAGAAATATACTCTTGACGACATTTGTCCTTATCCTTTCAATCGAAGTCTCAACATGATTCCATTTCCCAAACATTGTGAAATTCCAAAATTTGATCGTTATAATGGGAAATTAGATCCAATCGATCATGTTAGAGACTTTCAAAACATGACTTCAGAGTTTGCTCATGAGGACACTTACTTGATGCATTTGGTTCCTAAGAGTCTTGCAGGTCACTCTATGGAATGGCTATCAAAAATCACACCTCCTGTCAATACATTCAAAGAATTAATCAATCTGTTCATATCACAATATGCGTACAACATCCAACATCGAATCACTATGATAGATCTTTGAAAAGTTGCGCAAAAACTTGGTGAACCTTTTATTACTTTTCTTCAGATATGGAGAAGAATGTTCGCTAGATATCCCCATCCTGTTCTTGAAAAGGAAAAGATGGTCACCTTCATTAACAGCTTAAATTCATAAATGAGCTATCATTTGAATTTTCATTGTCCTCCCTCTTTTGATAAATTGATTGAAGATGCTATAACCATTAAAGGTGCTTTGGTCAAAAGAGGAATAATGAAACTTGACAAGGATAATCCTAGCTCATCCAATCATCATAACAATCAAGACAAGTCTAAATTTTGGACCTGCAACAAGAATGTGGCGAATGATGGTGTTGTTGATGTGAATCATGTCTCAACTAAGCCATTTTTTCTTAGTACTCCAAGTGATCCTCACAACAACAACTATAACAATGTCAACTCAGTTATAAATCAATGAAATAATCCTCCTCCTCTGAGGAACAATGTGAATCAACATTCTACTCCCAATCAAGGGACTGCCAACAATCAAGGTTACCGAGGAACCACTAACAAAAACAACTCCTTAGGGAATACCTCGAATACAAATCCACAACGATTTTCATTCTTCTCTAGTAGAAGAACTTATACTCCACTGGGTTAATCTTTGGAATTTGTATTCAAAGATTTGATGGCTAAAAATTTCATTACCTTGCCACCTCAATGAAACTATGAACCCAATGTGAAGTCTCCATCATGGAATGAGGCATACTATTGTGAATATCATCGGTGCAAAGGTCATCGCACAAATAACTGTCAAGCCTTGAAGAATACCATTCAAGACTTAATCGAAAATGGCACCATCACAATAGAAGGACATCAACAATCAAATGAAGACCACGAATCATTTCACAACCCTTTTTCCAACTATCAAAAAGGTGAGTCTTCTGAAAAAAATGTGAATCATATTGATGATCCGATAATCAATCATATCTACACTGACGACGAGCATATCAATGTTATAAAAGTCAAGGTAAAGATGGAATATAGGAAGGTCAACGCACAACAAGGGCACAAGCTAAAGTTGTCTTAAAGGGTACTTCTTCAAAAACCACTATGCCCCTACCTCAACATCAGTATGATTTAGTCAACCAACTTCAAAGAACTCCTGCTCAGATTTCTTAGAACTCTTAAAGATTTCCCCAACACAAGGAAATTCTCAAAAAATCCCTCGTTGAAACAACTAAATCCACTGATTTGGATGTGGACCAATTTCAAGCCATGGTAGGACACTTTTCCTCATCCACATTCCTTTCATTCTTCAAAAAAGATGATGTTTCCATAACTCATACCCATAATTCATCATTATATTTAGAAGTCATGGTTCACAAGTTTCATGTCAGACAAGTTCTAATAGATGGAGGTGCTGGTTTGAACATATGTACCATGAATTTAGTTAAGGCTTTAGGATTTTCTGAAGACTCCATTGATCTCAAAATAAATATTACCATTAAAGCCTACGATGATGAGGAAAGAGCATCCAAGGGTCTAATAATGCCACCAATCAATGTGGGCCCTATTATAAAAAATATTTTATGTCAAGTATTAGACCATGATCTTGCATACAACATCTTGTTGGGTCATCCTTGGATCCACGAAATGCAAGCTGTCCCATCCACATATCATCAATGTCTTAAGTTTCCTTATGATGGACATGAAATCACAATATCAACTGATAATTCAAATATTCAAACTTGTGTCAATATCAAAGCCAATCAAGATACTTTGGTTCCTAACAATCGAGAAGTTCGTGCTAGTACTTCTCTCAAGATTGACACACAAATCAGTCAGTTAGCCAATAGTTTTGACAAGAAATTGAAATTCAAGGACCATGGAGTTGGGGAGTACTCTCTCTGTTTGGCTAATTTACCTACATCACCTCGGTCACATGGACACCCTTCTATCACACAACATCAAATATCAACAACATCAACATCAACGCAATCACCAATAGACCCAAGCACAAATTTTAATGGATGATTCATCAAAGAAAAATTCCCCATGGAAGATCCTAAGGATAGAGAAATTATAAATTAGCTCTATAAAGATGAAGATGAGGCAATTTTTAATGTCAAATTACCAATAGATAGATATGGAAAAGAGTATTCAATCATGCAGAAGATGGGCTATGATAAGGGTTCTATCGGAAAAAGGAAAGGAGTAGTTGAGCCTATTCACCTTTGAGGACTTACTGTGAAAGAGAAAACCAGATTAGGCTATGATACTAACTCAAAAGAAAAAATATCTAAACAACTACATGACACTGTCTTCACATTGCAAGAAGGTTCAAATTCAAGAGAAGCATTTTTTGCCACAATTTAGAATTTCATGGATAATAGCTCTGACATAGACTCTATTAAATATGAATGGGACACCATTTACAATGATGAGTTTTGGAAGGATAAAAAGGTTGATGTAATACACAAGTATACCCCAACTCTAATCGAAGGTGAAGGGTTAGGGTCCCAACCACAACAATCTGAACTACAAAGTGACTATGATTCTAGTGATACTGAGTCAGATTTAAATTAACAAGACTATCATGAGGACAGTATCATCATTGACCCACCTCATACCTCAGATCCTACGGTCAACTCCGTTATGACCATAACCATAGCCAATTTCACACAACCCAATGACCTGCTATCTTTGATCCATCCTAATCTCATTGATTGGGATTCATCTGAACCTATTGATATACCTATGTTTCCAAGTGACGAATCTATCATCAACTTCCTTTCTACAGATGTCACAAATGATTGTTCCACCAACAATTTTTGGCATAGAGTCTTTAATCAGGAGATTGTCAAGTCTTGTAGCTGCAAAAATAAAATTCAAAAAGAAACATCTAATGGTGAAAACTAGAATTTGGTAGTATTAGATCAAACAAAAGATAAAATAAAGAGTGTATCAGATGGTGAAAACCTTTTTACGGCACCAGATGATGGGAATCTTGACACTCTCCCAAAGCACTACCATGAGCGATTGCCTATTTTGATTGAGTCTACAAATGCTTTCAATCTTGAAACTTCAGATAAACCAAGGATTTTAGAGTTAGTTGCATGATTGATAGAGAAAGAAATACCAGAGTTCATGGAGTTTCTAAGAGCAAATCAAGTCAAGTTTTCCTGGTCTTATGCAGACATGCCAGGTATTGATCCTGGTCTTATCATGCATCACTTGTCTATCAAACCGAGGGTTAAGCCTGTGAAACAAAAACTCAGAAAAATGCACCACCATGTTGCATTATTGGTTAAGGAAGATTTGAGAAAAATCCTTGATGTGGGCTTCATAAGATCAATCGACTACGCAGAATGGATCTCCAACATTGTTCATGTATCCAAGTCAGATAAGAATGTCAGAGTGTGCATAGATTTTAGAGATCTTAATAAAGCATGTCCTAAGGATGACTTCCCACTCCCAAACATCGACACTATAGTTGAACTGACAGCTGGCTATGCCATGTATTCATTAATGTATGGTTTTTCTGGTTACAATGAAATCAAGATTGCACCCGAAGACCAGGAGAAAACAACTTTCACATGTCCATGGGGAACTTACTATTGGAAAGTCATGCCTTTTGGTCTAAAGAATGTTGAGGCTACTTACCAAAGAGCCATGACTACAATATTTCATGAAATGATGCATACATTCATGGAAGATTATGTAGACTACATATTGGAAAAGTCATACACCAGAGAAGGACATCTGGAAATATTGTCCAAAATATTTGCAAGATTGGAAAAATTTAAAGTTTGCCTGAACCCTAAGAAATGTGTTTTTGGGGTCACATCTAGAAAACTCTTGGGGTACATTGTTTCAGAAAAGGGAATTGAAGTAGATCCTAATAAAGTATAGGCGATTATGGAAATGCCTCCACCAAGGAATATTAGTCAGTTGAGATCATTACAGGGATGACTTCAGTCTATCTGCAGATTCATTGCACACTTGGCTGATAAGAGTTTACCTTTCACACATCTACTGCATAAGAATGTTCCTTTTAGATGGGATGACCAATGTGAGATGGCCTTTCAATAAATCAAGTAGTACCTGATGAACCCACTAGTTCTAGTACCACCAAATCCAGATAAACCTCTAATATTATATATTATGGCAACATAGATATCTTTAGGGGTATTACTAGCACAAGAAGACTCTGCAGGAAAGGAACATGCAATCTATTATATCAGTCGCACATTGACAGGGTATGAACTCAACTACACTTTCATTGAGAAGGCTTGCCTAGCAGTGGTCTTAGCCTCATAGAAATTTCAACACTACATGTTAACTCATACAATCAATCTTGTTGCAAAGATTGATCCACTCAAGTATCTGTTAAGCAAAGCATCATTGACAGGAAGGTTAACAAAATGGGTGATGATTCTGAATGAGTTTGATATCTATTATGTTGATCACAAGGAAATCAAAGGACAAGTTATCGATGATCAATTAGCTGAAGTACCACTGCAAGTAGACCATCCCCTGCACATTGAATTTCCCGATGCTGGTGTCTTTACCACAGAATCCAAACAACCATGGTCCTTATATTTTGATGGTTCTTTCACTCAACATGAATCGGGGGCAGACATACTTTTTGTCACCCCCCAAGGACACACCATTCCTTAGTCATATAGGCTGATATTTCCATGCACCAACAACATAACTAAATTTGAAGCATTAATCATCAAACTTAAAATAGCATTGGAATGGAGAATTAGAGAATTACAGGTGTATGGCGACTCACAGTTGGTCATTTATCAAATTAATGATGATTATCAGACCAAAGATGACAAACTATTGCCATATAAAAAGATGGTTGACGACTTCAAGAAATACTTTGTGGACATAAAATTCACACAAATTCTAAGGCTTGATAACAAAGCAGCTGACGCCATGGTCACAATCGCATCATTTCTACAACTCCCAAAAACTCAAAGTTGCTATGAATTTCTGGTGGAACAATCATTTACACCTGCCTATGACACACCTAAAAGCCAAATCATTTGCCACTTGGTGGGATCCAATTCACCTTGGTATGGCAAGATTTATACCTACCTAAAAGACTACATCTTACCACCTAATTTATTCCGTAACCAAAACTAAAATTTTATTTGCCAATCCTCTCACTACACTCTTATTTCCGACACCCTTTATCGCCGTGGTCTTGATGGTACTCTACTTCGATGTCTTGAACGTGATGAATCTAACAAAGCTTTACAAGTTCATGGTGGCATTTGTGGTACTCATTTGAGTGGACTAACCTTATCTAAGAAATTGATTAGAATGGGTTACTACTGGCCTACAATGGAGAGGGAATCATTTACTTTTGTGAAAATATGCCTAAAATATCAGATTCATGGGAATCTCATTCATGCTCCTGCACAGGAACTTCAACCATTTATGCCAACTTGGCCATTCTCCCAATGGGGGTTAGATCTAGTAGGAAAGATTCATCCTTCATCATCAAACAGGCATAAGTTCATCATCATAGCCACAGAGTACTTCACCAAGTGGATTGACGCAATACCTCTTAATAAAGTTACCGGCAAACAAATATCATTGTTCATACTCAACTATATTATTTTTTGGTATGGCATTCCCAACTCCATTATTACAGATAATGGATGACCTTTTAAGAATCAAGATGTTGATGAACTTTGTGAGATATTTCACATTCAGCACAGATATTCAACACCTTACTATCCACAAGGGAATGGCCAAGCAGAGGCCTCAAATAAAACAACATTGAAAATTTTGAAGAAGACTATGAATGATTCAGGGAAAGATTGGCATGTTCAACTCAATCCCGCCTTATGGGCCTGCAAAACTAGTATCCGCACACCAACAGGAGCAACGCTGTATGCTCTTGTCTATGGAGTATAAGCAATATTACCTTTAGAAGTTGAAATACCCTCACTCAGAGTATCACTGAAGGGTCTTACAACAGATGATGACTACAGAGTTTCCCGACTACAAGAACTAGAACTCCTAGATGAAAAGAGACAAAGAGCAGCTAACCATTTGAAAGCATACCAACAGATGATGTCTCGCAGCTATAATCACAAAGTAAAGCCACGTACCTTTCAGGTAGGTGATTTTGTTTTGAAAGAAAATCCACATAATCAGCAAGATCGAGAAAAGAAAGGAAAAGTTTGAACCAAATTGGCTAGGTCCTTATGTGGTTATCATTGTATACGGTTCAGGAGCCTACAAGCTATCAATGCCAAAAGGGGACCTGTTTGACGAACCCATCAATAGCATGCACCTAAAAAAGTATTATGTCTGAAGCGGTTATTATCATCAGAAAAAGTTCTGAACAAATCCAAAAACATAAGAAAAAGTCCTGAAGAAATCCAAAAAAATTAGAAAAAGTCTTGAAGAAATCCAAAAAATTAGAAAAAGTCCTGAAAAAATCTGAAAGCAATAGAAAAAGTCCTGAAAAAATGGTTACCCTAGTGAAAACCTGGAAAATAGGCATCTCGGTAGTACCAAAAAAAATAAATTGTCATAGGGTGAAAACTTGGCGACAGACAGTCTATTGGCAAGAAAAATGCAATAAAAATAAATAGTGAAAATCTGGCAAACAGACACTATTTGTAGCTCTCCATCTATTAGTTTATGCTCTGCACTTGGCTTCTCAGCCTTCATTTCATGCATCTTTTCATCATCTTAGGGCCATACCAGCATCATGTTGTCATCATTTTCCAAGAATGATAATGTCTTACCATGGCTTGATTATTGTACATATTCATTTCAACAAGTTGTGTCAATACTGGGGGAAAACGTTGACATACTGGGGGCAACCAACTTTCAGGTTTTACCGAAACAGCTAGACAATGACATAAGACCCAATCATGTGAACAAAAAAAAATGAATCATATGAACAACTATTCAATCATCGATCTGTATCACACAAAGTTTTCAGCATGTACCATATCATGACTCATATCTGGATGATCTATAAATTTGAATAATGTTTGGAATAACAGTACTTCATTTTGAACAATGGTTGTTTACTTTTTGATATCATCTCTCTAGAGCACACTCGATGATGTACTGAACTAGAGTTGGTGAGGAAAGAGGATAATTTTTATTTATCTGCTGTCTTGAGGCTAACTATCCATCTGTTACAAATATGTCGCGAGACATTATTTTCAAAGTGTATCATTGATGATAGTCCCAAATTTTCATTAGAAGGTGGTTACTCTTTATCTGTTCATGCAAGAAATGCTCAGGTCATCTCGGTTCAATTATACCTCGATGCTTGTGTTCGCTCGCTATATCAAAAATCATGAAAGTGGTACTCAAGTCATCATTGGTGCTAATTTACCCTCTAATGCTTGTACATGTAGACACCTAAAAATGACCTAGACCTGCAAGCTTCATTTTTACCACTTTCGTCCTAGCATAATTAAGACATTTAATTATGTCTTTGGTCCACATTCGACTATTGATTAAATAATTCATAATTATTTAATTAATTCATGTTCTTTTATTCTTTATGATTATTAAATAAATAAAATTTATTTATTTATTAAATACATCATTAATTGTCTAAGTCTTCCCTTAAATAAATTTCTTAATTTATTTAATTTCCCTTCGTCATATATTTCTTCCTGATTATTAAATAAATAAATTTTATTTATTTAATGTCACTAATTGTCTTAATTAAATGAATTGATTAATTTATTTAATTAATTAGTCTTATCTGCTAAATTAAATAATTATCTTTAATTATTTAATTGTCAAAATTAATATTCCCCTCATTTTAAATAAATGAAATTATTTAAAATGTCATCACTTTCTTAACTATTAGTCCATTTTGGTAAATAATCTGAAAAATATTATTTATTATCTCATAAAATTATTATTTTGAATTAATTTAATTCAAAATGGTAACTAATCTTCCAAAAATCAAGTAATCGAGCAGATTCTTGATTTTCCAAATCTGATTTTCAGTCCAACTCTTATCTTCTTGATTTTTCGAATCTCACAAATCAGGCAATCTTTATCTTCTTGATTTTCAAAATCCTTATTTTCTAAATTAATTTATCTCATTTATTCTCCACCATTGATCCAATTATCTGAGATATTATTTTGACCATTCGATTAATGAATTTTCCCTAACCCTAATTAGGGATTCTCAGATTTAATCTAGACCTTTCATTTTAGGTTTTCGTCATGAATTAATCTCACCCGTCCATTCAAAATGGCATTTTCTATAAAATGTCATTTTCCTCTCACTTTTCGATGAGACATTTTACACATGCACATTATAGGCATTACACTTTTGCACTTGCACTCTTAGGCTTTTCATAGCATTTATCATTTTTATTTGATCAAGTCTTAGCATTGTTTAGGCATAAACATTGTCACTCACAGGCACTTAGGCATAGGCTTTAGACATTTTATGCAAATCTTTCAAGGCTTGTTGTAGGACTTAGACATTTGCAGATTGCTCACACAACGAATTTGAGGGCAAATCATCATCCAACAAGTAAGAAGGTACTATGGAGGTAATAATGGAGAACTCGATTTACAGGTATAACCATTTCGTTATTTAATTTCCTTTGTGCTCAATAAGACTTTAGGTTTATTGTCTTTTGCATTGAATTGATTGAATTAATATAAACTTAGAATTTACCCTCAGTTACATTGATGAACCCGACATTTTGTAAAAAAATTGTGTTTTCTTATTTTTTTTCACTGTTTTGCAGGTTACAGCCAAGAAGTCACACGAAATCTCGTCATTTTATTTTGAGCACAGAAAAATGGGCGAATAAAATATTTTAAAATATTTTCTGGGTTTTGTAGATCTCACTCTTAGATTTCCAAAAAATTAAATGGTTTTAAATTTCATTAAGATTTGAGAAAGTTATGGTCATTTTAGTGATCGCTATTTTTTCAATTTAGCTTTTGAAACTTGCATTTTTCTTTTGTCTATAACGTTTTCTTTGTGTAGAATCGTGAAAAATATTTTCTGGGTTTTGAAGGTCTGTCATTTAGCTTTCCATAGATATCTACGCTTTAAATTTTTGTTAAGTTTTGAGCAAGTTATTACTGTTTTAATTTGCTGCTGTCATTAAATTTTATTTTTTTATTTTTATTTTTATTACTAATCTTTGTTGGCAGCGTGTGGCATTGGAGTTTTTCATGGGTCAAAGAAATTTATTCAAACTATTGACATGTGGTTTTGCAGCTACGTTTGTCAAAGATTTATCTCTCAAACCACTTGTTTGCATTTTTAATTTAGGAACATTTCTTTTGGTGCTCTAAAATGAATTTTGTTTGCAAGTGTCTGATTGTGTTTGAACAAATAGTAGGTGATTATGCTCTCACCTTGTGAAAATTCAGTGATCAGAAAACCAGACCCATTTTATCTGTTGTACACCCTCACGATTTGGTATATTGAAGTATCCTCTCCCCTTGTGCACTTGTGCAATCCTGGGTGTAAGAGAAATAGTTATTAACTCTAGAACTTGGGCCTGTTCTGGTGGGAAAAAGTACTCACTCTAGGATGACTCAGACCGGTAGTACCCTGAACCTGAGGAACTTCCAACCGGTATATAAAAGTGGGTTCTTGGGGAAATCCCAAGAATCACGTGTGGTTCTGATGAGATGGATCCGAAAGGGGACTCTCGCCGCATGGATCATGCCCCATGAATGGAATGCCCGTATTAAACACCTCTTGTCTTAGTGTCCAACCGTTCTATGGCCATTGCTTAGTATAGTGCAGGGTACAATATCATACTCGAAAACACTCACTACTGATCCCCTTGAGTAGAGATAGCAGTTCTTAGGAAGTCACTACCCAAGAATTCAAATTTGGTGTGTTCGAATGACGTTAATAAGCTGTGGAGGGGAGCCAATGTCACCAAAATTCTAAGTTATCCACTTTCAAGAAGGAAAGGTGTTTATCACCAATCTGGGGTATATTGGTGGGCTATAGCAAGTATACAAACCCTTGGCCTATTGCCCTTTTAAGATTGTACTTGTCTCATGTGTGCTTGCTTACACCAAAACATCGTGCTTGTTAAGTGTTTTCTAGATTTTCAAACAATATACACAACATTCACAAATCTGGACACAAACAATTGACCTTAGACAACTCAGACTTTTGAACAAAACATCAAAAAACAATCTCAGTCCCCATTTTGAACTTCGACTTTGCATTGTTCATCTTAGTCATCATTTTGAACCTAGACTTGGCATTTATAACATTAAGTCCTTAGTCAAACATCATCATCTTAGTCCTCATATTGGCCTTGACAACCTTGTCATCTTGCATTAATCATTTCCTTAGGAAAATGTCATCATCATCTTGCATTATCATCTTTTATTCCAAAAATACAAAAAAAATTAGTGACATAACTTGTCATCTTAGTCTTCATTGTCCTTTGGCATTAGTCATTTTTTTTAGACAACATTGTCATATTGCATCCCTTATTGTCAAAAATCCAAAAACATAGTCTTGCATTGTCATCCTTTTATCCAAAAAATCCGAAAAACATAGGTTGTCATCATCCTCACATTTAGTTGTCATTGGCGTCATCCTTATCTGAGCAAATCCCTTTTACGGTTGAGACTAAGCTTCAAAGACAATGACGACAAATGAAAAACTTTGGAAAAGATTTCAATCCCAACATTGACAATAACACTTATGACATGAACAAACATTGGACCTTTTCTTACCCATTTCACAACATGAACATGCAATCTTCCATGAACATGCCATCTTCATCACAAAACATTTTTGAGCCATTCATAAAAAGAGACCAGAATGGATGAGTATATGTCAAAGACTTAGAAGCTACAGCGCAAAATCCTGATATAGTCTCCTTTGTAGAAAACTCAATCTTATGTGACCCTCAAAGGTTTCTAACCATGCTTTGGGATAAAGGGGCTAAGTTACCACAAGGCTTTGACATAAATACTTTGCCACCTCCATCTATCTACCCTCACCATCAATAGTTGCTTGACATAAATCCTACTAGTAATTCGCAACAAATGTCCACTTATCACCCTTATCCTAACCTTGACAAGGGAAGCCAACTGTCCACTAGTCCATTCCAAACCTCCATGTCATATTTTGACCCTTCACCTATTAATCCTATCCAAGTTTACATGCCTTATCAACCATCTACCAACTCATGTCAAGTCCTCACATCATACCATATCGATCACGTCCAAGTCTCCAAGTCCTATTTTAGTCAACCTTACACTAATCCAGCTCAAGACTCCATGGCATATCCGATTGAAGTCCCCATGTCACATCATACTCTAGTCCAAGACTCCATGTCATATTTGGTCCAAGTCTCCACATCATACCCTTGTCCTTCACATACTGGTTCAATGCAAGTACCCATGTCATATCCTAGTTCTTCACATACTAGTCCAGTCCAAATCCCCACATCCTATCCTAGTCCGTCATTCATTAATCCTTTTCAAGTCATCCCCTCACAAGCCACATCTAGTCATGAAAGTTCTATCATTACTCAAAGTAAAATCCTATTGTGTAAACCTGAGAATACATGTCAAGACGAAAGCCCAAAGCATGACCTTATAATGTCACCCTCATATCAAGAACAAGATAGTCCATCCCATGACCCTATCTTAAACTCCATTCAAGGATTCCTTCAAGACAATCATGACATCCAAAGTACACCTACCATTGACCAAGAATTCCAAATCCATGACAACCCCATCTTCGACCCAGACCCTACCATTGACCAAGAAGTCCAAAACGATCCACTTCTTGACCTTTATGCCATTTATGATCAAACGCTTGCTGACCCTATAAAGGCCTTGACTATTGACACTTCCCACAATGAGACACTTGCCTTCATGGGACACAAACGATATTCCTCTAAAAAAAGAATCTTCCACTAGGGACATGCTTGCATATGATCAAGTTATAGCTAAAATTATTAGACTCTATGACACTAAACATAATGATGGCTTCGACAGTGCCTTGGAAGCACCAATAGAATCATCTGAACCTAACATGTCACATGATCAGATCAAAGATATTAGTCAGGAATATGTCCAACAAGACAATGAAGCTAAGACACTTTACCAATTAGGGTCATCTATCTTTGTCACAGCAGGCTTTCTTGCAGACGAAAATATTACAAGTGAGAGTGTCCATAGACATCATGATAGGTTAGCATCTTGCTTTCAAAACAAAAACTACCCCATCACCAAAAAAATCTTTCAAAGCATGCAATATCAAGGCAAAGGACTAGGCATACACGAGCAAGGCATTCTAGAACCAATACAACTTCAGAAAAATTACAGATATCAAGGTCTTGGCTATTCCTCATACAACAAATCAAACAATGTTAGTGGTACCTCCTTGATACTGGGGGCAACCTTGTCAGATACAAATGTCAAAATGGAGTCCATGAGAAATCCTTGTCATAAGATTGTTGCCAACACCCCCTCCACCCACACCATAAATCGTCATTCTATCATAAATAAGCCTCCCCTTTGGGACCAACAAAAACAAAAGTCTTACAAGTCAAAAGATCAAAATCAAATGTCAAAGACCATTGAATCAAACAAAAGGACAAGTGGACAAATGAAATTAAAATGGATTCCAAAGAAAGATGGATCAAACAAAAACACCAAGTCAAATACAAAATTCAATCACAATGTAGAGCCACAAGACAAGAGGACTCCCACATATACAACATGTCCACCTCCTTTAAAATGGTCATCAATCAAGGCATATAAAAGTGTTGGTTCCAAACACCATCCCTCCAAAATTCATCATCCACCATCCCAAGTTTGGAAAATAAAAAGTCATTCATCCAAACTTCCAAACAATCTTTCCACATCTACCATCATTCATCATAATCCTACACCTCGTCTAAAGTCCAAAAATCCCATGTCACAAATCCGTCACATCTTGGCAACAACTCTTTACCACAAGGACTCTCATGGCACTCTATCGCGATGTGCGTATTCTAATAAGGCCAACTCTAGCATTAGAAAGGATCACAATGACATCGATCAATTGTATACAAGTGCTACGATCCTGACAAGACAACTCTTTCACCAAGGTCATTATTGGCATATCATGGCACCAATCTCTACATCAGCACCTTCAGTGGATTCAGAATAGGTAGTGGTCATCTAAAGCATCCAGGCTATCCGCAAAATTAAAAATACAAAAATAAAAATAAAAATCATCACCCTGATGAAAACCTGGCAAACAGGCATCTTGGTGACACCAAAAAAATCAAAAAGTCAAGAAAATAGTAAAGAGAAAAATTTCATCCAATGGTGAAAACCTGACAAACAGGTGCCCTGGATAAGTACCATGATGAAAACCTAACAAACAAGAGTCATGTCTAAAATAAATCGTCTATGTGGACTTTTACACTTGGGGGCAAGTCGTCTCATTTTCCCATGCCTTCCTAATGATATTGACATTCGTTCATCTTAGCCCTATCATTTCCATCCATTTTCCTACCTATCTTGGTTTTGACATAAAACTCTCACACATAAGTCATGCTTTGGGAAAACTTTTGACAGGCCTATCCTTTGGTCATACATTATTAGTGAAACATCATGTCATTGATGACATAAAACTCATTGTCCTTGTACGACATAGTCCTTGAAAATCATATGACAATTCCCTTAGTCTCATGTCTCCCATTTTTTACCAAGGCCACCCCCTATCCTTTCATTCCTGTCACCTATCTTGGCTTTCCCTTGTCAAACGATTTAAGGATAATCATCATCCCATCTAGTCCTAACCAAGTTATTCCAAATGCAACGAGTCTAATCCATACAAACACATTATCCAAAACATTACTTGAATGTGTTCTTGGCCTGGCTGTAGACCTCGATACTTTTATCACATTATCGTCATCCTCACGTTGTTTTGGGATGCGTCCTTCCCATGTCAAACAACGTTGTCATCACCTGTCAATTGGTATTTAGCTTGACTAGGGGCACAATCATGTTTTTCCTTGGATTCTCATGTGTAGGCATCAGTCATATGCATTTTTCACAATCCTCTAAAATGGAAAAAAGACCAAAAACATCATAAAATGTCCTGAAAAAAGACAAAAACATCATAAAATGTCCTGAAGAAAGACAAAAACATCATAAAATATCCTAAAAAAAGACCAAAAACATGGCAAAAAGTCTTGAAAAAAGACAAAAAAATCATAAAATGTCTTGAAGAAAAACACAAAAACATCTAAATCAATGTCAAAATCCTAAAAATGGAGTCACAGTCAGTCATGTTAGTCATTCCATGTCATTGTCGAACTACGTTGTCTCTGCGAATTTGCTACGTAGGCAAAGCCATCAGTCGATGAGTCCCCGAGACATTAGGTCAGTCCTTTTAGGTTGGTCCAAATAAAATCATGGCATTTGTCACAATTGTCACATCAGTCAAATAAGTCAGACATCATCAAACTCAGACACAAGATAGTCATTCAAAACGTCAATGTCAAAATTGGTCAAAATTAGACAACATAGTCCAATCAATCATACAGTCAACATCAATCAACTTGCCAAAACATATTAGTCAAAACAATGTCAATCTTGTCACTCTTTGGTCCTCTTCAAGATGTGTCCTTCTTAGAGTTAGACCTCATCAAAATGTCATTTTCCTTTTTTAGGATGTGTCCTTCCTGACAATAGGTCCCGTCAAACTGTCAACACCATCAAATTGGCAAAGTTCTTAAACTGTCAAAACTATCAAATCTACAAGAAATCAATCTTTGGCAAACAAACATTAGCAAACAAAATAAAATGGTTGTTAATCTTTTTGATCTATCTTGTCTTATCTTTTGACTATCTTGGCTATTTTTTCTTATATTTTTACTATCTTTTCTTTATAGTCATGTTACTAGCTACCTCGAGGATGTCCCATGAAGGATTTAGAGGTGCGATGACGTATCCTGGCCTATTTTGTTTTCTTTGACTACTGTCTGTGGATTGTCTTGACAAAAAGACTAGGGCAACTTTTCCCTTAGTATGAGTTAGGACATTCCTTATCTGTGACTGTTTGTTTTTCAAGTGGATGGCCTTGCACACCTTGGTCTATGTCATATGATGGTGTTTGTTATCCATTTGTGTCATTTTTACTGCCTAATGATGATTAAGAGCAATAAATATTAGTCCTATAACAATGTTTTGAACGATTTGGTCTAGGAACTAGCATGCATCTTCTTTAGTTGTGTCATCTTCTCTCGCCCATCTAATATAGGCATTGCATCCATATCATTATCCATATCTTTTGCACTAATATTTCTTTGTCTCTTCATATTTTAGTCTTCTCATCAATCTTCGAGAGCACACCCATGTTCTTGGAACCTGTCTATCCTCTCGAGGGGGCATACCGCAACCCTCCTCGTTATTCTTCCTCATCTTATTTTACACTAGGGCATATTTTGACTTATTTTCTGTCACAATGCGACACGCGACATTATGACAAAGAGGGGAAAAATGTAGACACCTAAAAATGACCTAGGCCTGCAAGCTTCATTTTTACCACTTTCGTCCTAGCATAATTAAGACATTTAATTATGTCCTTGGTCCACATTCGACTATTGATTAAATAATTCATAATTATTTAATTAATTCATGTCCTTTTATTCTTTATGATTATTAAATAAATAAATTTTACTTATTTATTAAATACGTCATTAATTGTCTAAGTCTTCCTTAAATAAATTTCTTAATTTATTTAATTTCCCTTCGTCATATATTTCTTCGATTATTAAATAAATAAATTTTATTTATTTATTTAATATGTCACTAATTGTCTTAATTAAATGAATTGATTAATTTATTTATAATTAATTAATCTGCTAAATTAAATAATTATCTTTAATTATTTAATTGTCAAATTAATATTCATCTCATTTTAAATAAATAAAATTATTTAAAATGCCATCACTTTCTTAACTATCAATCCATTTTGGTAAATAATCTGAAAAGATTATTTATTGTCTCATAAAATCATGATTTTGAATTTAATTCAAAATGGTAACTAATCTTCCAAAATCAAGTAATCGAGTAGATTCTTGATTTTCCAAATCTGATCTTCAGTCCAACTGTTATCTTCTTGATTTTTTGAATCTCACAAATTATGCAGTCTTTATCTTCTTGATTTTTGAAAATATTTATTTTCTAAATTAATTTATCTCATTTATTCTCCACCATCGATCCAATTATCTGAGATATTATTTTGACTGTTCAATTAATGAATTTGCCCTAACCCTAATTAGGGATTCTCAGATTTAATCTAGACCTTTCATTTTAGGTTTTTCGTCATGAATTAATCTCACCCGTCCATTCAAAATGACATTTTCTATAAAATGTCATTTTCCTCTCACTTTTCGATGACACATTTTACACACGCACATATTATAGGCATTACACTTTTGCACTTGCACTCTTAGGCTTTCCATAGCATTTATCATTTTTATTTGATCAAGTCTTAGCATTGTTTAAGCATAGACATTGTCAATCATAGGCACTTAGGCATAGGCTTTAGACATTTTATGCAAATCCTTCAAGGCTTGTTGTAGGACTTAGACATTTGCAGATTGCTCGCACAACGAATCTGAGGGAAAAGCATCATCTAGCAAGTAAGAAGGTACTATGGAGGTAATCATGGAGAACTCGATTTATAGGTATAACCATTTCGCTATTTAATTTCCTTTGTACTCGATAGGACTTTGGGTTTATTGTCTTTTGCATTGAATCGATTGAATTAATCGAAACTTAGAATTTACCCTCAGTTACAGTACATACTTCCAACATTTTAAAATGCTCTATGATGATTCAAGAAAGATAGCAAAAAGCTCAACAAATGGTTCATTTCATTTAATTGCATTTCATTTTAGATCATTGTACATATCTACATATTGGATTTGCATCAGAGTTTTCTTTGAAAGGCTAACAAGAACATTAATAGCTGCCATGTCTCTTTGGACTATTTTTGGAGGACATTCGAACATTTGTTTCATCATCACCTTTCATCTTCATTATCATTTCATTTATCATTTTTCATTATCGTTCATTTCATTTCATTTCACTTATCATTCATCATTATCCTTCATTATTGATCATTTCATTTCATTATCATTACAAGTCATTACATTTCATCACGTATCATTTATCATCTTATCATACATCACATTATTATTAATCATTTCATTTCATATCATTATTCATATCATTTGTCACATCATATCGTTAATCATCCTATCATTTTCCATATCAATTCACATTACAAATTTATGATGCATATCATAAACACAACATTCATCTTCCATCATATTATCATCATTTACTTGCGTTTGAAAATCCAAAAACAAACATTCCATACAAACATTTTCATATCATTTTCAAACAACATTTTCATAAAACATATCAAATATCCCATGGCATATTCTCATAATCACCTCATAGGTCATCCACCTGCATGACATCATTAGTACGCATCATCAATCATTTTTCATCATCATAAAAACACCATATCAAATCATCATTCATATCATGTTAGTCATCAAATCATTCCAATGCATATCAAACTAACATAACATATAAAAATAAATGCATATCACATCATCATCTCATACAAACACATCACATCATCAAATATACATGCTCCAAAAATGATATACATGTGTGAAATATATCTACATCACAACATCATAAAACTAGCTGGTCGATGCCCCTGATGGAGCCAATCCAGAAGGAGGTGGCCTACCACTAGTAGTTGCATCTGGATCTTGTTGAGGCCTAGTAACCCCCAGGCTCTGTGTGGCTGTCTGTGATCTGCTCCTGGTCCTACTCTGAGACCATGGAAATGGCTCCTTGCACTCAGGAGGACACAACTCCTCATATCTAACACGGTAGTACTTTGCCTCCCTCGCCATCTCCATACCCTCTGCAATAGCCTCTCATAAAGATGCACTCTCTACAGTGCCCGTAAGCCTCTGAGCGACACCCTCGGCCTCCACTACCCTCCATCTCAATGCATCCCTCTCTGTGATCAGCTAGGCTATCTGTGGGTCTGGGGTAGCTGAGATACCTATGCCTATGTCTATTCCTGTACCTATGATTGAGCAAGATGTGACCATATCTACGCTATCATACTCTATACCTAACCTAGCTGACCCTGAATAGTCTGCACCTAGGCCTGCAACGTGTCTATCTGCACTTGTTGTGATGAGGAGAAAACCTTGATAATGGTCTGTGGTCTATCCCTAGATCTAGGTCACCGTACAATCTGAGCACTGATAAGGCTGTCAAACGTCTGCCTCACTACCCTCTCTGCCTCCTGTCCACCATCTCCCCTATCATCCCCATCATCTGAGCTATCATCATCCCTGTCACCCTCCTCCTCATCTCTGCCACCCTCCTCTCCAGCCTCCCCCTCCTCCTCTCCCGCACCCACCGCCTGCTCTCCATTGGCCATACCCTCTTGTCTCTCCACCCCTGGCTGCTATACTACTGCAATAGGCCCTGGCTCATCTAGGCATGTAAATCGTGGGAAGCAATGTGTGTGGAAGTACACTAAGTACTCATATGGCATCCCTGCATCTATCACCTCTAGCGTGTATGCCCATACCTCAAGCTATAAGCTAGAATACTCTGTGTATGCCACCTGGTATGTAATACATCATCCCCATCCAGGATCATCCTTGCACTGCCCATAGTGAGCAACGCCCTGTAGCATCCCCTACATGAATCTGTACTATCTCTAAACTCGCAAGGCCAAAAATATCTCAATAATATACGAGGTTCATTCTATCAGATATCGAGGTATATAGATAAAGGGCATCTCCAAATGATCTGTGTCCTAGGGGTCACAATCTATATATAGCCTCTATATAAGTGAATCCACATCATCTAGCACGTGCCACCAATACTCCAACTTTCCTAGTTTGGGCTAGACAAGTGCACCTGAATACACATATATATATGGGCGACCTAGTGGCCTAGTCCTAGCACACTCTGGCCTCATAATCGTAATATTCTCCCATGCCCAGATCTAGAGCAGAGTCACACCACTGGCCAAACTCGTCGACCCTCGGTATACAACCTGATGTAGATCATAATACAAATGGGCCAAAATGTAGCTCCCCCAGGCATACCTTCGTGGCTAAGTCACCATTCACTCTAGCATCCTACCCCACCCAACTGAGAATCCCTTCAACCGATGGTCTGGTCCAAGGAAGCCTCCAATGAATGCAGCGAACACAACAACTAAGGATGGATATCTACTAAAATCCACCCACGGCACCCAATATCCTGCTATCGACATATCACTGCAGATCCTCCTTAGTGCCTCAATCCCTCCTATCTCCTTATGGTCATAAACCACAAGGGAACCTACCACAGGAATCCCTAGAATCCTGTACACATCCTCGGGTGTCACAGTCATCTCACTAGTCGGAAAATCAAAGGTGTTATGATCCAAATGCCACCTCTTTGCCAATGCAGTCAATAGTCCCCTGTTGACTCGAATCCCTCGCGGGATAGTCAACAAAGATCCCAACCCACAGTCACCTATCCACTGTATCTCTGCTAGAGTCAGCTCTCCTACCTGATCCCAACATATCGGGAAACGCTCTCTAATCTGGAGGTTGTCAAAAACCTCCTATTTTATTTGGTCATCACAAGGACAATTAATCAAACTCATACCAAATACTTATATTAGGTGCTCTATCTATCAAGTGTACTACATTAGTGACCCATATCAAATTAATCAATGAATCATATCAACACATCATATCAGTGACCCATATCACACAATCAATCATATCAGGAAAATCATTGCTACATCTATCTAGCTGAATATTAAATCAAACTACTCTATCATCATATTACTATTTTTTTCTTTTTTAGGAAAGCAAATTTATCAATGATCAAATAATTTTATTATTTGTACTTCAGTCATGAATGCAAATATGTTTGAAAATCATCATCCACTATTTGGTTTCTATCGTAGAAAGAAAATTTATCGGACATTTACTCTTTGTTTTTCATTCATGAGAAGCAAAGTTATCAAAAAATCAAATAATTAGTCAATCAATCTACTCGTTTTTCATTTTATGGAAACAAAGTTATCAGTTATCTACTCTTTGTTTGGGGAAGCAAAGTTATTCATTAATTATCAAATTTTCTATCATTTCTATCCATATCAACATGATGGAAAAGTAATTTATCTATCTATTGACCAAGGAAGCAATGTACACCATCATTTTTTCATCACACTTGCATTCTACCAAAATTTTCCTAGATGCGCTAATCTGCACCTCCAATGCGCTGAAACCCGAAAGTGCTACAATTTACCTCGAAAGCGCTAAAACTCATTATACACACTTTTGCACCCTAAAAGCACTAAAGTTTTTCCTATAAGAGCTAAAACCTTAGATGCGCTAATATACATAGTGGATGCGCTATTTCATCATCTAGAAGTGCTAAAACCCTGTATGCGCTAAGATACCCTACAGATGTGCTACTTCATTCCCTAGATGCACTAATACACCCCTATTGCGGCCAACCCCTAAATGCGCGACTTTGTGACCTATATGCGCTAAAGTTTTTTAGCTGGACTTCAACCCTATAAGCACTAATCTACACTTTGTATGCACTAGAACACCTGGTTTTACCCTACACCTATATGTGCTAAAGAACACCCTATATGCGCTACAAAAATTTTTGAATGCTCTAAAACAGACCCGTAGATGCGCTAAAACGTTATCTTTTGCCTTAAATCTGCATGAAAAACTTAAAAAAATCTATCAAATTCATAAAATTTTGAATCATAAAGGGTTTAATCGACTCACCGGTGGTCCATACATGGCTGGTCTTTGAAATCGACGGGCCCGCTCGAATCTATGTGTGTGAAATGGAATCGGAATCTCGCTAAGACACTGTAGTAAAAGCATGAAAATGACTTCCACTTTTACCCCTTTTTACCTTATATGGGTCAATTCAAGGGAGTTTTGGTGGCATTTTATTTTTCTATCATTTTATTTTTCACCAGGGGCATCTTTTACACCAATTATCAGGAGCTAAATCACTGAATCACCAGTAGAATATCATCATCCAATCTAGTTTTTTTTATTACATTTTTGAAATTCATATCACCATTCGTGATTTACCTCCCGAGGGGCATCATCAGCATCAACATCAAAAACATATCAGGGGCAAAAATTTAATTTATTTTCTTTGAAGCAATGTGTTTCACACATCACTTCAAAGAGGGGAAAAATGTATACATCTAAAAATGGTCATAATTAATCAAGCTTGTTAATTAATTAAATATAAATTATTTAATTAATCTTCTAAAGTTATCTACATATAAATAAATTTAATTATTTATTTATATTGTTCACTTTTATAATTCTTCTACATTAATTAAATAAATAACTTTATTTAATTATTACCATCTTCCATATTCCTCTTAATTAAATTAAATAAATTTTATAATTTATTTATATTAATTATCATGTTATTCTAAATTTGAATATTTGAATTCAAATAATGGAATATTCCTCCAAACACCCTCTTCATCTCATATTAGATTAAATATTATAAATATCTAATTTAATACCTTTCTCACTCCACACATAACAAATGATTACTATTTAATTATGTAAACTTCTAAATTCATCCTCATATATAATTAAATAAGTTTATTTATTTAATTATGAAATTCATTCTCAACTCATTCTTCAAATGGCAACCTTCCTTTAGTTTTGAATGAAAAAAAATTGAAGAGGAGGAAACCTTCTATCTCTCTCTCGACTTTCAAAAATCTCTCACCGTTCATCCCGACAAGGTTGATCTGAACCGTTGATCACAACAGCCAATCAGGTTCTTTCAAAAACTCTTTAAGTACATGTGCAAATCCAAGCATTGGTTATGAACACACATACGCAATTACGCTTACGCATTTGTATCTTTAACATTTTATCAATAATCATATCTTAGCAATAATCTGATCATGATATGGCATAATCTTGCATTTTAGCATAGTATACATTTTAGTTTAAATCTCATTCTTTGGTAGTCCATTTCGTTGAGCTTGGCATACTAAATCTGAGAGCAACTTGAACCAATGAAACACTGGAGATAGAGAGCAATAGAACGACTTTGAAGAAGCTACAAACAAGAGTTTGTTTATATTTTCTTTAAGTTTCTTTAATATAAAGTTTTATTGAATGTGTTTTGAATTCATTATGATAGTCATATTTTCATACACACAAGTTAAGATAGCAAGAATAATCTCATAGAGGTACTTGTTTGCCACTAAGTCCAAGCAACACGTCCACCTACACACAATGAAGAGGAAATTTTTTGGGTGGCTGTATAAGGGCTTGTCTCAGTCAGACCCCCATATAGGTGTTTCCACCTCCATGGACAACCAAGATAGTGATAATGGAGAAATATATCCTAAATAAAGAAATGCAATAATAAACACAAAAGCACTACAAAAATAGTAGGGTGCTACCCACCAAATCGTAGAAAGGTTAAAAGTAGAAATCTCACCACCTCCACCAAGAGCACTCAAGGCTAATGGGGGATAAAATGAGAGGAATCAAGTCTTTGCTAGTTTCACACTTTCTCTATGGAGTGCAAGAGTGCTAATTAAATGCTAGAATGCTTGGAGAGTGATCAAGTTGAGTGCTTAGAAGATGGATTGAAATCTTTGAGGATGTAAAATAAGTTGAAAAGCTTGGAGTGAATTTGAAGGAAGAATGAAGATAACAACCATGTTTGGGTTGGTTAGTCGAAGGGGTCATTACAAATTGACCTCCAATGGGAAGTGTAATGCTTCTATAGGCTCCAGACGCAGGAATCTGCCAGAGACGTAAGTGCGCCACACAAGCGTCCTTGAAATTTATTCCTCTGTCGACACACAAAAGAACCACGAAGTGGAATAAAAGAAGCAAGCTTATGTGGAATTTATCCTTTGAATTTGGTTTTCTAAAGTGAAGAAGGGAAAAATGGGAATCTGCATAAGGGGTGCAAATTCACTCCTATACATTTTTCTGCTACTTTAGCGAGCACAAATACTAATGAGTGCTTCAATAAAGTAGATCAAAGAATTAGTAGAGTTAGAAATGTATACCTGAACCATCAAGGAAGTAGACCATGATTTGGCGAACTCAAGAGTGCAGGACAATAAAAGGACTTTATAGCCCCACAAAACTATTAAGCTGAAGAATGAAAGTGTCTTACAGGCCCATTGACCTACAAGGAGGCAACCCCCAAGATCTCTCACATGAAGGAAGCCTCGTGAATTAAGAACCTCACAGGACCGTAAACCTGCAAGGAATGTGTCCCCCAAGAACTCTCACATGGAGGATACCTAGAAAAGTGTCATACAGGCTCGTAGACTTGCAAAGAAGCATTCCCTAAGATCTCTCGCATGGAGGAAGCCAATAAAGCACCCTATAGACCTATAGGGAAGGTGTCCTTCAAGTTCCCTCACATGAAGGAAACACAAGGAAGCACCCTACAAACCTATGGACCTATAGGGAAGGTATCCCCCAAGAACTCTCACATGGAGGAAACCCAAAGAAAGCACCCTACAGACCTATAGACCTATAAGGGAGCCACCACCAAGATCTCTCGCATGGAGGAAGCTCAAAGGAAGTGCCCTATAGGCTAGTAGACCTGTAGGGAGGTATCCCCAAGATCTCCCACATGGAGGAAACCTAGGAAAGTAGACTCCATAGAGTCAAAAAGTGGCCATATAGGAAAGTAGGCAGACAGTCATGCAGACCGTTGACAGTTTGGAAGACTTTCAAAGGGGTCCCTTGGGAACCCTAGCATGAAGGAGGGGTCCACTCAAGGGACATGTTCGAAAGTTTGAAGATTTTTTTTTCTTGAATTGATTCATCATGAAGGAATCCTTTTGAAATATGTTCACTTCCAAGGAATTTGAAAGGAAGAATATACCCCCACACGAGGGGAAGATCAAATTTGTTCCCACTTCAGAGGAAGGTTTTCTAGTTCTTTTTTTATGAACCCATGATGAAGGAAACACATTCTATTAGGGTTTTAAGTTGAGAATGTGATTCTTGATAAGAAGTTTGTGAAGATTCTCAAGAAAATATTTGTTGGTAACAAATGCATTTTTTGAAAATCAAGATGTTGAAGAAGAAGCATTGTCACACATAAGAGGGAAAACTAAAGCAAAGAAGAGAGAAAGATAAGAAAAGAGAAAAAGAGAAATAAACAAAGAGCATAGGGTGATCTAGTTTAGTGAGGTGAGATCTGCTCATGCTCATATAAGTAATAGGTAACCGTGGTGCAAGGTGAAAGATCATCAATCCCCAACCAAATCAGGAAGAATACATAGAAAACAAAGTGAAGGGAAGCCTAAATGCCCCCAATGCTTTGCATCATCCCAAATTTATCTAAAATCAAGTCACAAACATGGAAGAATGATGATACAAATAGAGGAAGGTTTACAACACAAAAATCACACTTGTATCCAAGCACCAATAGGGGTGACGAGGGTCATCTAGGCACTCATAGAATGATCATGTGGGGAACACATCACAACACACACACACATATCTAATCTATAGATAAAGAAGAGGCCTCCTCCTAACACTGGTCGACAAAGAGGTCATCCACTTCCCACTCTAGATCATCGTAGGGGGAAGGAGGATGGGCCTAAAATGGTGGGATATTAAGAGGAGGAGCATCCGAACCTCCCACAACAAGGGCTAAGGAAGAGGGCCCTACAAGGTCCTCTCCACCGAGCTCCTATGGAGCTAAGGTCAAGAATTTCACAAAAAATTCTGACAAGGCTAGAACTTCATCCAAAGAGTTAAACATGCACTTCAAAGGGTGTCATGTTTCACTTCAATGGATGGGGCAGGTTGTGGTTGAGGTTCACCACTAGGCTCACTGAATGATTCAGGAGTGGTGACAAACTCAAGGGAAGTCAGGACTAGTTTAGTCACTAGGACATAACAAGTTAGTGTGGGGCCACTTTTCGAAGAAGGTGGGATCTTCTTACATCCTTTGTTACTAGAAGGACCACTCTCCATATTTTACTTCATTGGAGGAGGTGAACTCCCCACAAACAAGGCAAGAGGTGCGAAGGAAGAGAAGGAAAGAACCATGTAGATAAAACTGAGGTGTTCATCATATCCACGGGCTTTGGGAAAGAGGGACATCTGGAATGGACATCAACAAAGGCAGCTCCACCAAAGGACCAATGAACACCTACACCTTTTTAAGGTCAGGCACATTCGTACTCATAGTGAAAGATGGAAGAGATATGGAGCTAGTTTGAACAAAAGAAGAGGGGAGGAGAGAGGAGGATGCAACAGGAGGCCCTGATATAGGGGCAATCATCTCCTCTTCCTTCCTTTGTAAGGAAGCCTGCTCAGCCATGAGATCCTTTCACCAGCACTTACGCTCACACGTAAGGTAGTTTCTACAACTCTTTGAACTAAACACCAGAGGTTGCGAAAGAAAAAAAAGGATCCTACTTGGCCATGGGAGTGTCCACTATAGCCATCTCAGATAGAGGAACAGACTCCTGAATGGGAGCAAGAGGGGCAGGTCAAGAAGTAACGGGGGAAGTCGGCTCAAGTGCCTCGGTAGTGGGTCTCTTCCCATTCACTGCTTTAGGATCAAGGATGGTAGGAGGCCATAGAGGTCAAGACAAAAAGGACTCTCCATGAGGCCCTTTCCTTCTACCATATAAATAGTACCAAGGTCCAAGCGGTTTAGCGTAGGAAGGTCTAATATCCTAATCTTGGGTCTACACCAAGGAGGGATCATTAGACCCAATGGGTAAAAGCCAGGATTTCTCATCAAATACTCCTCCCAAGAGAGGGGAGTATACAAGTCATCTTGAGGGGAGGTCACCTTGTCCTTCCCTTTTTGAAAAGGGGAGGCAGCCAGTTGTAATACAGGAAGATCCAATTTTGGTTGTCCCTTGCCCTCGGTCTTGTACATTATGTAGTTTTTGTAAAGTAGGTTCATTCTTGGAGGAAGCAAACCAATCAGGGTAGGCCAAAAATGGTCCAATGGATATCCCCCATGGGACACTAGAGGTTGGTATCTAGTGTCATGTACTACACGCATAGCACCTTCATGGGAGAACTTCAAACATTTGTGAATAACGAAGGCGATTCCATTCATGGAAGCTAGCCAAGGTATTCCTAGCTTCATCCTAAACAAATCCAACTCCAGAATAACATTGAAAACTATGTCAACAACCCTTGGTCCAACTACGATGGACAAAGTTATCGATCCATAGGGCTTCAGGGAGAGACCATCATGTGTATGAATGGTAGACTTCATTTCTTTGTATTCCTTTCTATGTAATGAGTTAAGCCACAACGTCTCTTCTATGATAAAATTTACTCAACTTGCAGGGTCTACTAGGACCCTTGTCACAATGTTTCTATTGAGGCAATCAAGAATATAAAGAGGTGAGGGTTTGTTATTTAAGGGTAAGTCCTACAATGTGAATGTTATATCCATGAACTGGTCATAGGTTGTGTAGTAGAAGTAATCGTGACCATATTAACATAGGCCTCAAGTTGAGTGATAGAATCAATGGGGTCGACAATCATGTTAGCAGAATGTGATGGAAATAGGTCCATGTATATCTCTAGTTCACTATTTTCTTTTGCCACTGATTTGTTTGCATTTTGTTTGTTATCATCAAGATGAATAGTACCATCCTTGATGTGATCCTGTATCTCATGATGCAGGTGCATACATCATTTGGTATCATGTCCATTAACTCGATGGTGCTGATAGTAAGTACTTCCATTATACTAGCTAGGGTATGGTTCCTTAAGAGGTTTAGGGCTTGGTAAGGTTATGATCTTATCGTTTAACAACTTTTGCAAGATGGAGGTATAAGATTTTGATAACTTTGTGAATTTTCAGTTGCATCTGAGGCCATTGTCATATGCAACAACTACTACATTTTCAATAGATTTTCCTTTTCCAGAGATCAATACAATAGATTTTCCTTCAGAATAGGAGTGTGAGGAGGACCCCCCAAATTGAACCACCATCTACTAATACTCTCATATGGTTGTACACAAATTCACAAAAGAAGGGTATTTCATAAGGGAAAACTTTTTTTGCCAAGGCCATTGTAAGTTCCCTATGAATACCTTTTGCACAATTAGAATCAGGCAGTGGATATGAGATTTATGAGAAGAGCGCTTGATACCACACTAGGAAATCAGTGATCTTTTCATTAGCTCCTTGTTTGCATCAGACAAGATCTGAAAATGTCATCTTCAGCCCGATGTTGGCTTGAAATTGTTGTAAAAATTGTTTCATGAGTTGGTCAAATGAGAAAATAGAATTATTAGGCAAGGAACAGTACCACTCGAGTGTTGTATCCTTGAGAGATCAGGGAAATAGTTTGGCCATCAACACATCGTGATGGAAGAAATCTATTCATAAGGAATTAAAGGTGGACACATGTGTCTATGGGTCCCCTTTGTCTTCGTATTTCTCAAATTTATGAATCTCCATTCTCTAAGGGAAGGGAGTGTTTAGGATTGTAACCAACAACAGGATATGCCAGAAGAAGGGTTGGAATATAGGCTGGGTAGAAGCTTGGGAGAGACTCGCTATCTAGCTCTACATCTTACCCATATTCTAAAGAAGAGTATTTAGAATAGGGTCATTAGAAGATAGAGGGATAGAGGAACCTCCTCCAGAACCACCACCAAAGCCACCACTAGTACCCCCAATGTGGCCATCGTCGGAACCACCACTAGAGCCACTACCACCAGTAGGGCCTTCGATAGAGCCACCTCTACTTTTGAAGCCCCCACCATGACCTCCATCGAAACCACTTCCATCGACACCACCCCCACTATTAAAGCCACCGCCACTACCAAATCCTCCACTGCTCATCTTGATGAAACCTCCACCACTAGAGGTGATAGGAGGGGTGAAGTTGAAACCCAAGGAGATCTTGTTCACTTTGACAGTGTTGGGCCCCTTGGAGGCAGAGGGAATGTTTGAGGGTAGGGTATTGGACATGTATATAGACTTAGGAGGAATTGAGAATCCTAGCTGCCTCTCATGATCTTCAAAAGTGGCTCCTCATATAATTTTAGGATTTTTTGGAGGAGCACTTGGATTAGTCAGACTAAAGAGGCTAGCCAAGAGTTCTATTCCTGTTTAGTCTTTTCCCACCATGTACTTTAGTTCACTGATAACTCAGGCAGCCCTAGCCAACTTCGGGTCTCTTTCCAAGTGATGTTCCAAGTCACCCAACCCTTTATTGAGGGTGGAGACATATTCTACAGGTATGCAAACAACCTCATGCTCGTCCACTGATGATGGAATAGGAGATGTGGGAGGAGTGGGGACATGATCGGTTTCGTCAGAGAATTCTATCTCACCCCTCGACAACTACTCCTGCATGGCCAAACCAACAGTGGGACCAGAGAAAAGGCCTATAGAGAAACTAGTAATGGCCTTCATCCTTTCCATTGGAAGGTGTTGTATACTTCTCCTAACAATATACCAAGAGGTTGTGGACTGGGTTGTGATGCTCATAAACCTTCACAACACTCAGGGACACAACAGTCACAAGGTATAAGGAAAAAATTCAACACCAATGGATGAACAGACATTGGTTCACATCAGGTTCATGAAAAATTTGAGAGGGGGACCAACCACGTTCAAGGCCCCAAGTCATGGAGATCCAAGAGTCGAAGGTTTCCCTAACTTACCTCAGCTTAACGGGGTGTTAAGAAATGTAGGACAAGAATGATGAGGACTATAAGGTCCTTAAATCACTCTGTAGACCCAAAACACAAAATGGGGCTAGGTGAGCAGGTTTTTAGGTTTAACTTTGCACCTCAGGAAGCTCTTTTCCTAAGGAAAAAAGTGCAATTCTAGGACAACAATGCAGCATGCTAGCATCTCTCAGGTGTGCTGGCATCCGTACGACCCAAGGACTAAAGAAGCAAGGTGAAACACTGGAAAATGGAATAACATCCTAGCTAACTACTTCCAAAGGGCCAAAACAAAGCTATGAAGTAGGCAATATATGTACGAATATGATAAAGTAAAACAAGAGTTAAGATGGCAAGAATAATCTCATAGAGGTACTCATTTGCTAGCTAACTCCAAGCAATACCTCCACCTACACACAATGAAGAGGAAAATTGTTGGGTGGTTGTATGGCGGCCTACCTCAGTCAAACCCATTTTTAGGTGTTTCCACCTCCACAAACAGCCAAGATAGTGATAATGGAGAAATATATTCTAAAGAAAGAAATGCAATAAAGAACACAAAAGCACTACAAAAATAGTAGGGTGCTACCCACCAAATTGTAGAGGAGAGGAGTATAAATATTACCACCTCCACCAAGATCACTCAAGGCTAATGGGGGAGAAAATGAGAGGACTCAAGCCTCTGTTGCAATGGTGTTTGTTCCACACTTGCTCTATGAAATTGAAAGAGTGTTGTTGTTGCTGCTATGGAGTGTAAGAGTGTTGCTTGAATGCTAGAATTCTTGGAGAGTGATCAAGTTGAGTGCTTAGAAGATGGATTGAAATCTTTGAAGGTGCAAGAGAAGTTGAAAAGCTTGTAGGAGTGAATTTGAAGGAAGGATGAAGAAAACGACCATATTCAAGTAGGTTAGTCAAAGGGGAAGTTACAAATTGAACTCCAATGGGAAGTGTAATGCCTTTGTAGGCTCCAGACATAAGAATCTACTAGGGACATAAGTTTGTTGTGCGGGCATCCTTGACAATTATCCTCTACCAACACACAAAATAACCGCTAAGTGGAACGAAGGCAGCAAGCTTATGTGGAATTCAGCCTTCGAATTTGGTTTTCTAAAGTGAAGAAGGGAAAAAGGGGAATTTACATAAGGGGTCCAAATTTTCTCCTATATAGTATGAAAGTTGTGTTGAAACAATTTGTGAAGTAGTTGCATGTTAGGTGAACTCTATACCTCTCTGTGTGACTAGTTCAATTTTTTTTTAACACAACCGCAAACATATACTTTAAAAAACATTTTCGTATGTATGGTATGAGAATAGATACTCTTTTTTTGTAGAGTCAAAATCCATGCAATAGATACAAAGTCACCTTGGTCATTAATACCCTTGTGCATCATATCTATTTGCTGCATCAAACAGGATTCTTCAAAACTATGAAGCCTCCAAGCAAAGCAAAAGCAACATCATCAACTACTAACAACATCAAATTTCTATCCATCATCAAATAATTTCTTCTAACTAACATCCATCCCTATAGAAATATTATTAGTACCTTATCCATCCTACATCCATAATTTCATCAATACATATCATGATGATGATAAACCAATAAAAGCATCATGTATCATGTGTGGGGCATACATCTATACATACATATAGCATCATTTATCAAACATCATATATCAAAATAATATATTGATCATCCATAATAAAAAATCATATGAAACAAAGTATGATTCATCCATCCATATCATATGCATACATCAAAAAAGTACAAAAAAGTGCATAAACATACATCATCATACATCGTCATCCATGATCATCGCATAAGAATAAAATGAAGTTCAATCAAAGAAGGTATATCTCTATATATCATCATCAAAAAAGGGTGAATATCATAAGTACATCATCATCAGTGAAACAAATGTGATAGGATGATACAAAATTATACATATATACAAGGCCTCAACTGGGCTGATGAATATATATACAAAAATCATGTCAGTAATATGTCTCTAAGCAATGAACACCATGAGGATCAAGTACAAAAATTAAAACTACCTAACACAAAGGACATAACCCTATAGACCAATATGTGGAACACTAGCTAGATCAGGTTGTCTAATATAGTGACCACCCTCCTCGCAACCACCATCACCCCCAACACTAGACTCTCCAAACTATGGATACCAAGCAACCTTGGGAGTAGTAGCATCATATAAGGTCTAATAATATGTGGAAATTTGTAAAAATTGATCTCTCTTTGCTCTGAAATTATCACACTCTACCCTAAGAGTATCTCTCTCTGTTGTAAGCAACTAAACTTGAGCCTCTATAGCAATGTCATTTCCTGCTCTCACTATCTCGCTCAACCCTCAAAATAGCAACCTAAGCCTCCATGGCCTATCGTTGCACTATCTCTGCATCTCTAGTAGTAGCCATATGAGCTAACAATATACCTCCATCCCCAGGTGGTGGAGGGGGATCCAAAACCTATCCATGACCCTGCACCTAAGGCATATGCTCATGTTTACCATCTTGCGCCCCATAATGTTGGGCCCTTTCCAACTTCTCCATAAGAACTTCAACGTGTTGTCGCTCACCACGCTAACCTGTAATAGCTTCTCTACCCAAAGCGAGATCACCCCCAGGATCTGTGAATCTCAATGGCCTGTACCATCCCACCACTGATCATAATCAGAGTACCCAGATCTGTTAAACCAACTGGCCAACCCCAACCAACTAGGGAAAGTGCTCTAAACTCAACAACAACATTATCTATGTCTTCCTAGTGACCCCATACATGGACCTCCCTAGTTGTCCAACTGAAATGAGCCTCATACATATCAGGGAACCATCCCTATCTCTCTCCAAAATGATGAAAAAATCTATCCAGTAAGTAACACTCAAGCAGAGAGGGAGAATGACCAATCAACCATCTAGTCTATCAATAGTAAACAATATTCTCTAGATCCTTTGTCCATGCCTCATAGTCCATATAAAGTCTCCAAACAAAACCTGGCATATAATCAAAAATGTGGCGCCAATATGGAAGATCTTTAGGTAGGGTGTAGTGTAAGAAATCTACGTAACAGTATGAGTATGGATCATCAAGAGTACGATCCTATATCCCATCAAGTCGAGCAACTATAATATGCTTTCAAACCCAAATATGCAAAAGAGAAAAACCTATGAAAAGTAGATTTCCTGCCTCGATAAAAAACCTCATGTATATCTCTATAGAGGTGGGTGAGAAGAAATGGACCCCATGCATATCTAATCCCATGCTCAAACATATCCTCAATGTAGATACCCTATCCAATAGGGAACTGATGACCTCTCCTATCAAGAACAACTAGTCCTGAAATCAAACCACAAATGACAAGAGATTCATGATCTGCATTGCCAATGAACTCAGACAAGTCAATCTTTGACTATCGTAACTCCAAATGTCTAACACCCAAAACATGTTGCATAGCATGAGTACCCCATCGAACATGATATGTCACGAGCTTGCCATGGGTAAGAATTTGGAGAATCCTCCACACATCCTCAAGTGTAATAGTAGCCTCTCTAGTGGGTAGATGAAACGAGGATGTTTCTTAATGTCACCACTCGACAAGCATGGTCATAATTGTTGTATGAGTTCAGATGGGAGGCATGTAACAAATATGATGTAGTTGAACTGCATCTAAAAATTCTCACTCCAGAACATCAAATTTGGTAATTGGATCAAACAAATCCCATGGTCGCCTCTCTCTCGCCTACAATGGCTTAAGGATCACTTGCAATCATTTTAACCCACAAAGTTAGTGTTTAACTCCAAATGAAAAGAAATAAAAGCAAAGGCGAGGGTTTAAAGAAAGGGTGAGGTTTTAAGTCAAGGGTGAGAAAATTAGATGCAAGGATCTGAAGCAAGGGCGAGGGTTTTTAGTCTATGCAAGGAAACAATATAAACAACAAACAAATGTAAGGAACTAGAGAAAAAGTGAGGATTTAAAGCAATTGCATGAAACAAGGGAAAATTTTTAGAGCAAAGGCAAAGATCTTGAGTAAGGGCAAGGGTTTCTAGGTCAAGTGTGAGCTTCCTGACCTAGCAAGTGCAAGGAAAATGATGCAGATGCTCTAAAATAATCAAAACTTTGCTATGACTAAAGGGACTTTGTACACGTAATACAAGAACATTACAAGATGAAAATGATCTAAGTGAAAAGGTACATACTAGGCCACCAACACCTATGGGCCATCCAAACTCCCAAACCAGGTTTGAATGATGCGGGGTTCCCTGAATCCTCGACATTGCTCCTCGACAAATGACAAAATGAGAAATCTAGAGATAAGAATTAGCTACAGGATCAAAGCACAAATGAGCAAATTAGAAGCCTAATTTCCTATATCAACACTCAAAAAACCCTAATTTCACCTAGGAAACCCTATTTTTTACATAGGGAACCTTCCTACATTCAAATTAGGACTTTTGGGGAACATTGGAACAAGCAACAAGGGACCTATAGACTTATTTTCTTCATCCAAAACACATATGAACTGAAAGAGAACAGTGTCATGAGCTTGACCTCAAACTCAAAAATTTTGGCCAACCTCTCAAGGGGGCAGCACAGAGTCCTACCACCATTCCACTAAACATCGGGGCATAGTGGGGCATAAATTTCTTTCAAAAACTTGATCTTAAAAAAAAAGAAATCTTTGAAACAAAGCAACTAGTACTTTGTCTCAAAGAGGGGCAAAATGTAGACATGTAAAATTGACCTAACCCCTATCACACACCCTAAATAGCATCAAACAACATCCAAAACCCTAATTTCCCCTATTAATCAAATAATACAACATTATTTAATTAATTATTTCATCATTTTTGACGAATTAAATAAATTTCATTTATTTAATAAAATCCTGAAAACCCTATTTCTGCTATTAATTGAATAAAATGACATTATTTGATTAATTCATGTTTCATCATTTCAACCAATTAAATAAATTACATTTATTTAATAAAGTCCTAATATAATGTTATGTCATCCTGATTAGTTGATGTCAATTATTTAATTACATCACTAAAACACTTTATTCCCCTGAGTTAATTGAATTATTAAATCATAATAATTTAATTATGACACTTTCCCTCCAAAAATTGAAAATTAAATCAAACTATTCAAATCAAACTAATGCAACTTTACTTGCAAAAGTCAAACTTGATTTGCACGTTCAACTCCAAAATATGAAAGATTGGTCTATTTCTGATTGAGTAAATTATGATTGCTTGACTAAGCAATCTAATTCCTAACTATCCAATCTATTTCACAATCATGTACTAATTATTCAATCTATTTCTCAATCACACAAATTGTGCAATCTACTCATGTCTAAATCCTCTCAACGTTTTTTGATAGTTGATCTTGACTCAACATTGTTTAATCCTAATCGTCCATTTTGAATCTCATTTTCTATATAACAAACCTCTTTCCTCACAAAAAATGGGATCAAAGAGCCAACATCATTTGCACAACGAAGTACTATCGACATTCACAACCACCATTAAAGCTTCAACATTTCTTTGATCAACTAACACCAACATCATTCTTCAAGCTTTTACACACAAACTATGGAGGCTTTGCAATGATATGAGCAATCCAACATCAGGCGAACACACTTTGATACGAGATAGGTAACGATTTTATTGTTGAATTTATTTTTTATGTATTACATTCACATGTTCTTGAATTTAGTAATCTTAATTGTTCATTTCGTAAGTGTAGGATTAAATCTAGATTAGTGTTCTTGATCTTATCTTAGATTCTAATTTCATTTACATTTATCTTGTTTGCATCTATGATTTTCCCCCTCACACAATACTTTAAACGTGAGAATATTTCACATCTAAGAATTATTAATTTTAGTTAGGAAATCAATCTCCATTTGATTCAATTAAAATTTTATTTCTCATTTGTAATTAAAGTGTAGTTTTAATACTAAATGTAATTATAATTCTAATAAATTTATTATATTTAATTAATTTGTTTTCATTAATTATATAATTATAATTTAATTTATATAATTAAAATTGTAATAATACACATAATGTAAACATAATTTTTAATTATGATTATTTAAAAAAATTACAAATAAATTATAATTAATTTTAATCTTTATTTTTATTTTGATTGATTTCCATGTTATTTAAAATTATTTTTTTAAATATAGCAAAAATAAAAAGTAAAATAAAACCTAGATTATAATATTTTTCATGTTTTTCTATCAAAATATTATTGCATGTATATTAATAATTATATTATATAGAGTATTAAAATATATTTAATTATTAAAAATATTATATGTTAATTCTTAATATTAAATCATTAAGAATTAACATATAATATTATTATATTGTAATTTGTTATATAATACACTATAATACAATATATAAAATAATATGCATTATTACCAAGTTCTAAAACTCTATTCATTTCATAAATGTAATTTCTTTTTACAACATTTTTATTTTAAGTTTCAATTTTTGTTTTTAATATTTGTAACATTATAAAATATTTTGTTTTTAAATAAACAACTCTAAATTCTTCTATAATTTTATTAAACAAGTGAATATATATTACCCTTTTGATAAATTTTGAAATTCATGACATTTACAAATTAAAAAAAAAAAAATGTTTAATCTTCTCCTTCATAAAATGAGTGAAGTAGAAATATACATTAAATAAATAAATAAATCCAAGTAGAAATATACGTTAAGTCAAAAAAAAAAAAATCCCCATTATATCTAATATAGACTGAAGTTTGAATAATTAAATTACATAAAAGAGTAAATTATGCAATTGAACATCCAACATTTTTATGCTACAAACATGATCAATCAGAATGGAGGTAAAACAATTTCTTATTTACTTGACATAAAAAATGTTCATATATACAAAAACAAAAACATTAAAGTAGACTATATGATACAAAAATCCTGAATTTTGATTGGTTGAAATTAAAATATTTAATCACTAGTTAAAATCTTCCCCTCTTTAATAATACCATAACAGGAACTCATAAATTGAATAAATAAACCACCAAATGAAATATCAATTAACATTAATTAAAATTATTACACTTTTTTAGAAACAAATACCCAAAAAAACACTTTCTTTTAAAAGCTAGGCTTAATATCATATGCTCATACTAACTATGCAACTATTCAACAACTCAAGGTAAAATTCATCATAATGAAGGCAGTAAATGTAAATTTGGGAAGCACATGTATATATGAAGATATTTGGACAAAGTAGAGTCTCAAAGAAGCACAATAAGGTGTAGATAATGTCTCATGGACTAAAATGGTTCAGGATATGTTAAAAAAGGGCTTCGAAATATTCAAGTAAATGTGATTTGAAGGTTAATCACTTCCTTACATTTGGAATGGAGTAAGGACAGAGAACAAAGAAATATGTCAGATGTTGCTGTAATCACTTTAGTAGATAAGTATGCAAGGCGTGAAATTAATTCAAACTGAATTTCACCTACATATTAAATCTGGAAGCATTTGCAGCTTGTGAGGAATGCTGGAGACATAAATTTGCAAGTTGAAATTCATTCACAAATCAAATAAATTCCAAATACCTATAGATCATGAAAAAAAATTAACATATGTGTAGGTCATTATTAATCAATATAGTCGCTGAAAAGCTTCACCGGACATTTTAAAACAACATATATTCCTCCAACTATCATTCCCCTCCCAAAATACATAATAAGTACATAAAAAATCAACAAATGTTACCTTTTGGGACTTCCTTGAGTCTTTTTACTGTTCACTGATAGATTCACACGTTTTTCTGCCCCTCTATTCTTTCCTTCCTTTTTCTGCACTTCTTCCTCCATACTTAGAAGCACTTCTTCCATATTTATCATGCCTCCCTCTTCACCATCAAGCATCTTTCCAAACTTAGAATTCATTATGGTGGTTAGTTGCAAGAATTCAATTCATATTAATTTTATATAGAATTTTGACAGATCTGATTTTGACTATGACCATGGTAAGTATGATGTAATATCATTTTGAATGTGGGATTTTCATAATTATCTTATTCAAATGTACATTTTGATATTTGATATTTGATATTTAGTTGATAATTATAATTTTGGTAAGCTATTTATAAAGCATTTCATTCTAAAAAATCACATGTTTCATATTTTAGTTCAAAATAAGGTAGACTTGAAATAATAAATTTCAACTTTCCATTATATTTCAAAAGATACAACATAAAGGTGTAATGATGTATTTTCACAAAAATTTGAATTCATAACTTTTAAGGATTAACTTACTTCAAGAAGGAATAAGGAAGTTAGAGTAATTCTTGCAATACTATTGTTGATCTAATAATGAACACTTGTGATTTGATTGGGAAGATGCCAACATATTTCCACAAAGGAGACCAAACTATTAATTTTATAACCATTCTCAAAATAAATCTAATTGAAGGTAATTCTATTAAACCAACATTGCTTTATTAATAAATACACAACTTAGGACACTAGCTTGTGTAGATGCATACAGATAAATCGATCATACATAAAAATGAATGTAACAACCATATTCATACTAAGAATAGATTAAGGGTCGTGACAATATTATTGTGTTTTGTGTATGCATTGAAGGTGTGAGAACCCTTGTGTACAAATCTCATTATTGGAATTTAGTTACAATATATTAGATTTGTTCTAGATAGGTATAATCTTGTATGAAGTGATTGATGTGTATGTCACCTTTGATATTATTCATTGATTAGTGTATTTTCCAAGTGAGATATTATATTTATTTTATGGCATGTGTGTGTTACCATGTTCTAGTGTTTGGAGTCGGTATGAACGTACCCAATTTGACCATCTCCTAGGACAAAAGGGTGGGCCTAAGTGTATCACATGGTTGAGTGATGTTAAACCACTACTGGGGATTGGTGAACTTGGAGGATTATTTTCAAAGAGCATGATGGACTCTCATGGTATTTTATGCATTTATATAACTCTCATTATTCTATAGCATAAAAATTATAAAATAGGTAGTTGAGACCATTGTAATAATATTATTATGATATTTCCTATTTTTATGAAACAATTTATGATCCATCCATGTTTAGGATGAGACACTTTAAATGTAATAAATAACTGCTATCATCGTGTATTTTTAGACCTCATTTTGTAAGGGTGTTAAAGTATGTGTAGAATGTTTAAATCATGATAATTGACTATTTTAATTTCAAGTTATTTAACTTTTCAAAATGGTTTGTATGGACATGTACTATTGTTGGATTTAATTTCACCCATATAGGTGGTGATGATCTTATTATTGATTTTTGCACATGTTGCAATTGGTGTCAAAAAGGCATAGTGTTTTATAATGCTTTCATCATAATTGACTATGTGGTTGTGGAGAAAATATCTTGTTCCATAATTTTGTAAATTGGATAAGTGCTTAATTTATATGGTTAATGATGTTCAATTGGTGTATCAAATCATCTTGAGTTGGTGTTTAATGGTTGTGGAGGGTGTCTTTTATCCCTTACGTATCCACTATCTCCTTTGTATGTGGTCAAGTCCATGCAAGTTAAAGTGTGTTGGTTGGGTATTTTTGGAGTTATATCGTGTCTTGGGAATGTTCCACTTGGTAACCTTGTCTCTTATTGGATAATGTGTCAATATTATATATTGCTCAGATATTTACAAGTTAAAGGTCTTAGAATCATCTCCTTGAGCTTGTTCATTCTTCTTTAAACTTTTGGGTGGCGTGGAGAGGTTTTCCTTGTTAGTAGACTTCTTTGGGAACCCTTAGTCAAAGTTCTAAGTAGGTTTCTTTAAGATAAATAAATAAAACACTATGAAAGGATGACAACACAAATTTGGGATGCTATCACCATTTTAGAACATTATAGGGATGTGTTATAGTCCGGATCTAGTGCATAGGAGCTGTCTTAAGGCATTATAGTCCTCTAAACTACTTAGAAATCTATGGATTCTTGGAGAGTGACCATTTCTTAACATTTCCCAAAGAAATTTTCTATACAAATGTTGTTCCCCTTGGTATGTTGAGTCTTCATAGATAGACATTTCATTGATAGATTTCCTACTCTAGAATTTTTTTTTTTATTGAGGAAGATTGTTTTACATGAAATTAGTTATTTTTAACATCCATTGGTTGAGGGCTTGTACCTCCTACTTAATAAACCTCTTTTGTAGGTTTTCCTCTTATGTTGGGTGTTATTTGAGTTGTCATGGAACAGATTAGAGATATTTGTCATCATCATCATAATCCTCACCCTAATCCATGTTTTCACAAGAGAATGATATTGTGGACTCATTCCCAATCCTCGTTTTAGAGGAAGCTCCATTCTCTTGTATGATTATAATGGTGAATTTATCACATGAAATTAGTAAATTATTCTACTTGTGCCACTATTCTTTGAGTAATGGTGATGTCATATTATGGGTCACTGTGTTTGTCACAACACTTTGTGTATGCATTAGCATATAATACAACATGTAAATACTATATCTTGATCATGAAAAAGTCATCTATTTTTTATCCATTAATATTTGATCATAATATCGAGGCATTAAAAAATAAATAGCATGCAACCATGGGGATATAAACAGTCATGAATAAAATCCCATATAGATAAATAAGCTCAAATATATTATAATTTATAGGCCCAACTATTGTAACTACTCATCTAGGAATGCCACACAATCCAAGAAATATAGAAATAATTCTCAATGGCCAAATAGGATTTTCTCTAAATCTTGTTGATAGTTAATCAAGGGAATAGCATTTGGACATAGATAATATTAACAACCAAAACTAATTTACACATGACTAAGAAGGTGAAACCCAAAATAGAAGGCATGACCCAAAATTATCCACTACCATGTGTTAGAATCCTATCATGCAACTTGAAGAATCTCCACATATTGAACACATTGTCAAAGGAAACTACAATCATTTGAATAGCTTGATCCATTCTACCAAGTTAGTAAAATAAAATCTTTATAATAGCTAGTAGAAAAAGAGTTTAAAAATAATATATCATATAATAATTTATTGTGTACAGTAAGTATAATAATATGTATAATGAGAACTAAAATAACTCAGTTATGAATTTCAAAGCAACCCCTTTTAATATATTTTTTATTGTCTATCAAAGAAAAAGAGATAAAATCTTATATGTAGTCCTCATGTAACATAATAATACATATTCCTCCAATGAAAGAATAGTGCATAATCCTCTTAGAATAATTTTTGAAGCAATTTGAATATGATCATCTTTAAGTAGCTTTTAAACACATGGATCCATCTAATAACATCTTGTGTGAATTACAAAGAAACTTATAATTATTTGGATGTATAGATAAAATTTTGAAATAAATAAGAAAAGCAACAACCTTCCTATAGAAACATTTAAGAAGCAAGTTAATAGAAGTTACAATAAACAAGACACCCTAGAAAGAAACCAAAACCCAAAAATAAAAAATAAAAATATTTTAGTTCTGTAGGATTGCATGGTGGACCCAAATTCTCCTACATCGAAATTTATTGATGGATTCATATCCTAAGACACCTAATGAGATAAAGAACATGAATTTTTTTCAATATATGAGTATTATGTGTAGCTGTAGACACGTAAAATGTACTGATTGACATTGTGCATCTGATACTAACTACTAACATTGTTTCATCCTAAATCATCCCTCGGTCTAACCGTTTAATCAAATTCCCCTATCTGATTAAATTCATCAATATTCCTCCCTTAATTAAATAAATCATTTTATCTAATTAAGTATCTCTCTTTTGTTAATTAAATCAATCCATCTAATCTAATTATCCCTATTTAATTAAATAATTAATTTTATTAGATTAAATCTCTAAAGTCTATCTATTAAATTAAATAAATTAAAACCTTATTTGATTTAATTTAACACCATCTCTTTTAATTAAATAAATCAAAATTCTTATTTAATTATTCTCTTATCATATTCCTCTCTTATTTGATTCAAATAAATCCATAAATTTGAGTCAAATAGGTCACATCATCTAATCTCCCATTAAATTAATTGACCCTTGATTAATTTAATTCTAAATCATGTCCCATCCTCTAGATTTTGCAAGTTGCACATGAAAATATATTTAATTCATTTATTAAATCTCTATTTTCCTCACAAGGCATCTTTTGGAATATTCTTCAAGTTTGAATTCAAAATTTCCAAGTGGACATGTACATCCAACAAGGAAATAACTCCATCTTGCATGTCCTTTTCCTTGAGCCAAGTGGCATTTATTGCATTTTCCCTTCCCTCTTGCAAGTCATTTCAACAAATTTGAAATTCAAAAATATGCATTTATTGGCACAATCCTCAAAACTTGCACATCCTCCATCCACTCATAGATTGGCAAGTGGCATTTTTCCATTGGATGAATGTTAGTCCCACATTGCTCAAATTTGGACATTCATCCATCTTGGCATTCTATAAATAGAGAGCTCATATCCTCATTTTATCATCCACAAATTATGCAAAGTTATTATGCTAAAATATTTAGCCATTTCCATCCATCAATCTTGAATCTTAGCTAGGTTATGCAGGTTTTTGGCTTGGAGCACTCAATCTTCATCAACAAAGTGGATCGCTCATCAAAATATTTTCAACATATCAATCTTGCATCATAGGAATTGGGAAAGGACCAATTTTCACATCAAATTGGCACCAATTCCCCCATGGGATCATGAGTTTGCAAATTTAAATTAGGATTCGATCTATTTTGCTATTTTTATTGTGTTATTCATTGTTTATTTTCATAACTTGAGTTTTGTAAATGGATTTCATGGGGAATCCTTGTTCATGCTTGCAATCTATAACTTAATGTGTTTATTCATTTTGTCTTATAGGTATATGGATTGGGGTTCACACATTTGGCGCTAGAAGGAGGGCCACATCTCATTCTTCATCACTTTTCTCACAAAATTTCCTCGTTTTTGCTTATACACAGAAAAATTTCCATGCTGAGAGCTCTACGTTGTTGTTTTAGCACCGCTGAATCTTCAATGTCATCATATAGCACCACTAGAAACCCAAACTACGATGTTGGAGTCTTCCCACCCAAAAATTTTAAATCCAAACTGCACCGCTTGACCATTCTGACTTGCAGATTTTTCAAAAGAATCAAACTGCGATGCTGTGCAAAAGTGTGACACAGTTGAGCTCATTGTCCCCAACACAGAGCGACGCTGACTAGTAAGCAGCGCTATAAGAGCACCGCTGAGAAATCAAACTCTGACGCAGTCACAAGTTGCACCACTGGCAGGGAGTAAAAAATTGAAATTAAATTTGAGCACGTGCTTTTTGATTAATGATCAATTTGTCTTCTATTTTCTACTTTTTAATCTCTATATTTTGTAGAATCTTACTAGTTTTTTTCTCTTGTAGGTTGGAATTGAAAACGAAAGGAGGAGAAGCATGAGGATGATATTTCGCAAGATCACAGTGTTTTTAAACACTTTAGTGTTTGCTTAACACTTTTAAGAACTTGTTATCACTTCTTTCTTAGGACACTAGTTTCGTTTGCGCTTTAAAAAGAACATTTTTCAATTTTTTCTTGCAAGGGCTAAAACGAACATTAGGACTATAACTTACTAGAGTTTGTTTCTTTAGTTGACAATTGAACAAAATGTCTATCATTTGTCCTTTGGTGCTTTAAAAAGAATTCATAATTGCTTTGAGGATCTAAAATGAACATGTGCTATCTTGTTTTGTGAAGACTTACTTGAACTAACCTCATTAAAAAAGGACGTATGCGCTTCTCTCATGCTTTATATTGATCTTGAGAATCAAAAGGCCTTTTTCATGATTTTAGGTTGAGATAAAGCAATCACCTCCACACTTCATTTTGGGTTTAAGAATTGAAAAAAAAATTGTGTGAGTGTGAGTGGGGCATTATTGCATACATTCTCTCTCTTTGTTGCCAACAAAGATTGATCAAGTTACAGATATTGTCTTTACTCACTTTTGTTTATCCTAGAGGGCCTGCCTTGGCAAAAAAGTACTCACCCAAGGGAACAACTCAACTGGTAACACTCTAAAGCCAAGAGTATTTCCAACCGGGATATAAATGTGGGTATAGGAGTAAACACAAATATCATGCGGTTGATTCTGACAAGATGGATCTGAAAGGGGACTCTTGCTGTATGGGTCAATCTCCACGAATGGAAAGTCCTTATTAAAACCCGTGTTCTATAATTTTCCAAAAATCCTTTGATCTATTTGTTGGTACAAGAACGGTTGTTCTAAAGCCACCCCACACTTTTATGGTCTTTTAGTAGAAATGGAAACATGCCATGGGAGTTTCATGGGTGTTGATTCTTGGCTGCCCCGATTGACGTTAATGAGCCACAGAGGGGAGATAGTGGGGTCAAGCATCTAACCATTCCCTAAAGATAAGCATAGCTAGACTTTTCCAAGTTGGAATCCAAAAAATATTGTCTTACACATCCATAGGGTTGTACTTATTCATGGCTTCAAAATGCTTTGCTTGTATGAAAACATCTTGAAAACAAACACTCAACATCTTCATCAAAATTTCAAACCCTTTTAGGAGACAAATACAATTGACCTAATCCATATGTTATTGCTTGCCCTTGGGATTCACATCCTTAGAGGTTTCTAAACATTTGGATTACATCTCAATTTGTCTACTAAAGGTAAACAATAGGTAACCCTTTCCTTGAGTTCATCAAATTGCCACAACATATTTTGTGGGATTTGAAGAAATTAAGACATTGGACATCTTAGCTTGAAAAACCTAATCAAAGAAAGTGTTTTTGGTAAAATAAAGCCATTAAGCAAAGCTAAACAAAGTGAACTCTCATATGTGATTGAAACCTCAAGAATTCCAAATCCCAAAACAAAAGTCATTGGTTCAAAATCTAGAAATGCATGTTCAAATCAAATCATTCTTTGGCTATAAAGGTCTATAGAAGGATTATATGTTCTTCAATACCTAGGTCTAGGCAAACAAAGTGTCTTTTTTAGGTTCATCTTAGGAACAAAGGAAATCAAATTCTTTTTCACCCATCCTTCAAACATCAAAACAAAAATCATCTCACCATCACCTTTTGAAAAATCTTGAAATCATCCTTAATGCTAGGCTTGTGGAAAAAAAATCAAAATCATCAAATCCTTGGGATAAAATCCTCGAAATCCTTATCAAAATCACCTTTGACTAGGTATGTGTAGATGCATCCTTTTGCATATGCTTATTCAAAGTTATCAAACCATCTTGTTTAGCTAGGTATGTGTAGATGCATCCTTCTGCATATGCTTGGTTAAATTATCATCTTGTTTGAATAGGTGTGGGTAGATGCATCCTTCTCCCTACATGTATTCAAATTATCATCCCTTGAGAAAATCTACCCTTTAGATAATCATCCAACATCTTACGGTCTTTTTGTTCAAATCAAAGCAAACCAATCAATCAAGGACAAATCCAAAATCCAAAATCAAATCAAAAATCAAAATCCAAAACATATCCGAAAGTCCCAAAAGCCTAGCATCCCCCTCAAGATTTTATCAAAAGACTAAAACATCCACATCATATCACCCCTCGATCTTCAAGATATCCTAAAAATTTCTACTTTGGGCATAAAGCAAAGATCAATCCAAAGAATCAAGAGATTCATCTCCCCTATTCTTGAAAATTGATCCTTGTTTTATGGTTTAAACTAGATCTCAATACAAGAAAATCATGGAAGCCAACAAAGAAACACCCGCTTCAAGTGATTTAAGCCAAACGAATGTTGAAATGAATCCCGTCAAATCAAATAATTCTTTGACTATATCATCATCCCAAAACCCACAAGAAGAAACCAAAGGTGAGGACCTTACCTTTGGGATGTCTCACGACGAAATAACTGAAATGCTTCAAAATCCAGAAAACCATAAGATCATCAATATCATGATGAGGCTTAACCCTTCACTATACATGCTTGAACTAGCAAAGCAAGGGGCCAAATTACCTTCGGATTTTGACATGAGTACCATAGTGGAGACATCTTTACCACCAATATCATCCACCATCCCCATCTCATCTACACCCCCATCCCAAAATATCACTCAAAACATTCTACAGATTACAACATCATTTGCTCCAACCCAACCCAATGTTAATAAAGGGAATGTATTTCTTAATGCTATTCAATCACACCCTCTTGTTAACAATCAAGATGTAGATGCAAATACCATCTTGGAACAAAACATACTCAAAAACCCATTACATAAGAATGTTCCTCTCACTTTCCATCATGATCCATCATCATCATTTTTTCACGCAATACCTCAAACTTCTCTCACAAATTCACAAGAGGAGGGAGATATGTTCTGACCAGGGGGAATTTTTGACACCACAAAATTTTCACAAGAACTCGCACCCCTCACATTTCCACCTCTTCCACCATTTCCATCATTATCCAAACCACTCCTTGGTTTGGGGCTCCCACCTTTACCTAGTATCAATCAAAACAACATCCCAAACATCATGCAAAACTTTCTGTCAACATTGCAACAATAGACGACAAATGCACAAGCGACCACAACATCATCAAACACCTCCCTAACATCGCAAAGCATGGTCTCTCAAGGATCAACCATATCAACAACACCAACCACTACTCAAATCACCAACATGACATTATCCCTCACCACAAACGCCATTCTGAATCCACCACCACCCCCACCACGACCAACTTCCACCACATCAAGCCAATACAATACGACATTGCAAGCTACTTTTCAAAGGGGACTCCAACAAGTGCAAAAACAAAAAGTCATACAACTAGCTGCTCAACAAGCTACTCAAGCTGCCCAAGCAGCCCAAGCCACATTACAAGCACAACGAGCTGCTCAAATAGCCCAAGCCGCATTGCAAGCACAAAAGGCTGCTCAAGCAAAAAATATGTTACAACAACAAACGACACAAGCACAAGCCCAAGCACAAGCATCTCAAGCTCAGGAAAATGCCCAATATCAAGCACAACAAGCACAAACACAAGCACAAGCACAAGCACAACTTCTTACACAAAGATAATTAGTGTAATTGCAAGCATATCAGCAAGCAATAAAGCAATATCAAGAGAAACAAGAAGCAGCCCAATTGGCAACCCAACAACAAGAGTTTTTGGAATAGAAACAAGAACAACAAGCATTGTTGGAACAACAACAAGTGTTTTTGGAACAACAACAAGTGTTGTTGGAACAACAACAAGCACAACAACAAGCACAAATCTTAGCGCAACAACAACAAGATCAACAACAAGTGTTGTTCATACAACAGTAGGTGGAAGCCTACCTAGCTCGATAAAACATACAGATACCATTGAAAAACACATCAAACAACCTACCCATCCAATCCACAATCAAAACACCCCAAAACACCTTCATCCCAACCCCTGATCCCCAAAATGACGTAACAACACAAATCAGGTTGCTCTCACAACAAGTGCTCAATCTTCAATCAGGGAAAACAACAAAAACAACAAGCAACTTGTGTCCCTATCCATTTTATAGGATCCTAGTAATGAAACCATTGCACAAGGGATTTGAGATCCCCAAATTCGACAAATATCATGGGACGGGAAACCCTGAAGATCACATCAAGGAATTCTAGGTTCATTGCATGGAAGTCGTATACAACGATACTTATCTGATGCGGCTATTTCCTAGGAGTTTGGCAGGCCACGCTATGGAATGGTTCTCTCGCCTACCTTCAAGCATTAGGACATTCCAAGAAATTATAGATGCATTCATAAAAAACTACGCATGTAACATTGCAATGGATGATAGTCTAGAGGAACTCTCAGCTCTGAAATAAGGAAAGGGTGAATCATTTGCTTCATTTCTACAATGATGGCGATCTGAGGCCAATTGGAGCAAGTGGACCATGCCCAAAGAACAACATGTTTGCACCATCATAGCCAACCTTGACGGCCTCTTGGCATTTCATCTCAAGGTTCAAGGCATCACCACATATGATCAGTTAATCTCCAAGGCACTTAACATCGAACAGGCCCTTATGACCCAACCCGCAGGATCAACTTCATACCCCAAAAAACAAAATGACTACCCACCCTCCAATTATAATGATAAACCTTGCACGTGGGAAAGGAACAAAAACATTACTAATGATGGTGTTGTCAATGCCAAGGTGGTCATTAGTGCTCCTCACCAAAATACACCTGCACCAAAAATCCAAATCCAACACCAAAACAATCATCATGCAATACAACAACCACAGAAAAATCTGACAATCAATAATCTCAATGATCAAAGGGGACCACCCCAACAAAACAAGAGTTATCCCAAGCGAAAATACACCACTTTGGGGGAACCACTAACCACATAATGAAGAAGTTGATAAACGAAAAACTCATCAAGGCTCCTACCTTTGAGAATTACCAAGAATCGGATGTGAAACCTCCTTGGTATAATGAGAATCAACTTTTTGAGTTCCATAAAATTAAAGGCCATACCACAAACAATTGCATGAGGTTAAAGAACATAATCCAAGATCTCATTGATAAAAGAATTATAAACATGGAACAACCAACAGGAGACCAAGATCTTAAGATAGACACAAATCCGATGCCTAATCATGGCAATAAAGGGAATAACAATAACAAAGATAAGGGGAAAGGCACCCACTCAAATGGAAATCATGTGTATGAAACAGTCATCACCTCCCTAGATGAAAACTAAATGGTCATCACCATCAAGGGCGTCTATGCCGAAGATTGTGGAGTCACCACAAGAGGCAGAAAAGTTACCATCATAGGATCATCCTAGCCAAACAGAGCCCCTGCATCTAGATTTGTCCCTAATGGCTACAATGTCCTAGATCAGCTCAAAAGAACACCAGCGTAATCTCCATCATGGAGTTTCTAAAAATCTCATCGGCCCATAGTAAAATCCTAGAAGAAGCATTGGCTTCATCCACTATCCCCATAGACCTTGATGCGGAGCAATTCCAAGCTATGGTCGGAAATATCATTACGCCAAATCTCCTCACATTCTCTGACCAGGATTTCCCCACTCAACCATCTCACAACTGTGCACTTCACTTGGAAGCCATCGTACATAAGAGAAAAGTCAAAAGGGTCTTGGCGGATGGAGGTTCAGGCTTGAATATATATTCTCTCAGCCTCATCAAGCAATTGAAAATATCAGAAGATTCTATCGACAAAGGAAAGGGTATCACAATAAGAGCATATGATGATCAAGAAAGATTGTCTCAGGGTACAATCAAACTCCCTATTCAAGTAGGGCCTACCATCATGGAAACCACTTGTCAAGTCTTGGACCTTGACTTGTTGTACAACATCCAACTAGGACACCCATGGATTCATGCAATGAAAGCAGTAGCCTCAAATTTTTATCAATGTGTGAAATTTACACATGAGGGACAAGAAGTTACTATCCATGGAGATCCCGAACCCTTCTCCTATTGCAAAATCCTTGAGGAAAAATACTATAAAATCCCCCAAGTACCAAAAAATGATAAGGGTCCATCCACACCATACATCGATCCCACCACTCTTGCATCCACTTCTGCGACTCGCCACTCCCACCATTCCTACCATCTCTGACATCAAGTTCATCATCCAAGATAACGGCTATGGAAACTACAAGCTCCCTAATAATGCTTTTGTGGTAGGAGAGTTACCACAATCTCCTAGATCATAGGGATGTTCACAAATAAATGAATCCTCTACATCCCAAACATCTCCTGTGGACTATCCCACCTTTACAAGATGGGGGGATCTTGGCCGAGAAGTTATTGAGGCAGATCCATCTCATATGCTATATCAAGATGAAATACCAGTAGTTGACTTACCAATGGATGATAGAAGCAAGGGTCTGTAAATGATGCTCGCAATGGGCTATGACAGAAATGAAAGGCTTGGACAAAATGACAATGGGATTATAATACCTATCATGCTAGAGATGTGACTAATAAAAAATATTGGCCTTGGATGTACCCCTCCGAGTATAACCATATGTGGCCGAAGTCCACCAGTTAGAACAGTTAATAATCCTCCTCAGCCAACCCTAGTAGAACTACGCTTACTAGTGTCTACAGGTAGAGTCATAGATAACTTTACATTTGATATAACCGACGTCTGTAGTAGTAGTGATGATGAGGATACCATGACCAACTTACCTAGGCTATTTGAAGATACCACTCTTGGTATTATTAGCACCCTATCTTTTGAAACAGAGCACCAAAATCATGAAATCGGCCTAGTATATCCCCAAATCATCGACTATGACCAAGGAGGACCACCAGTTCTTGATACATTCAAAAATGATAAGGTGCACTCAAAATTCATGGGACTGCGAGATAACATTCCAGATGGGGATCACAAAGCAAGGTTCATAATTGAGCTAGATACACATTCCTATTATGAGGAAACGATTGAATCCCTCAGTCGCAAAAGTGAAAAATTAAGAATAATATCCAAGTCCTTGAGTGAAAACCACACTGTGGCACCAACCAGAAAAAAGTAAAAAGAAAGGACACATCCAATGGTGAAAACCTCTCTGAGGCACCTGAGGATGGGGGATTAAATCTTCCTTTAAGAGCTATTCATTGAGAAAAATCAATAGTCTTGGCAGAAAAATGAAATCCAATCAACCTAGGAATAGAGGCAACCCCGCACATCACATTTTATGCGGAATCACTACTATCAGAAGAGCAAGAGTTCCTAGCAACCTTCCTAATACAAAGACAGATAAACTTTGCATGGAGTTATGTTGACATGCGAGGACTTGATCCAAAGACCATGGTTCACCACTTAGCAATATATCCAGAAGCAAAGCCTGTTAAACAAAAGCTTCAAAAAATGAACCCTCAAATCGCCTTATTAGTAAAAATGGAGCTAAAAAAGCTATTAGATGCAGGATTCATCCAACCAATAGATTATCTAGAATGGGTGTCAAACTTGGTACCTGTTTCAAAACCTGATGGGAACATCAGAATCTGCACAGACTTCAGAGACTTGAATAAGGCATGTCCAAAAGATGACTTCCCGCTTCCAAGCATCGACATGATAGTAGACATGACAGTTGGACATGAAATGTTGTCACTAATGGACAGATTCTCAAGGTACAATCATATTATGATAGCTAAAGAGGACCAACATAAAATAACTTTCACTTGTCCATGGGGGACATACTGTTGGAACATGATGCCATTTGGGTTAAAGAATGCAGGAGCAACATACCAAAGGGCTATGACATTGATATTCCATGATATGATCCATAAGATGGTTGAAGATTATGTTGATGATATTCTAGCCAAGTCCAGAAAGAGAAAAGATCACATAGCAACCCTAAGTGCCATCTTTGACAGGCTGGAGGAGTACAAGGTCAGATTAAACCAAAAGAAGTGTGTGTTCAGTGTACAATCAGGAAAATTGCTAGGATATATAGTGTCAATGAGGGGTATTGAGGTAGATCCAACAAAGGTAAAAGCAATCCTCGAAATGGAGGCACCAAAAACATTAAAGCAACTAAGAGGTCTCCAAGGCAGGCTCTAATCCATTCGAAGATTCATAGCACAGTTGGCGGACAAACATAACCCATATTCTCACCTACTCCACAAGGGAGTAGTGTAAAAATGGGATACCAAGTGTGAAGAGGCATTCAATAAAATCAAAGAATATCTACTAACACCACTAGTCTTAATGCCACCAATCCCAAGAAAACCATTGATTCTATACGTGTCAACAACAACAGCAGCCCTTGGAGCTCTCTTAGCTTAGCATGATGAAAATGGAACAGAAAGTGATATTCATTACATTAGCAGAACAATGGTTAGTCATGAGCTAAACTATTCATTCATCGAGAAAGCATGCCTCGCAGTAGTGTTTGCATCACAAAAATTCAGACATTACATGTTGGCATACAAAATAAAACTCATCACCAAAATTGACCCTCTCAAGTATCTACTATCAAAGGAAATGCTCATAGGAAGAATGGAAAAATGGGTGATGATATTGTGAAAATACGACATCGAATATGTGGAGAGGAAAGCAATCAAAGGCCAAGTCATCACAGATCAACTTGCAGAAGCACCAATCTATTCAGAGAACCATCTCGTCTTAGAGTTTCCAGATGAATCTATTTTCAATCTCAACATAGCTGATCACTGGAAACTATACTTTGATGGCTCATACACACAACATGGATCAGGAGTTGGTGTCTTCTTCATCACCCCACAAGGGGATTGCATACCAAGGTCCTACAAACTAGCATTTACCTGCACCAATAACTTTGCGGAATACGAGGCTTTGACCATAGGTCTCAAAATAGCAGTGCAGTGGAACATTATAGCTCTCAAAGTATACAGAGACTCCCAATTGATAATAAATCAAGTGAATGATGAATATCAGACCAAGGATGACAAGCTCACTCCATAAAAGAAATTGGTGGAGACTCTCAAAGAATTCTTCATTGAAATAACATTGGAGCAGATTCCTTGAACCAACAACAGAGTAGCAGACGCCATGGCAACAATTGGATCCTTGCTTGACATCCCCCACAACATTCCAAAATATGAATTCCTAATTGAACAGCTTCTCATGCTTGCATTCGAGGTACTAGAATTAGAATATGTGTGGAAAATCGTTGGTCCTAGTGATCCTTGGTATCACGACATTTACACATACCTTCGAATAGGAGTCATACCCGCCGACCTACCCTCAAATCTAAAATGAACCTTTGTCAAAAAGGCATCCAGATTTGTCATCCTAGGAGATACCCTATATTGTAGGAGCATAGAAGGAACTCTATTGCGCTGCTTAAACGCTGAGGAGGCATTAACCGCTCTAACTGAAGTACATAACAATATATGTGGTTCACACTCGAGTGGAATGACCATAGCCAAGAAACTACTGAGGATGAGGTATTATTGGCCCACAATGGAAAGAGAAGCACATGATCATGCCAGAAAGTGTCTACAATGTCAGCAGCATGGGGACCTCATCTATGCTCTAGAGCTTCATCCTATCATCACACCATGGCCCTTTTTGCAGTGGGGACTTGATCTCATTGGAAAAATCACCCCCACTTCATCTAATGGCCAAAAATTCATCATAACCACAATAGAGTACTTTACTACATGGGTGGAAGCCATACCCATGACGTACATAACTGGGAAGTAGATTTCAAAGTTCATCCTGAACTATCTCATTTTCTAATATGGTGTTCCACAAGCTATTATCTTAGATAATGGGACACCATTTAAGAATAAGAAGGTTAGTGAATTATGCAAAAAATTCAAAATACAACATCGCTTCTCCACCCCATACTATCCCCAAGGCAATGGCCAAGCAGAAGCTACAAACAAATCCATTCTAAAAATCCTCAAGAAAATAGTCAATGACATAGGTTGTGACTGGCATTTTCAGCTTAATCCTGCCCTCTGGGCCTATCGAACTAGCATCTACACACCCACTGGCGCCACTCCTTTCTCCCTGCTCTACGGATTAGAAGCAATACTTCCCATTGAGATCGAGATCCCATCACTCAAGATATCACTGCAGAACCTCATCACAAATGAAGAGTATCAAGTGTCAAGATTGAATGAGCTAGAGCTATTGGATGAGCAACAAATAGATGCTTTGAATCATCTACAAATCTATTAGAATAGACTCAAACAAAGCTACAATAAGAAGATCAGAAGTAGGATGTTCCAAGTTGGAGAACTGGTATTAAAGGAGAATCAAAAGAATGTCCCAAACCTAAATAACAAAGGAAAATTTGAACCTAATTGGTTGGGACCATTCATTATCATAGCAAGTTACAAGATAGGGGAATATAAATTATCAACACCTAAAGGGGAACCTCTACAAGAGCCCATGAATAGCTCTCACCTCAAAAAATTTTATGCCTAAATCTTTCAAGGTATAGAACCAAAAATCCAAAAAAATTAGAAAATGTCTTGAAAAAATGGTTACCTTGGCGAAAACCTGGCAAACAGGCGTCTTGGTGACAACAAAAAAATAGAAAAAAGAAAAAAATCCAAAAAAATCAGAAAAAGGATTGAAAACATTAAAGAGAAAAAATCGTCCTCTAGTGAAAACCACTTTGGTGGCACTTTGGGAAAGTACCTTGGTGAAAACCTGGAAAGTAGGTGCCTTGTGTAAATAATCACTTTCCATCCACCAGGATCTTTTTGGCTTGTTTGGCATCATCTATCCATCACATTTGGATCTCCATCCATCACTCATCCACCCGCATCTGCACCATAGCTTGGTCCTATTTTTGTATCATGATCCCTCCTAGTACTACTTGGCCCATCCTCAAGGTTATTTTGTCCTGCCTTTATCGGAGTAGTCTATTGCATCATGTTGGGGGCATGTTCTCATCAGATCGGATTCATGTATATCCTTAAAATCCTCAAATCAAAAAATCCAAAAACATCAAAACATAAAAAAATCCAAAAACATTCAAAAATCATCAAAATCCACAAATAGAGTCGTCTTGTCGAACTACATTGTCTCTGAGCTTGAATATAGGAAAGGTTGATCTTGGATCATCCCCCAAGACAATTAGGTCAATCCTATAGGAGTCTATCATAATAAACTAACATCTCATCATGTATATCATCATCTGTAAATCGATCAACTTGTCAGTCAAACTACGTGGTCTCTGCGTGTATAACGTAGGCAAGGCTAATCTATTGATCAGCCCTTGAGGCCCCTAGGATAGGTCTTTAGGTTAGTCTCTTGGTAAAAATGTAAGAAAAACCCAAAACATTGGAAAATCAAAAAATAAAAACATTTGTAAAATTTTAAAAAATACCAAAAACAACCTCAAAACATCTCAAAAAGATAAAAAAATCCAAATATTTGAAAAAATCCATTCATCTCATCTCGCTTACACCTGTAATAACATCACCCATAATAAATGATCATCATCCTCAATCTTTGGTAAGACAATCAGAAACAAGTCTAGCAGGTCAACAATGAAAACTCAAATCATCAAGTCTTAGGTCTAAGTCAGTGCATAAACAAGTTGGTCAACTCTTTGTGTCGATAACTCATCATCCAATTTGGTCCCATATCAATCATTTGAAAGAATGCTTTGGATAAAAAATTTACGTGCCACTATCCACTAACATGTCCTAGGATGCATCCTTCCTACAATGAGCATTATCTTTTGGCAACAGTTTTGGTTCTTATCCTTAGAAAACACATCCTCTTTTGGTTAGTTGTATTGAAGAACATCAACTTGTTTGTTTACTTTGTCTTTATCCTTTTGATTTATCTTATTGCACTCATTCCAAGGACTTCTCAATGATATCTGAACAGAGGATTTAGAGAAATAGAAATGGGGCAACAATCATTATCTTTTGTCTGCTATGGTTGTTGGACGTTCTTGTAATATAACCTTGCTGAATACTTTCTTTGTTAGGTATGTATGGAGGAGGTCTTGGAAAACTTGTTGACTATTGCATTGATAGGTTTACCTTTCTGTGTTTTGGTCTGAGGTGTTCATAACTTCTAAAGTGTATCCTAGCAAGGTTTCCGTATGTCAGGTGTGAATAAGGATAATCCTATCTGCTTGTCAAGTCAAAATCCATCACACTAGGTACAATGCCATCCTGGTTTTCTATACCTTGATGCATCGTACCACGTGTATTATCAAAAATAAGGCAATCGACCCTTTGAAAATCCCAATTCCTCGACAAGAAACCATCACCATCATCATTTGCATTTTCATAATCTTGTGTCTTGTTGAAATGACTTCTTCTCTTCTTGTTCATTGCACTAACAAAGTACTATGATAGTTGATCATCATCATCACCATCATCATCACCATCGTCATCGATCCTACATCCACAAATCATTAGCATATTACATCAACATAACACATAGGGAACATATGCATTGCACTTCCACCATATTATAAAAATACATCCATTTTATTGCATTTCATCCATTTCCATTACATTGCATAACATTACATTTATCACATAGATCATCGCATAACATTCATTTGCATTTCATAATCATTTCCACATTACCACCTACTACATAAACATTACCACAAATACATAAGCATTATAAATAATTCATTTGCATACATAATTGCATAACATCATAAGGTCATCTCACATATTGCATTCATTTTGACATAGAACATCATCATAGTTGCATATAGTACATCACACTAAAATGCATCACGTACATTTCATTATCATTTAATATGTTTAGGATAAAAATATTTGTTATTCTAAGCATCTTAAAAAACCATCTCATTTGCATCATATCATGACCATTGCATTACATCATCCATTTCATCTCATAAATAGCATCATAAATCATTCATTGCATAAATCATTCCACATAAGCATAAAATTCATTACATACAAAGCTTACATCCATCCATAATCTGTTTATATATAAGCATAATTCACATAACATTTCACGTATACACCATATCATTTTGCATATTACAATCCATACCACATATCATAATCATCATTTGCATCAACATAAATAGATCATCATATAGACAACATCATTGCACATCACAAATACATTTGCATATCATAGGTTAACATCATATAGATATGTTAGTCATAATCATTACATTATGCATACATCATCTAACATCATAAACATCATTGCACAACATATAGAAATAAAGTCATCCACACATGCATAAATAAATGGTACACATCGCATGACATCAAAATCATCATCGACTCATATATATATATCATCAATAATGTAACTGTCATAGTACAAATAAATTAGATCACTGTACATGTATGTCAATTAGTACAAAAGGCCCATTAGGCTATCACAAAGGAACCCATAAGGCACAAAAAGTATCTTATCATCTCGATCAAGCTCTATCCCCATGTATTTTTCCCTTGCCCCTGTCACCCTGACCCTCTGCTAGTCTGTGGCTGGTCCTCTCTGAGTACTCTGGGACCTATCCTACTTTGGGCACAACCTCATGATAGTGTCTCTGATAGTACTTGGCCTCTCAGAAAATATCCCTGTAAGACCGAATGGACACTGTACCCTAGGAAGAGGAACCTACCATACTCTCTAGCTATTGTCTCCGACCTAGCTCTGTGGTTGCCTATAAATGTGCATCCTATCTCTATTGTACGGCCTGATCCCTCTCGGCCCTGAGCTACTCTCTCTCAACCCTAGCTTGATCTCTCTCAGCTGTCACAGTCTGCACCTAGGCCTACAGTTGAGCAATCAATGCATCCCAAGGATCCACCTACCCTGCTGGCTATGCTCGTGGCTGTACCTGAGGCTATACCTAAGGTTGATCCTCAACCCATGGTGGTACACCTGGTGGCACTTGCTGCTAGTCTAGCATCGGTACATCTCCCTTCCCTGGCTGAACTGGAGGCACAACCGGCTGATCCTGTCCCTCTGCCTCTAACTCTCCACTGATTGGGGACTGCACCTGGAATAGTCAATCGAAGCAGAGGCCAGAACCAATCCCTGTAGGCCTATGTTGTGCCTGGGTCTGCTGGCCCCTGATCATAAGCCCACAGCCAAGCCACCAACTGCCTAAAACTGTTAACCGTCTCTGAGGCAAGAATATACCACCCCCATGAAACATGTGTCATGGTGCGGGTGAAGACAACTAAATAGTCATCATATGAATGATCTTGGGGCTCACCAAACTGATGTTGCACACACCTAGGAAAGTACCTCTCAATCATGGTGTGCTCTCGCCCCTGCATAAAATGGTCTTGGCAGGCATAGAAAAGCTAATCAGCATCGTCGGCCCATCCAGGCCAACCAAGGTATGGTTGCCAGGTAAAAACCTACATCTCATCCAAGACCCTCCTCTAGTAGGGGATCCCATGCTCACCGGTGTGTGTGAAGGACACACAACCTCTATATCACCACATGAAGGGATCATCTGGCACCATCAAAACTGAAACAATGCGTGACGTAGCACAACAATGTGCTCCCACACCTAGACATGAAGAAGTGTCACGCTTTCTCCAAGCACTTTTCCATCCATGTACACATACTCGTACAAATCTTTGTATAAAGAAGCTAGAAGCACTGGCCCCCAAGCAAAATGGATCGGCCTGTCTCGAACAATCCGCTCCCAGCAATATCCCCAGCCAGGACTGAAGTATCACCCTCATCTATCAGGGGCAATGAGACCTGAAATAATAGATGCAACAACTAAGCGAAAGGGAGGTGCCAGGATCCTGTGCCGCTCGAGCTCTATCTACCCCTCGCAAAAAATGATGTCCTCTATGGTGAGGACTCTATGGCAGGCATCGCGCCCCTTATCCATGTCAAAAATTACTCACTGAGCATGAATTGACAATCTCAAAATACGCCAAACGTCCTCTAAGGTGACAGTGGCCTCACCAATGGGAAGATGAAATGAAGAGGTCTCGTTGTGCCATCTCTCGGCCAGTGCTAACAACATCAGTAAGTGAGTGTGAATGGGCATTGCGTAAGTAATATACCATAACTCCACAATCTGAAGTCGATCCTGATCCTTGTCACTTAGGTACCGCAAGTAGCTGAACAAGTCCCGCGACTTGTGCTCCTGAGAGTAGAGCTCTCTCGCTACGTCCTGCATCAAGGAAGGTCACCATGTAAAAAAATTTGAAAAAATTCTTCACCGAGCATTAAGAAAACCTCTCCAGTGGTGCAATCCGTGAAGGCATCGTAGTTTGATTTCTAATCAAACTCTGATGCTAGGGCATAAATGACCAAAATGGCACCACTGCAATGCACTTTCTCTTCCAGTGGTGCACTTTGAGCAAGTGTAGGACCGTCCGTCGCAGTTTCCAAACACCCCGCCAGCCTCGAGCTCAGCATCGCAGTTTGGAGTCTATATTCAAACTCCAAACTACACTGCCACAACACTATTTGACACCAAGTAGCACAGATTGATTTCTGAGCAGTGCTATATAGCACCGCTGTAGAAAGACTAACTTTGAAAGCATTAATTGAAGGCTAAAATTGAAAAAATGAAGCTCAAGTAAGGGTCACTTATCGGTGCCCCGATGCTAGGTGGCTGCCGGTACATCCGAACTCGATAAGAAATATGCAAAGGTAGTTGTCGTTGCACCATATCGTCAAGAGGTCAGAGCTCAAATCTCAAGGTTGTTAATGGAAGTGTGTGAAAATGACTTGAAAGTGACCCCTCGAGCCCCTTTTAAGCTCAAAAATTAGGGTTTTTTCACCCTAATTGGCTATCCTGCTAGGGTTTTGGATGCTTGAAGCTATTTTTGTCTAGTTGAGGCCTGTTTTACATCATTTTATTGCATTTAGACACATTTTTGGCCTCCCAGAGCTTTTCGAACCTGTCGGGCACTTTGTCCTCTTTTTTTTGAGATCACCCAAAAATTAAAATTTTCGTCCAATCTCTCAAGGGGGCAATATAATGGCATGTTTTCTCTCGCTAGGCAGCAGTGGGGCAAGATTTTTGGATAATGAAAAAATCTTCAACTTTGATCGAGTTCGTTTATTCTTTGAACCAATGCAACAAGTGCATTGCTTCAAAGAGGGGAAAAATGTAGACATGTAAAATGTATCGATTGACATTGTGCATCTGATCCTGACTACTAACATCGTTTCATCCTAAATCATCCCTTAGTCTAACCGTTTAATCAAATTCCCCTATTTGATTAAATTCATCAATATTCCTCCCTTAATTAAATAAATCATTTTATCTAATTAAGTATCTCTCTTTGTTAATTAAATCAATCCATCTGATCTAATTATCCCTATTTAATTAAATAATTAATTTTATTTGATTAAATATCTAAAGTCTATCTATTAAATTAAATAAATTAAAACCTTATTTGATTTAATCTAACACCATCTCTTTTAATTAAATAAATCAAAATCCTTATTTAATTATTCTCTTATCATATTCCTCTCTTATTTGATTCAAATAAATCCATAAATTTGAGTCCAATAGGTCACATCATCTAATCTCCCATTAAATTAATTGACCCTTGATTAACTTAATTCTAAATCATGTCCCATCCTCTAGATTTTGCAAGTTGCACATGAAAATAGATTTAATTCATTTATTAAATCTCTATTTTCCTCACAAGGCATCTTTTGGAATATTCTTCAAGTTTGAATTCAAAAATTCCAAGTGGACATGTACATCCAACAAGGCAATAACTCCATCTTACATGTCCTTTTCCTTGAGCCAAGTGGCATTTATTGCATTTTCCCTTCCCTCTTGCAAGTCATTTCAACAAATTTGAAATTCAAAAATATGCATTTATTGGCACAATCCTCAAAACTTGCACATCCTCCATCCACTCATTGATTGACAAGTGGCATCTTGCCATTGGATGAATGTTAGTCCCACATTGCTCAAATTTGGACATTCATCCATCTTGGCATTCTATAAATAGAGAGCTCATATCCTCATTTTATCATCCACAAATTATGCAAAGTTATTATCCTAAAATATTTAGCCATTTCCATCCATCAATTTTGAATCTTAGCTAGGTTATGTAGGTTTTTGGCTTGGAGCACTCAATCTTCATCAACAAAGTGGATCACTCATCAACATATTTTCAACATATCAATCTTGCATCATAGGAATTGGGAAAGGGCCAATTTTTCACATCAAATTGGCACCAATTCCCCCATGGGATCATGAGTTCACAAATTTAAATTAGGATTCAATCTATTTTAATATTTTTATTGTGTTATTCATTGTTTATTTTCATAACTTGAGTTTTGTAAATGGATTTCATGGGGAATCCTTGTTCATGCTTGCAATCTCTAACTTAATGTGTTTATTCATTGTGTTTTGCAGGTATTTGGATTGGGGTTCACATAGTAGCTTTATACATGTTATGGTTTGCATGAGACTAGATATTTCCTAGGTAATGGGAGTACTATCCATATATTTCCAACCTAGGAAAAGGAGATTGGATTATAGTTGAGGTCTTCAGTTATCTTTTTAGAAATTTATAATATTATGTTTTCTACTATGATGGATCTAATTTGAGAAATAAATATCTGATGCTTGTTGATGTATATTAGGTAGGCAATATTAATAGTGATTTATCTACCAATAGTTATGTGTTTATCATGTTTAGTGATGTGGTGAGTTGGGTGAAAAAGAAAAAGTTATTGTTTCTATATTAAATACATAGGTTATGTATATGGAAGCTACTCATTCTTGTAGGGAGACCATGTGTCTTTATATTTTATGTTTATGTGAAAATATTAAAAAAATAGATTCTTTAATGAAATCCATGAGTGATAAGAAGTATTATCGGTATAGATTTCCTATGGCTATTTCTACCTCCAAATGTTAGGCTAGTTTATGTATTATATTACTATTGATGCTTAAAACCCTCACTTTAGGCAAACAATGTCTTATGGGAAGTTTCACAGACTGGGACCTAATTTTTCTATCTGTGAAATAACCTCTAGGATTTTAGAATCTAGCTCTTTGATTGCTTTGAGAGGGAAAGGGAAGAAAGAAAGCAATAAATACTGAAAATAAACCTATCTCAGGCAATACACCGAAAAAACCTTTGGTAATTGCTACTAACTTTCATAGTATAGATTAAAAGAGCTCTTGCATGATTCAAATTCCATAAAATTAATGAAATATTATATTATAAAAGCAAAGGAATCAAAAACAAAAACAAATATTAAATTCACACTATTTAGCACAAAACGACACATCATCTTCATTGTTGGGGGAGAACAAATTACAAAGGCTCGATGGTACAATAAAAAATATTCAATCCTTCTTGTGAGGGGCACTTGCTAAGTCCTTTGAAATGAAAACAATAACGACTACTATCTCTATTCCAAAACTAAAAGCTACAATCTATTCTCTTTGGAAAATAGAAATCCTATTGAGAGAGAAACTAAAGTTGGAGTCAAAATTGAAATCACAAAACCCCCTAAATCTGAAAAATGGAACCCCTTACAAAGATAACATCCCCAAATAAATAAATGGCATTACCCTACATGGTTGTGACTCGCAAGACCAATAAAATTTAACACCTAAAGCCTTTGAGATACCTATAGTCTCTCACGTGTTTACATCATGAAAGCTCAATGATAGAATTAGGTCATGGAAATATTTTGGTGTCACCATATTTGATTTGCAAATCCTAGATGTCCCCATAATTCTTAGTATCCTTAAACTTCTTGCATGTGCTTCATCAGACTATCATGGAAGCTTCGACCAACGACACATCCTTCTCTCACAATGTGAGCTCTTTCAATCTTTGACACGCAAGGTGGTGCGATGTGTAAACTAAGGTTCATTCTTCAATCTACTTTTCTTTAATGCATTGACAATGTTGGCACTATCATGTGGCCCCATGGTACTGCTCCAAAAATAAAGTTGGGTGTTGTTTGCAATGAGTGAGAATGGAGAAGCCATGTGTCTACAATGATGAAGACCCTTTCATAAAATGATTTTATCAAGGCCACAAAATAAAGAGGAGGCTAAGTTAGACGCTTGGCTTGTAGCCACATCCAACAAAGCACTAAGAAACATATTTATCAAAGAGAATATTTAATCCACATTTATGGCACCCGACTAACAAGGGAAATCCACTTGTGGATGGAGAACCCAAAATCCTAAGTACACACAAAAAGAAGCAAAACCACAAAAAGGGGAGGCCCGCAATGCCTACAATTTTCTAAGGGCATCCTTAAAAGGTGCCCATTCCTCCTCAGAGGGCTGATATTTCTTCCTTAGAGCATTGAATACTCTATCTAAATCATCTCATTGAAGAATATATTGCTTAAGCTCTACACCAATGACCTCAACTAGAACTCGAGTTGTGTAAGGGGTAGTAGAATAGTTTCCACTTTAGAGATTATTGATGTCTAGCTTAGGTTTGCAAACACTACCTTATCATTTTTCTTTGTGACCAATAGTCCCTTGATTTCATCCTCTGAGAGGACTATATTATTAGGGAGGAAAGCGGAGGGGAGTCCTAACCATATCATATTTTCAATGTGTCCCTTCCTTTTCTGGAGCACTTATTCCAAGACCTCCAGATATGCTTTTCATTTATTAGTTGCTTTATTATAGCTCAAGAATTCATTAACTTTACTGGTCACCTTCCTTTGATCAATCACCCCCACCGCCTAGAGTGCTTCATTAGTCGCGCTATATAGCTTTTTTACTAGAAGCTCTAAATATTTGACCTTCAATGAGACAAAATCAAGGGTCTTATCTATAGATGCTCTAACTTGAGAAATCAATCGATGTGATTTAGTGATGAATCCAAGTGGTGGATTAAAGTATGAAGTTGTGCTTATGACCCACCTCCACTAAGATACATACAATTGTTAGACAATTGGGAGAATCCATGCGGTTTAAGGGAACTCAATGAGTTCCTACTTTAGCCATTCTATTTCCTTGTCATTGACCTACAATTCTTGTTGCGTTTGTTGTTGTAGCTATTGTTACATGTTTAATGAATTTGAAAGATTATTTTGGACCCATGTCAGCTCTGTTTCATTCTACTACAATTGACCCTCTATAGTTTTTTTTTCCTTCTTCAAGATCTCCAATTTAGCCTTCAAGTCAATTACCTAGATATGCAGTTGGGTTCTTTGATTAACCTCTACCTAGAGGGTCTCTAAAGAGACACGATTCTATAGGTTAGCTCTCATCCTTGAGAGGTTTGCGTTCTTGGCTCTACTTTTTATTTTCCAATCTGTCTTTTCCAATTGGTGGATGAACTTAACATATTTTGTCATAACAAATTTTTGTGTTTCCTCTATGAGTTCAACCTTCTCTACTGACCTCGCTTGGTTGAGGTTCAAGATGACCCTACAAGCTGAGTAATATATAGGCATCATTTTTCCCTAGATCTTGATTACCTTGGGTGTCTTATGTGTGATTATGAGATCCTCCTACTCTTGGTTAAACATGGTGTGCATATGTGGCACTATCATAGCATTGGCCATTTTTGTTCTTCTTTTCTCCACTTAATCTTCTCGAGTTTTCTTTAAAATATCCAATTACTTATGGAATTCCTCCTAAAATTGAATAACTTACCCTACAAAGGGGGATACTTGTGGCAGTCTAAATATGGTGGTCACTTGCTACTATGAAGTAGTGGACATTGTTCCTACAAGAATGAGTGGGTGAGCAAGTGATGTGAAAAGCAAGAAATATGGAAGCATGAAGAAAGGGGTAGGAGGTGATTATGTCATGATGGATACCTACATGATAGATGAAGGAAAAGGGGTGGAGAATGACATAATCATGGTGGATACGAGGGTAGTGGTTATAGAGGAAACAAAAGGAGGCATTGAGGGGACATAGAAAGAAGATGCAAGAGAGAGAGGAGGGGGAGATATTTGTACCTCATGTTTAGTGGTTGATTGAGCCTACATAAAAATGGGATGATATTATATCAAAAATATAAGTGGAGGCATCAGATTTGGAGGTTCAAAATCCACCACAAAATGAGTTACCTCTCCTACTCAAAAATTCCTTGGAGCTCCTTCGTCAGCCCCCAATCTTGAATTAATGTGGGGTTCCTTGGGTATTATATTAGGAAACCTCCACATGCCCCATCCTTGATCTCCTAAGCCACCTTTTTCATAGCCCATTTTCTTAGCTATGGTGGCTTCTAAAGTGTATTTATATATTCATCTATACCACTTGGTAGCTTGAAACCTAGGGGGTCTTTTGTTGATCTCCTTTCTCATCTCACCTTCTCCTCCTCCCTAACTTTTTTTTATTTTCTTCATCAAGGTCTCAAAGGGAGAGCTAGGTAATTGTCCCTCAGTTCCAAAGTAAGTGGTGCCAACCTCCTTTTCTTGTGAGGCAACCTATTGTTGTGGGAGGGGCAAAATTTGTGGCCTTTGAATCTCATGGATGTCCTTCTTATTGGAGGGGGTCGCTTACTCTTCATTTTTTGAATCTTCCTCCTCAACCTTAGCATCCTCTCAGAAGTATTTGTTCCAAATTGTATAAAATTTATCATTGGTGTTGAAAGTGTTGACCTCAGCCAATGTCTGGATGATTTCCTACTAGATCCAGAAGGCCTCCATATTTTTTCTAGTCCATCCTAAGCTTACCAATGTTTATATGAACATATTCATCATCTTCTTTGTAGGGTCAAAGCTTCACACTAGTCTATAAAAAGACTCCCGTTGGTGGTAAGTGTCCTTGAGAAATGTTGTTGTCATTAAAATTTTGTAGGTCATCATCCTTCAACGACTTCTTATCATCAAAAAAAGGTTAGGGTTCATGGACAACATGGATGACAACCTTCAATTTAGCAATGCAACCATCTGGATCATAGCTCCATGAATCATTTATGAGATCTAGGCCGATTGTCACCAACTTGTATGCAAGTAGAGATGCTCATACCGTTTTATTGACTGCAATGCCTCTCTTTGAAAAGTTGGAGTCATACATGGCCTTTTCCTTTTAACCCACACTATATGTTGTTTTGAACATGTCAAATTGGTGGTTCAACTCCAAGGCCAACACTCTATCAATATATGTGTGTGGGAGTTGGAATGGATCATTTTGAAGTTGTGGACCTTGATAAATGTACAATTAGATGCAAAGAACTAGTCACATTTAGTTTTGGATATATTAAGCCATTCCCACTAATTTTATGTCATCTGGTTGGTAACGGGTGTTGGGTTGAGGTTGGTTAAAATAGGGCACATGAAAAACTTAGAAAATTCATGATAGTCTAACGTAACCAATAAGATGTGGATCTAGGTGGATTGATCCAAGAAATGTGTAAAAAAATCTCTTCCCAACTCAAAATGACCACTCTCAATCATAAAACAACTCCTTATAACACGATTCCCTCAACTTGACTCAAACACCCTCCTTAAGGCTTGTAGCCTTAACTAACCAAACAATGAAGATATCTTTTAGAGAAGGCCATACAGTGGCCTATCAAACACCACAAAGGCTCACCACAGACTCCTAAACAACATACCAAAATATCCCATAGGGTTTCCTTGACTCAACATCAAGAACCAATAAACTATCCTACTTCTAGGCTACTCAGTTAGCCCTATTTTGCAAAGGAACTACCTCTTAACCACTTGAAAAATACCCAAACTAATTGGATAGTCTTAAGTTGTGACTCACACTAATTTTCTGATTCAGACCTTCTAGTGTGCTACACCATGAAACCCTCCTTTCTCTTACAAAAAATAAGGGTTTACTCAAAGTCTTGACTCTCGGGCTTCTTAAGCTCTAAAAGTGCATCCAACAAGTTCAAAATAGTCTATACAAACTCACAAATCCTTTATATTGACCAAACCTTCAATATTTCTTGAAAACCCTATCATCACACCATTTCACAAGGAAAAATGCATTGCTATGCCCTAGGGCACCACCCATCTGCTTACAATTGATCTCCTCAGCCTTCAAAACCTTAAAAACATATAATCCTACATATAGCGGGTCAATCCACAGAGCAACATATCAAAAATAGTAGGTGGATTGAATAGTTCATTATCAAAACCCCTAATTATCTGTAACAAGGTAGTTTCAGGGAAGTAAAGAAATCTCCAACAAAAATTCAATGGACTCTCAAATTGGATCCAATTGAGAGCTAAGATATTCCTCTATGAAATACAAATGAATTCAGAGCATTTAGCACACTGTACGGGTCATACAAAATGAACAAAATTCAGAAAACACATAGAATTAGAGGAAACAACATTGTATTCTTTTGGGAACCTTCAATACATTTTTCAACAACCATTAATCAAGCCCATTGAGGCTTCTTATACATGTCTCCATCCAAATACCAACTCCCTAACACCTATAACTATTTTTTAAACTTCCTTGACCCTTCAAATTCCCTATAAGTTACATTTTATAATTTATACTTTTGACACCATTTACAACTTTGCTTTAGCACCTTTTTACATATTTGACACCTAAAACACAAAACCCATCCAATTACATATTAAATGGTCATTTTAGACCTTATTTAGCATAATAGACTCAAAATATCCTCCTTCTATTCACCTAAGAACCATGACTCACTTAAAAAAGAAAATTGGTCTTATTGACCTTATTAACACAAAAACACATCAACTCCTAGAGCTTGCTCAATATCAACCTTGCTTTACCGTTGTTGATCAAAGGTGCTCCTGCACCATACCCCAACATAGGACTTTCCAAGTCCCTTGGAGAGATTGAAGTAAATTTTCTTCCTTTGTATTCTTCATTGCTCTATCCTTCACACTTGCCTTTAACGGGTTCCTTTAGTTGTTATTGACCTTGTCCTCTCTTGAATTAGGCTTCACTCTGTCAGATTGTACTATGGGGTGTATTCTATCCTTTCCTCCATCAAACTATGATGTCACAATCCTCTTTACACCTATACAAACACTGTCATATGTTTCCATCACTTTACCTTTTACCTCTTGCATAGTCCTTTGCCCCATGCTCTTTTTGTCTCCATTTTTTTCTCTGTCCACTATACCATCACCTTTTGCAACCTATATCAGACCTACACCTGTACTTTTCATTTTCCAATCCACTTTACAAACTTTTTCCTTCTTATTCACTACATCATTAGTCTCTATCCTAATAGCCTTGATCATCCTTTTGTCTATTCCTACAGGACACATAACTATCCCAATTAATACTCCATCACTGATTTCTTGCCTTTCCAAAGGCTTTCCACTCATGTACTAGTTTGTACTAGACTGAGATACATTCCCATTCACTTTCTTCTTCCTCTTTTCTTTCACATCATCTTTATCCTTCCTATTCTCTATCCTGACTATATCAGACTTGAACATGGCTACAAACCTCATGTTCTCACCTTCCTCATTGCTCACATATCATTTTATCCCTATCATTATAATCTCACCTTTCTCTCTTACCTCTTCAACCAATTGAGTTAGAACAAATATCTTCCCATCCTTTTCAATGTGATGTGTTTTGTCTTCCATGATAAACTGTAGACTTGCCAAATTTCCAGGGTCTCCCAAGCAAAACATGGCAACAACTCATAGGTAGGATGTCACACACAACTTTATCTCTATATGGACCAATTTGAAACTCAACAATAGCTTTCTCACTCACCAAAATGGTTTGATTTTCACTAACCCAAGACACTTTGTAAGGATTCTCTCTAGGTACCTTTTCCAAATGTAATTTTTCCACTATATTACTAAAGACCATATTGTCAGTGCATCCAAAATCCACAATTACTTTACATACCTTATTTTTGCATCTACAATCAGTCCTAAACAAGGCTATTCTTTGAATTTTCTCTTTCTCCATGGATTTCTTCAAGGTTTTTCTTCTCGTCATCAACAACTCTCCAACCTCAGGAGTAGCACGAAGAGTAGTAGAACTTGAGCTTTCAACTTCATCTTCATAAGCAATTTGGGCTCTCCTATCAGGTTTCCTTTCTCCTCCACTTGATGTGGTTCCAATCTTCTTTGGAAACTTGAAGAAAGGGTGACCAAACTCACCACACTTATAACATCTGCCTGAAAAATCATTGAAATCTCTCCTTTTCCTAAAACCTTTTCTTCCACCTCTCCATCCACCTCTTAACTCAGGAGCTTGTTCTTTATTCTTATCAGCATCTTCAAGGTCTTCTTTGGACTGTCTTGGTGTTGAAGATGTACCTCTACCCCTACATTTATTGCGTCTTCCCCTTGTTTCCTTCTCTTGTCTCCTTTTGAGTTTTTCCTCTTCTCTAATTGCCATTTGAAAACATTGTTCCACAGATTTTGGTGCCAACAAACTGATTTCATCTTGTATGTCATACCTTAGGCCATTGAGATATCTAGCTACTCTTTCTTCCTCATCCTCTTCATGTTTTTTCCTTATACTTACCCTATAGAATTCTTTAGTATATGTTTGTACATCTTGTTCTTTTTTCCTAATATTTTGTAATCTTTTGAGTAATTGAACATTATAATCGCAAGAAAGGAACTTACCTTTCAATTTTTCCTTCATTCTCTCCCATGAAGTGATCTTTTTCTTTCCTTTTCTCTCCCTTTCATCTTGCACAAAGTTCCACCATAGCAAAGCATGTCCTTTCAATTTGGTTTTGGCCTTCTTCACTTTGTGATCTTCATCAATCTCCTCACTATCAAAATAGTTCTCCAAAGCCCCTAACCAATCCAAGAGCTCTTATCCATCTAGTTTTCCCCCATACATAGGCACTTCCATTTTTCTATGTCCATCTTTCTTCATATCCTTCAAAAGCTTCATCATCCTCACATCATCTAGATCCATCTCTTCCTCTTCACTGGAAGTCTCTTCTTCTTTAGTATCACTCTCATCCATATCCATCCCAATTTTTGATTTCAATGCAACCATCTCTCTTCTCAAGGATTCTATTTCTTTAGCCTGCTTATCCATCTTTCTTGCAACTATGCTTCCTTTAGGAGGCATCTTAATAGTAGTGCCTCTTCACCTTCCAACTTTCAAAAAGCATCCAAATCACCAACAAGGGATCTAATTGTTGGAAATAAGAAACACTGAGAGGGGGGTGAATTAGTGTTTTGCAAAAATTAATCCTTTTATTTTGATCGCTAATCCACTTAAAACATTTAATTAAAATCAATATGCAGAAAATGAAAGCAAGAGACCACAAAACCATAACACAAGGATTTTTATTTGGAAACCCTGTTAGGGGAAAAATCATGGTGGATGGCCAATCCACAATAAATACTGAGTATAATCAAAAGAAAAGAAATATTACAAAATGGGAATGCACTTGCATTTAGGCTCATTGCCTAGAGCTCACTGCTCAAAGATGGACTCACTGCCCTTACAATAGTTTCCAGGAATAGATCTAAAAGAGAATGAACTAAATATATAACATCTATCAATGCTTTATTGTAGTTCTGGTTAAGCTCTAATGATGAACTTCTATCTTGATGATTGATATCAAACTTCTACCCTATTTCATACACAAAATCTTTATGTGCAAGTGAAACTGCGCATGATATCACTCAAACACTCATTCACAACATACATGCATACACCTTCTTAATTTTCTACAATGATATATTTGATCATCTAAATCTATCCATGACTAAGGATTTAATCGCCATAGGTTGGCTCAACAAAACTTAATAATATTTTCAACTTGTCAGCCCAAATCATGAACGATTTTGATGTGTATCCAAATAAGTTGGCTAGACAATAGCTAGGACCAATAATTAAACATTTGAATTTGAAAACAACTTAAGGGTAGGTGCATGAAGTTGGGTTACACTTTTGTGGCCAACTTTAAAAAAATATTGGAAATGACATAACGTGAGCATGTTATAACGCGCTCACGTTATATCATTTTAAAAGCAAAAAATAAAAAGTGAAAGCTATTCATTTTCTCTTGTCTATTTTTTTGCTCTAGCCATGGCCTAAAACCCTCATTTTCATGTTCGCATTCTAGGAGGAGGAATTCTACAAAATTCATCAACAATAGTTGCTTTTCCTTTGCAAAGATGGCACCACGATGACAAAGTGGTGCAAGAGGTAAGTATTGTTTGCTATTTGTTTTTAATTTCTTAGTTTCAAGTTGATTTTGTTTGTTTTAGGTTAGATTTGATTTAAAAAAAAAAAATTTGTAGGAGATGCAAATAATCCTACAAATCCTCAGAATCCACAACAAGAAGAAAAAGCAAATCCTCCTCAAAAAAATCAACCTCCCCCACCAATCACTCAACACCCTCCTAGCACTCAACAAAATTTGAGGAGTGAAATTGAGAAAAATAAATAAAAAAATTGAGGATCTTATTAGTAGGTTGAGTGATCCAAATGCTTCAGCCATAGAAAGAATGACACTAGAAAATTCAATGAAAGAGATGTTAAAAAATATAGATTCAATAACGCAACAAATAACATGATGGCAAGATAGGAGGCAAGCAGCTAGGGTATATTATGTAGATAAAATATGATATAAACAAGTAAAAGATTTAAAAATTACTAAAGGTGATTTGTGGTCTTTATTCACTGACCCTAGAACAAATCAAAATCTTAGCCTCAATGTGAAGAGGTTTCCTATTCATTGGTGCCACCACCAAGAGATTAGGAACCATTTTTGTGATAGGTGGTACTTGGTCTTTGATTACCCACCGTGCAACAATTGTGAAGTCCCCCAATATTTTCTTATGAAACTGTACAGTGAGTTCGTATTTAACCATATCCAAAATTATTTTGATATGAGGGAGTTCCAAGGGAGACATGGGGGGTCGACTCAGGATAGGCCCGGTGCATAGCTAGATCCTGCACGACAAGGGAGATGACCTCTCACTAGGCCACCTCGTGAGCACATTATTATGTTTGTCATTGCGAAGGAGAGTGCCAACGTAGAGACATTGAACATGATCAACACTTTGACCTAGAGTGTCATCCATCATACTAGCCCTATTGTATAGTGCCATCCAGGGGAGTCTTCAGGTGGTGGCCTTTGAACCCATGTGTGTCAAACTTGTGGGGCGACTTGTTCATATGACCCCACCGACACTCAGGAGGCTGCTATGCAAGATCCGTATGCTGCTACGCAGGATCCATATGCTGCTTTGTAGGATCTGTATGCTACTATGGGGATGGAGAGGATGGCTGACATTTTGCGTCGTGCATATGGCATTGATAGTTGGGTAAAAGTCAGCATGTTCATTGAATTTAATTTATTAAATTTCGATTCTAAAATGTAAGATTAACTAATTTAGTTTTATTATTTTAATAAAATTGTAGGGTCACAACATTGAGACTAGATACATTGGTCCTCCACCTACTTATTTCTGCAGTACACCTCTCAGTGGGGTATGTAACTAGTAAACAATTATACATTTATTATATGTTAATAGCATTGTTTTAGGAATGGTATTTTAATACATTTGATTTTGGATGTTGAACAGGCTAATATTGGTGGTTTCAAGCAAACACCTCCTAGTTCTAGTGGATTCACTCAAATGTACACAGAGGTAATAGAATAAAGAGAACTTAACTAATGAATTCTACTTAATAGATTTGTGTAATTTATATTTATATTGTTGGTTACGTTGCATTACACATCATTCAAACTCAAAGTATTACTTCAAATTCCATAACTAATAACTAGATGTTGATAGATGAAAAAATTTCAACTGTACAATATAGTTGTTTAGAAAGTCAACATGAACAACACAATGTAATTACTTCACATGGAGGCATGTGCTTTCAAAGGTGCACCAACACGACAAACTATGGATGCTTGGAAAAAATCTATGAAACCATAATAGTAAGCCATAGCATAGACAAGGCAGTTAGTGATGTAGAGCATCATATCAAAACACTTAGTCATCAAGGTACATCTGATGCAAAGCATCCAACAAACACCATCAACATCATTTCTTCAAGGAATTTCAATCCCAAATAAAATTAGGATAAGATCAAATATAATTTCATCAGAAATCTACTTTTCATTCAACCAAAATCCACTAAAATTCTCTTAGCCATTCCATAGTCCATCATTCATCATTCCACTAATCAACATTCCAATTGACTCATTCAAAGAAAAAACCATATTAAAGAAAAATTTGACTTAATCAATTAATTTCACATCATTCTCAACCACCATAAAAACAACATAAACCTGATTATTGACACTTGAACAATTCATCCTTTCATTTATTCACCAAGGCAACAAATCAACTAAACCATACCCCATTGTTATCATTCCATTATCAAGCACTGTATTCACCATATTTTGACTGTAGTAGTCTATTTACAGGTTACAAACTCCTGCTACAATAGAATCTTGATTATCATCTTGTGGTTAATCACCAATTTGCTCAAAAGGATTAATAATACTCACCCATCTGACCAACAAAGTCACCAAACCTGTCTTACACACCTTAAAAAAATTTAGTAACATCAATCATATTATTAGTTTGATATTAACCAAGCACTCAATATCATACTTTCCACTATTTAAACAAACATCTTTGTTTTGATCAGACAATATCATATTCCTCTAGTAGGTCTGTCAACCATTGAATCGGGTAGTTACATTCCTATCTCAAAGCTTATTAAAAAACTCAATGCACATTTAGAAACACTTTCCAGCATATCACAACATATCAAAGTTCTTAGACGTTTGACATAAAGAAAATTATCAGATTTCAGACTGTCCTTTGAAGAAAGGCTAGTAGATTAGGCCTGTTTTACAAAGGAAACCCCTTCAAAACCATTCCAAATCACTCAAAACTTCAAAAAAGTCTTCAATCATGTCTTATAACTCAATATTTCACCATTTATAGGGATTGAAAACCATGAAAATGTTCTAATCCAATAAACCCTCGTTTATAGGGTGTAAAAGCACAAATCAAGGAGGGTTTTTAGAAAAATACTCTTACAAACCTCTATTTCTCTGGCCACCACTTGGAACATGATTTTTTATGTCTTCCAAGACCTTCTACATCATTTCCAAGCCTCTGCAAACTTTATTTATTCATGACCCATGACTGTAGCATCACTTTGCGTAGGAAAATTCTCTATTTTACAGTGTAGTAACAACTCCACCATGGTATTCTTTCTTTTCCCTGCACTTACAATCATTAAAACATGCAAAAAATCCTAACATTAATGTACTCCACTAATTTATTCGACCTACATTGGTGGAGTAGTGAAGAAAAACCCTATTGGACTCTCAAACTTGCTTCTAAAGGACTCTGTCCGGCACTGAAAATTGCCTCTTATTCTTTTGTTTCCTAAGACTAACCAAGTCCAACCCTTGAAATTGGAAAATAAATCCTCTTTACATGTATTCACACTATGATTTAACTTTGGGTGTTCCTAAATTACCAACACAAGAAAACAAAACAATGAAGTAATGCTGCAAACTTAGAAACAAGGAATTTTTATTTCAAAATTTAATTACAAGAACACAAACTTCTACTTTTCTCACCTTTACATGCCTTTTAAAGATATTTCCTTTGCCATAATTGTCTTTCCATCAGTTGAAACTACCCCTTTTAACCCTTAATATGCCCGATTTCCTTGTTTTTGTCAATTTAACAACTTTTAACAATATTACATTACTGCATTGTTTGTATTTTCCCACTTTGACCACCTAGAACTTACCCATAACCTTAAATACAATCAAATAAGACCTCATATGACCTTGAACACGCTTTACATCATTTTTCCACAACCTTTTGTGATTGACGCAATACAAATTTGAACACTCATCCCTTTTGCAAAATTGAAAAATATTTGATGACCTAGGTGCTCCTGCACCAACATCTAACCCAATTGAATCAGGAGAAGATCAAATTGAATAAGCAACAAAAATTTCTTTCTCTTTTCATCAAAAATCACATTGTTTCATTTGCAAACCACAAGGAAACAACAAGCCAACTCATTCCAATACTTCTTATCATCCTCAAGCTTCAAACATCTTATTTATCAGCAAAAATGACTGATCCATGCACAAGAAACCTAATTAGAGTCACTAAACAATCCAATCTTTCACCATTCACCAAGGCACCCTTCCACTCAATTTTCTTTACCTAGGAAAAATAACCAAAAACCAATCTTTCATGTTACAACCTATATCCATCAGATCCTAACACACCTTTGTCATTATCAATTTATCTGAATTCAAAGCAAAAACATGATAAAGAGCTTTGAATCATTCAATTCCTTAAACAACTCACCAAATTTTCACTTTTACCAACTAGTTCCTCAAGACCAAGATACTACAATCAACCATTTAAAACTCAATCATTTCATCTGACTTCCAAGACATTACTCACATCATGTTTATTGACTAAGCTTATTCTATGCACAAATAAAACCCTACAAAGGAGGGTTTATTGCATAAGGTAAGTACATACCTTAAATACTCCTACCACCACCACAAAAACCATGAAAATAGCCTGCATAAGATTTAGAAATGATGCAAAGTGGCAGGGAAGGAAAACTCACAATCAAAAATGGCAAAGTCACTCCACTGATTGCTTCTCTCAAATACTCTTATGAGGAGTCCTAAAATCCACTATTCTTTAAGAGATAAACCCCACACATCTAGGGTTCACAACTCAGACCACTCACAAAGCTTGGAAAAATTTGGATCATGTCTCATTAAGTCAAAACAAGGTTTAACAACCCTCTAGCATTTAGGTTACAACAAACACCCATCACTATGGTGACTTAGACCTCACTCTCTCTTAAGGCTTGCAACCCTTGCCCGGTAGGACAGTCAGAATAAAAAACACAAGGAAGACTATTAAGACACCAAACCTATGGATTCAAACCCCTAAGATGGACACCTAAAAGGTTCCAAAACCCTTCCTCTTGACTGTCAAAACATCACTCACAATGGCCCTTTCTACCACTGCTTCAAAAGGCCTAATTCACATACCTACACCTAGGTCTTGACTATATGGGCTCTCCCCTTCACCCCAAAGCCCAAATTTAGATTCCCATAGGTTCTCCACACTTTTTTCCACCATTTCTAAGTTCCTCTTAAATAGATTCTTCAAAATCAAGCAAAAAATCATTTTTTTGCTTGTCAATTATGCTTGCCACATAGAGATGTCAAGCCAAAATTCTTGCACAACTTCCAACAATGAGCTTTACATTCTCCAAAACATTGAGGACATGATAGTAGGGCCTTATATCTTCCATCTCACTGATATCTAGCAATTTTACAATGTGGGAATGGAAGAAATATACATTTTTCACCCAAAACCCTGATTTTAAGGGTTTTCAGAACACCCGATAGAGAAATTGGAATATCTCCCTTGATACTCAATGAAATCTCACCAATCCAATGCCAAAGGAAATATTATTCAATTACCTATCCAACCATTATGGGATTGGAGCATGAAAGTGAACATATAGTTTGTACCAAGTATGGGATCAACAAATTCTTCAGAAAAACACAGGAAAAACAACAAACTTCTTATTGAAACTTCTTCAAAACATCAACATCAACCTTGCCTCAACCAAGAGAGGCATAATTGAAGTCTTAAAAACTCCCTTCAACTTCTTGCAACTATCTTTTGAAAAGAGAGATGTTGGAAAACAACTAATCTAATGATTTGACTTCTAATTGCCTAGTTAAGGCAATGTGAGCAACTTCTACCAACTCGACCACAAAGAGCCTTCAAAAATGTGTCAAAGGAATTTAAAACCTTGTCAAAAATTAAGGTGACTCCCTTCAGGTGTCTATATACATCAAGGCATCATTTTTCTTTATTTTTCCAAGATGTACTATACTTACAAAGGAGGATGGGGACCTTGTTGTACAAAGAAGTTGGTCACCAAGACCAAAAACTCAACCAAAATCCTAGAAGACCTACTACAAATCATTGAAATGGTCCATAAGACCTTATTCCATCCATAAACCAAGAAAAAAAACATGACAAATTATTCTAGGTCCCTTAGACCCACGGGTGCTCCTGCACCATACTCCCAAGCAAGAAAAAGATCTCAAGTCCTCTTTGAGATTAGGTATTCTACAGTAGTTCCATGTTGTTTAATATAATTTTCTGACATCCATGTTGCATCCTCTTTATTTAGACCTTTCCATTTGACCAGGTATTCCTTGTAAACCTTCCTTCTAGTCTTCTTTGTCTCCTTGGTGTCTAGGATGCATTCAAGAGTCATAGGTTGGCTGGGGGATAGTTCCTTCACCCAATCTTCATCCTCCTTTGCTATTGTACCTACTCCATCACCTACATTCATAGAAGCTTTGAAACGGTACAAGTTAGAAATTTTGAAGATAGGATAGATTGCCACCCTAGGAGGTAGCTCTATTTCATAAGCATTTTGGCCAAACCTGTGAACTGCCTTGCAAGGTCCTATCTTCTTCATCATGAGTTTGGTATACTTTCCTTTTGGAAGTCTCTCCTTCTTCAAGTGTGCCATCACCAAGTCTCCAACCTTGAATTGGACATTCCTCTTCTTTAAATATTCCTTTTCCTTATACTTCTCAACATTATTTTGAAGGGTTTCCTTCACTTGTTGATGAATATCCTTGATTGTAATAGGAAAGTCCTCACCTTGAGCACTTCTCTTAGCAAATCCTTGTAGATCACTTAGTTCATAGACCCCTCTAGGGTGCATGCCATAGACTACTTCAAAAGGGCTTCTACCAATGCTCCTATTCATGGAGTCATTATATGCAAATTTAGCCTGAGGTAAAATCAGATCCCAAGCTTGTCCATGCTCCTTGGTAAGGCATCTTAAGAGGTTTCCCAATGATCTATTCACCACTTCAGTTTGTCCATCTTTTTGTGGATGGTATGTTGAACTAAAGGAAATACTTTTTCCTTGAGTTTCTTCCACAAGGTCCTCGAAAAGTGACCAATGAATTTAGAATCCTTGTCAGAAACAATGCTTAAAGGTAGTCCATGTATCCTAACAACCTCCTTAAAGAAGAGACCTACTAAATGAGATGCATCATTGGTGCATTTGCAAGGAAGAAAATGTGTCATCTTACTAAATCTATCAACTACCACAAAGATACTATCAAAACCTCTTCGAGTTCTAGGCAACCCAAGACAAAGTCCATACTTACACACTCCCAAGGCCTATTGGGAATGGACAGTGGCTGATAGAGTCTTGCATTTGATGAAGTCCCCTTTTCCCTTTGACATATTGTGTAGGCTTCCACATACCTTCTCACATCCACCTGCAACTTTGGCCAATAGTAAAATATCCTAACTTGTTCCAAGGTCTTGTCAAGGCCAAAGTGACCTCCAAGACTCCCACTATGTTTCTCCTTTATGATATTGTCCCTCATTGAGCATTTACGCACACACAATTGGATTCCTTTGAAGAGAAAACCATTCTGCAATAAAAAGTCAAAGAATTCACCATGAAAAGAATTCAAATGTTGCTCACAAACATTGTATACCACCTTGAAATCTAAATCTTCATGATACATATCCTTCAATGCATCAACCCCCATGCTTTGGAGTTGGATCTCTTGCACTACAAGTGCCCTTCTACTGAGAGCATCTGCCACCTTATTTTCTTGGCCCTTCTTATGCTTTATTGTCAAAGTATAGGCTTGCAAAGACTCTACCCACTTCATGTGCCTATGACTGAGTGTGTCCTGTGCATTCAAAAAACTCAAGGCATGATTATCAGTATAAACAACAAATTCTTTAGGTAACAAGTAGTTCCTCCACTTTTTGAGGGCTCAGACCATAGCATACAATTCCAAATCATAGGAAGAATACTTACTCTTTGCTTCATTCATCCTCTCACTGAAAAATGCAACCGGTCTACCTTCTTGGCTCAAAACAACCCCTATTACTTGATTGCTAGCACCACACTCAATGGTAAAAACTTTATCAAAATCAGGGAGCACAAGTATAGGCTATTGTGCTACTCTCATTTTCAGATATTGAAACCCTTTATCAACCTCATTGGTCCAAGAAAAATTACCTTTGTTACCTCCTTTTATGGTGTCCAAGATTGGTGCACAAATTGTCTAAAATTCTTGATAAACTTTCTATAAAAGCTTGCAAGTCCCTGGAAGCTTCTCACATCTCCCATGGATTTTGGTGTTGGCCAAGTAAGAATAGCATCCACCTTTGAAGGATCCATCTTCAAACTTCCCTTGGAGATGATAAAACCAAGGTAGACTAGTTCTTCCTTCATGAATTCACACTTTTCCATGTTGATCAACAACTTCTCCTCTTGTAACCTCCTTAGTACCATGTGAAGGTGCTTTAAATTTTCTTCTTTATACCTGCTAAACACAAGGATGCCATCTAAATAAACTACAACAAAATTTCTAATGAAAGGTCTCAATACCTCATTCATAAGGTGCATAAATGTACTAGGGGCATTTGATAACCCAAAGGGCATCACAAACAACTCATAGAGCCCTTCATTAGTCTTAAAAGTTGACTTCCATTCATCCCCCTCTTTGATGGTACCTGCTCTTTCGATCAATCTTGGAAAAGTAAGACTCTCCTGATAGACAATCCATGAGGTCCTCCATTCTTGGCATGAGGAACCTATATTTGATTGTGATCCTATTAATGGCTCTTGAATCAGTGCAAAGCCTCCAATTCCCATCCTTCCTTGGTGCTAGGATAGTAGGAACAACACATGGGCTCAAACTCTTCCTCACTAGCCCTTTATCCATCAACTCTTGCACTTGTCTTGCAATCTCCTCAAAACACTAGGCCCTTCATGCTTTTCCTTGTCTTCTTCTAGGAGAGGTGAAAGGTTGTAAGTTTTCCCATCCTTCACAATGGAGTATGTGTTCTTCTCCCCATCATGCTTGGTATTCCTATCAAACTGCCATGGCCTACCAAAAATATATAGTTTCATACTTGTACTAAAAATTTTGTTCATTAGATCTCATACATTATAAGTCATGACATGGATCCCTATTGTAACTTTTTTGTGATTGAATAATTTGTTGTTTTATTTTTAGATGTTGGTTGTGGAAACACCTCCAAATGTTACAAGGGTAATGGATATTGGTGTCTCATCTGCTATACAATCCTTGATGGCTCTGATAGAGGAGGTATGAGGCAAATTACTAAATTTCAATTTACATTCATTGTTATAGATGTTAGTTCTAGTGAAAAATAAAACCATTATTGATTCACAGTTTAATTCCTATTTGGATGGTTTATACAGGGCTTGAGCATGCCTGAGCATCAACATGCAAATATTTCCATTGTGGAGAGTGATCATGAGATAGCCGTAAGTGATTATTTTGTTAAATATATCATTTTTATAATGTAATTTCTATATATTAATGTCTTTACTTCTTATTGTAACAATTAAAACTTCACCAGGAGCTAAACCATAGGAGGAGGAGCAGGAGCACTCCTCGAGCACATAAAAAATGAGTGACAAACTTATCGCCAAACAAAGGGAAAGAATTTATTTCTAGAGCATGGAGAGAAATGAATTTTGATTCCAGATCGCTTTTTTGTATGCCTAGACATGGAAATTTTGTACATATCTTGTATTGGATATATTTGACATTGTATTCCTATATGGAATTCTCATAAGCCTATATGGCTATTTTGTAACTATTTTTTATACTTATATCAACATATATTGATGTATGCATACATGGCTATTTGGTTAATACAAACTTTTTTATTGATGGTGTCCATATTTTCTCTTTTTGACAATGTCAAAAGCATGGTTGCATATAGATTAGGCAAAAGACTTTTCCTTTTAGATTAGCAATGCATGGAAATTTCAAAAAGTATCCTTGATGTTACAAAAAGATATGTGTTTATACCATAGCAGTAAAAAAAATTTGGGGAAAAAATTGGAAAACCAAAAGTATAAGATTTTTTGAAAAAATTGGGAAAAAGTCTAGAAAAAATCAGAAAAAAATCAGATTTTAAAAAAAAGGTAAAAAAAATAGAACAAGAGATAAATTTAAAAAAAAAAAATTAAAGGCATTTCCATACCATAGAGATATAGAGAGAAAATCAAATAAATATTTTAACTAATAAATCGTAAAAAATAGATTTTTGTAGTTTATATTCATATCATTGATTACATTGCATTGCACATATTTCAAACTCAAAGCATTGCTTCACATTGCATAACTAATAACTAGATGTTGATAGATGACAAAATTTCAGTTACAATATAGTTTTTACAAAGTCAACCTAAGCAGTTATACAATTACTTCACATTGCATAACTAATAACTAGGAGCAGCTCCCAATTGCATTTGCTTGTCATGGAATTCTATGAGACCATATTTCTTTGAGGCATTTTTTCAAACAATTCATTGCCTTGTCTATACTACCACATTTTTGATACATGTCTACCAATAATTTTGTGAAATAGTTCACTGCCTTGTTGCTATGGTTGAAAGCCTAAAACAAGTGCTTTCGAACAAGCTATGGATGCTTGGAAAAAATCTATCAAAAGCATAATAGTAAGCAATATCATAAACAAGGAAGTAAACTCTTTGAAAAAATACCTCAAAGAAATGAGGTCTCATGGTGATGGAATGCCATGACAATCAAATGCTTTTGATTGTCATGGAATTCAATCACCATGAGACCTCATTTCTTTGAGGTATTTTTTCAAAGAGTTCACTGCCTTGTTTATGCTAACACATTTTTCATACATGTCTATCAAAACATTTTATCAAACAATTCATTGCCTTGCTATGAACTGAACCCCCCTCCAAATTTTTTTGGCCAAACTAGCAAAATGAACCCATGAACCTGAACCTCAAAACCTATTCCAACACTCTTCATTTTTCCTGCACAAACTTAATTGACCACCAAATTATGTTGCCCCTTGACTTTACCAACGTTTACTCCCTCAAACCTCTCTTTTTCATTCAAAACCCCTATTTTTCCAACTAGGGCATGTCATGCCATAACATAATTTTGACCTCCCTTGTCCTTGCAAACCTTTTGAACACATCAAACTCCACAATCTCAACCTATTTCCAACCTATTGTAACTTATTTTCAAGCAATTTATTCTTTTCACCTCTTCTAGCCTTGCTTTTAAGGGGCCTCAATTTTGAATTTTCAACAGGGGAAGCATTAGTAATCTCTTCCAATACCCTTACTAATGCTATTTTCTTATTCCTACTCCCTATCCTACTTACATTGGGCCCATATCACTAAGACACAGCTTGAACAATAGGTGGAATGGCCTATTTCAACATACTACACTCAAACCCTTAAGGGATTGATCTGTTTGAACGTAGCTTAGAGTGATTCCACATTTTTGGGTGAGAAAGAGGACCATGCCTAGCGTTAACATGCCTATTTGGATGTGTTGGAATAGTCTATTTGGTCACACGAGTTGCAGAACAAAAGTTGCACCACTTTGCAACTTTCCACTGCTTCCATATAACACTTTTTCCATCAACTAAAATCTAGACACCACGAGAAAACCACTTCAAGATAATGGAAAATGAGAGAGGTTATTTTAGAGGGGCCCAACACAATCACATAGGATCAGACGAGAAGTTTCTAAGCATCACGGTGTCCGAGTAACCTCATGCTGAAGTTTGCAGCCATTTTTCCCTTTGAACCCTTAAGGGATTGATCTGGTTGAACGTAAATCAGAGCGATTCCACGTGTTTGGGTTTGAAAGAGGACAATGCCTAGTGTAAAAATGCCTATTTGGATGTGTTGGAACATTTCATTTGGTGACACGAGTTGCAGAATGAAAGTTTCACCACTTTGCAACTTTCCACTACTTCCATTTGACACTTTTTTTATTAACTGAAACTTGGACACCACGGAAAAACCACTTTGAGATAACGAAAACTAAGAGAGGTTATTGTAGAGGGGACCAACACAATCCCATAGGATTAGACGAGAATTTTCTAACCATCATGGTGTTTTGAGTAACCTCATGTTGAAGTTTGCAGCCATTTTGCCCTTTGGACCATTAAGGGATCGATTTAGTTGAACGTAGTTCAGAGTGATTCCGCGTGTTTGGGTGCAAAAGAGGACCATTCCTAGCATAAAAATTCCTATTCGGATGTGTTGGAATAGTCTGTTTGGTCACACGAGTTGTAGAATGAATGTTGCACCACTTTGCAACTTTCCACTGCTTCCATTTGACACTTTTTTCATCAACTGAAAACTAGACACCGCAGGAAAACCACTCTGAGATAACAAAAAATTGAGAGATATTATTGTACAGGGGCCCAAAGTGATCCCATTAGATTAGACGAGAATTTTTGTAAGCATCATGGTGTTTGAGTAACGTCATGCTGAAGTTTGCAGCCATTTTTCTGTTTGGACCCTTAGGGGATCGATCTAGTTGAACGTAGCTTGGAGCGATTCCACGTGTTTGGGTGTGAAAGAGGACCATTCCTAGTGTAAAAATTCCTATTCAGATGCATTGGAACAGTCCGTTTGGTCACACGAGTTGCAAAATGAAAGTTGCACCACTTTTCAACTTTCCACTGCTTCCATTTAACACTTTTTTCATCAACTGAAAACTAGACACCACGAGAAAACCACTCCGAGATAATGAAAACTGAGAGGTTATTGTAGAGGGGCCCAATGTGATCCCATTGGATCATAAAGAAATTTTCTAAGCATCACGGTGTCCGAGTAACCTCATGCTGAATTTTGCAGCCATTTTTCCCTTTGGACCCTTAAGGAATCGATCCAGTTGAACGTAGCTCAGAGCGATTCTGTGTGTTTGGGTGTGAAGACACACCTTCATTACCTAGACCCATCAAAGAATTACACCACTTGACAATTGAAATTGCATCTATCAACTTTGTACTGTCTTTATACTTTAACTCTTCTCATGCTAATGCTCTTTTCATGCATGCTCTTGCACCATCATGCTTCCCCTTTGCATGCCCGACCTCACAAAAGTTCCAAATATGCTAAACACCTATAGTGAGATGCATCCTGCATAACCAATAGAACATGTGCACGTTCTTGAACTGTGCTACATAGTTATCTGACCATATTATATGCCCCTCCGAGCCAAATCACTATAGAACATTTGGAAGCAACCTTGCATGAACTCTGGAGAATGTGTGCGATCATCACTAATATAAAAGTGATACTCCCTCAATACCTTCCTTTGGTCCTTTGTACTATCAATTGCATGAATGAATGCTATGTACACAAATATCAAAACTGACGTGCAGTTGTAATACTGTGACTGCACCTCACACTGTGGCTGTAGAGTGTAGTTCTTTGCAAAGTCAACCACTGATACTATGCTGCCAACTGGAAAGGTGTCCTTGAATAGCTTGAATTTTGTGTCCAGCCATCAGGCTCTATGCAGGTATGCCTTGCATACTCAAACACTAGGTTCTCATGAAACATGGACATAAACTGATACATTGGAATCTTCTCAATAACCAAATCACACCTTTTTTCTTGAGACCCATCTTTTGTAGTGTATGCCACTGTTTTATACTTCCCAAAATCTACTAGTTTATGCCCCACCTCATCTGTACTTTCCATATGTTGACATATTGGCATTCATTGCAAGCCACTGCAACGCTCGCATGAACCATCCAAGCATGTTGTCATGTAGAATATTTTACCATCCTCTATTTGACATAAATTTTTTGATAAGAACTCTCTTGAATATTTTGGTGGGGATTCTATGCCACAATTCTGCAGAACATCATTAGTATGCAAATCTAAACATATAGAACGATAAACATTATAATGGTTAGCGAATTCAATATGCAGTCTACAACAAGTAGTGCGTGTGTGATTTATCTTGACATAAAAATGTTTAAGCATTTCAAAAAATCTTTGAGAAATACTAATTTGAGGATAAGCATTTTGAAATTTATGAAAAAATTGGGTTTGAGTCATATCCAAAAAATGTTTTGGGTGTGGCTCACAGTTCCATCTACTGATTCTCCTTCTTACGACATCCCTTTGATTCGGAGATGGCCTTGTATTATTCTTCCAATAATCTTCAATTAGTGTTCTCAATGCTTCAACAACTTTTTAATCTTTATGTGGCCGTCTTCCCGAGAATTCCCATAATTCATTTGAATCAGTGCCCTCAATTCTTTTTAGCCTTTAAATGACTTTTGATAAAAAAATTCTACAAATTCTCATTTGTTCACTTGTCTTTTTAATGAGATGAGATTTGTTTGTTTGCTAGCTTACCAAAGTTGATGTAATGACATGTCGAGTGACATTACTATCCTTTGAGTGTGAGGTCTTACCCACACTCTCATAAGCATCCATTAGATTCTTCACAATAGTGTTTTCATTTGATGCATTCAATGTTCTCAACCCAAGAGTCTTCATGATGTTTCTGTACTTTAAACCCCACATCATTTGAACAAATAGTTGACATCTTCCGGTCTCATTTAGCCTTTCAAAGAACATTTTCCAAATCTTATCAACATATCTTCTACAAGTGCATTCTGGAATCTTATCTTCCATGTGCTACAAAATATCCTCATCAATATTAATCAAAAACTTTGGCTTTCTACACAAAATTATAGGTGGTGTTCTCTTAGGCACATACATCTCAACATTAGCAATGTCATCAATATTTAATTGAGGTGGGCTAGATTGTGTACCTTCGACCAAGGGTGGAATAGAATACATACCTTGAGGTTCACGTGGGGATGATGGTATACCTTGTTTGACAAATCCAGGTGATGATGTACTCTCAATTTCAGATGTGGTAGATGGTGTCCAACCATACTCACTTGTGGTAGATGGTGTCCCTCGATGTACTCTCAACTTCAGATGTGGTGGATGGTGTCCAACCATACTCACTTGTGGTAGATGGTGTCCCTCTATATTCACTTGTGCTTAATGGTGTCCCTTCGTATTCACTTGCGGTAGAGGGTGTGTCTCCAACTACAGTATCTGCATCTCCCCTAGCATGACTCTTTCGCATTCTTGCCCTTTGTGCTGCCAATTTCTTTTCTCTTTTTGACAGTTGAGGTTCCTCTTCAACTGGCTTGTTTTCGTCAATCGTTCCCAATTTCTTCTTTTCACAATATTGCCACATCCATTTTTTCTCTTTATCTCTGAAGGCTTGGAGCTTATCATCTATTATTTTTTTCCTTTTAACAGTTCGTTTCTTCAGCTTGACGAATAATTTTACATGTGCAAAAAGTGCTAAGTCAAGTCAAATTAACTAATAGTGAAGGGTTGTAAAAGTCTATTAAAGAGGGAGACCAACGGTCACCTCTTTCAAATGTTAGTTTTTGAAGTTGAAGTGGTTTGTTTTAAGAGGGAAAAATTATAAAAGGCCATGATAAACTTGAATGGAGGATGATCTTGGATTGGGCGTCAAACCAAATGAGGAAATGTTGAGTTTTCCTTAACAAAATTGAGCTTTTGGTGACTGAAATTGAGTTTCTAAGTTGGGAAACGTTATTTTATGTTAGATTGAGCATGAACAAGGTATATTAGGCTTGTTTCAATAGTTTTCAATTTTTGGAGTGTTTGGCAAGTGCTACTTTCAATAAAACATACAGTTTTTAAGCCTAGGGAGATGGTTTTATGGTTTGGGTGGTAAATGATTGAATCTCTGCAATCTAATGCTATAATTTAAGGTTTTGATAGATATAAAATTCTGCCCCAAGGTTTTAGGAGATTTGGACACATTTTGGAGGTGGTCCCTTTGTAAAAGTGGGCTAATTTGGGCCCTTAAAAGTGTAGAAAACTTAATAATTTGTGAAGTTTGGTACAAAACAAACATTGGTGATTGTTGGATATGTTGAAAGGCTCTGTAATGGGTAAAATAAAGGTGTCTAAAGGTCCTAGGTTTGTAGAAAAAAAATCACTATGGTGGCAGGTTTTAACTTGGACTTCAATCTATTTTGAGACTCCTTTGGTTGTTTCGGTGAACGAAAAACTCCATTCTTCATGATCAACCTATACAAACTAGCAGGGTATGAGTTTTACTTTAATTTAAAGATGGCGCCTTTCCTCCTACTATGGTGACCTGTGATTCAGAGGAAAGGCCTCTAATATGTTGTTTTCAAGTTTCATGTTTCTTTTAATAGTGGTAAGGTGTTTATAGGGTTGGTGATGTTATCTTAGGCTGAGAATGTGAGTTTTTGGCATGAAAAGGAGGAACCAAAGTGGTGTTTTTGAGATCTAATGAGACTAAAGGCCTAGTGAAGGTTTATTTTGTATTTGTAGACCCTGAAAAACTTTTTTGATGCTTTGGTGAGGCTTGGAAGGCCTTGGAGTTGTGAAATATACAAAACCCTAGATATTTATGAGCAAATTGAGGGTTTTTGGATTGGAAACCTATTTAAGCATGCAAGGTCCTAGAACCTAGAATTTTTTTTTTTTGAGACCTAAGTAAAGACTCTTTTTGCATTTGGGGGTCTGCTGAGAAGTGAGAAGGTTGTGTGGGGAATTATACCCGATTGAGTGACTTTGATATGCTACAACCAAAACAATGTGAATTTGTTGAAATAAGAGGTCGTGATGAAATTGTAAATTGAAAATTTGTTTGTAGATTGGAGTTGTGTGTTTGTGTGTTGCAGGCCTCCCCCTACTGCATTAGGAGTATATTCCAATTTTTTAGAGACATGTATGGAAAATTTGGTAGCATAAACAAGGAAATCAACTAGTTTGTATAATTGTTTGACAAAATACCTCAATGAAAGCTTTGGAAGCATACACAAAGAAAGTCAATTATTAAATTTAAGAAAATGCTCAAAGAGATGTGGTTTAAAAATACAATAGGAAAGTGTATAGAATTGTGTAATTTAAAATATCCATTGACAACCTAAGGTTGTAACATGACAAACAAACAATTTGATCAACATGGAATAAGAAAAACAACAAAAATGAAAGCAAGCCATAATAGAATGAAAGAAAATGTACAAAGAATTCACATACCTAAAAAACCAAAGTTTCAAATGGAGGAGTTCTATCCAATTATGTAGCCTTTGCTTCTTCTTTCCTCAAACTCCTCAAAAATTTGACTTTTTCAAAAGATTGTTCCCCTCCAAACTTCAATTGTATATCAATTATCACTGTAATTCAAACTTGAATTGATATTATATGCCTTTCAACATGAAAACTCTACTATTTCATGCAAAGGTGATGGAAATATCATGAAAAAGGTGGTGGAATCTAAAAATCATGCATGCACACTTCACTTAATCACCAAAAAGCTACTTTTTGTTAGAGCATGTGTAGAACCAGGAGAATATGCAGAATGTGGGCCGACATCACGGGTATATTGTGTTTTTAAACCATTTTTAGTGCAATACAAAATGCGCTCGCGTTATAATGTGACCATGTTATTTCTTGATAAATGGCCATGTCTCTACTTATTCATAATGTGCTCGCATTATAATAAAGTTAGTTTTTTTTAAGATTTATAGGGTAGAGCCACAACAACCCACTCCCACCCTATCTCCCACACACTTTCACCCTCTGCCACCCTATCTCCCACTCAACCACTCTCTCCCACTCTCTCC
>VDFB02105785.1:432056303-432090351 GCA_007258455.2 Sequoia sempervirens | reverse complement strand
CTCTCACCCTCTCTCCCACAAGCATAAATACATACATATAGGAATACATACATACATACATACATACATGACACACCAACATACATATACATACAAACATATGAACAAACATTCAATAAAGTGGCATTTAACTAAAGGAAGACATAACATGAGTGTGTTATGTGTTGCTAGACATGTTCCCCAGAGAAGCAAAAAATGTCAAAAATAACACATAACGTGAGCGCATTATAACACACTTGTGTTATATTTTGCTTTGGGAATTCCTAAGCCTTGGCTTTGGTATTTTCCTTAGAATACCAACTCAAAGGCTTGGAGGGCATTCCCAACGACCAAAGACCTTTTTTTTACAAATTCTACAATTTTTCACATAATCGGGTTCGTGCTCACTGTCAGGATTGCATTTGGTTCAATATCGACAAAATAGAAGACATGGGTAACATTAAGTTCTCTTTTAGCTTTCCAACGATCTTATTTTTTTCACTTTTTGACAATGTTAGGCCTTTCATCCATAATTTCTTTTGTTTATATGTCTATTTTTGTCAAAAAGTAGTGTTTGGTGTTTTTTTCATATAAATTAACTGTTCATCAAAATTTCTAATAAATTACATTTTTAGAAACTAGACTCCATTCTACAAATTTTTAAAAAATAAAAATTAAAAAAAATCTATTACTTTCAAAAATTTGTAGGGGGGCATAGCCAAAATTCTACTTTTTAGGAAGTACCCGCTTTGAAAATTAGTAAAAAATCAAATATTCATTAAAAAATTATCACAAAAATTGTGCATCAACTAGATATTGTTAGCTAACTTCTCATCGCAGCAATTTTAAAAATACTACAAAAAAGTTCACCATGCTAGGGTCATACAATAGTTGCTATGTTATGTTTTTTCTAACAAAAACAACAACAATTTCTATACATCCCTCTTTTGAACCCCTTAATCTCAACCATTTTCAAAATAAATTAGTAGTTTAGAAAGTAGACTCGGAGCACTTCGATCCTTTTTTTTTGTTCCATCTCAAAATTTTGAGTGTAGCTATCCTCAATTTCATGTCCAAGGTCAATATTTATTGTTTTTAGAAAGAAGTGGCCACTTAAGCCCCCTTTTTGGGAACCATCTTGGTGCACTTACCCTTAAATAAATTCACTTTATATATCCACAATGCACCACTTACATTGAGTCAGCTCTATCAAGCAAATTGATAGAAAATGTCCTACCAAACCTCCAAACTCGTATAGCAACTAATGAAAAAACACAAAACTCAATGATAAGACAATCCACATGCTCAACAAGCAATTCCAGAGATCCACAACACAAAACAATGATCCAGTGAAGCTATCTAACTGGATACCCTATTCCTCAAGTAATATGTCTGTAATACATAGTATTCCAATTCGTTTGTCGGTATGATTGGATAAGGATCTATGGACCATGGGGATGACTTCAGTTGCCATCAATGACAACATTAGAAGCCATATGCCAACTATCTCCCCCTTTGGCATTGATGGAAATACTTAGAGAAAAATGACTAAGTGTCGAAACTGATAAGCATACTGCCAAAATACAAAATATTGAATACTGCTCCACTACAAAATATTACTCCTAAGAATATCAAGGAATTTTTCACTTCACTCTCTCCCCCTTTGACATCAATGAAAAAATTGGGGAAACCAAAATTGCAAAACTGTACAAGTATATCTGGAGACTTATAGAAATTTGAAGATGTCTATAAAGAAATTCTTCAGTCCACTTAAATTTGAGTCCCACACACTTTTCAAACTCTCCAAAATGGTAATATGACCACATGGAAGATAAGACAATGTTTCTACAGCTTCTAAACTTACCAAATCAGGAGGGATCACAACACCTTTTGCTTCTTTCAAGGCATTCTCCAATATCTCAATTTTTGGACTAATCAGCCCCCTGAGTTCACTTACTCTATTAATAACCCTTTCATTTTCAGAATTCATATTCTTTATTTGGTCAAGCAAAGAAATTACCTAACTATCTTGATGACAAACACTGCTAGCCAATGGATCAAAGGTATTGGAAATAATAACCAACTATTGCTCAATATCTTTTATCTTCTTCAGGTTCTCCAATAGTTGGCCTCTGAGTAATTCGCATAGATTGTAATCTGCATTTTGTTTGATAATTTCATATACTGTATAGATGGCAATGTTAGAGACAGAATTTTCCTGACTTGAGTGGTAAATCTTGTACCCTATGACCATAGATGCAAATTTTACATCAACCTCAGCAATATGATCTATAGTCATTACCCTTCTGTCCCAATGTGAGCTAGTTGCTTTAGTAGGGTCATCATTCTTTATCGACTTCAATATTGGAAGCCTACTGGAGGAATTTAAGCCTGTAACTGCACAAATAGCTTCCTTGGTAAGTTTTAATGGCACTTCTAGCCACATGAATTCATCATGCACATAGCTCAATATGTATCGAACCCACTCATCCTCCTCAAATATAGGAAATTTTGTGAATTGCACAAATTTCTTGTTTACTAGGGTTTTGAATTTAGGTTTCACAGAGAAATCCTCTTGAACTATGTGATTAGAATACAATTCCAATAGTTTTGAACTACCCAAATCCTCAATATTAGCATGCAAATATGCCCTAATATCATCAATATGCAGAACTCCGTACGACACTGATGCAAATGCACCTAGGGGTTCTGTGTCTACAAACTTATATGGATGTCATTTGAACTTTGGTCATGACCTATCCTTGAATTCAACTATAAGAGGGGTAGAAATAATTGCGAGCAAACAAATTCACAGGTTTTACAATAAATACCTTTCAGAGATGAAATGGAAACTGATCGTAGATTCTCCTCTTTGCTTGGATCCCTTCTCAATTTGGAAAAGATCACCTCAGAGCACTCCAAACTTCTTTTGTCCGAATGCACTATGATAAATGAAAGTGAAAACCATTCTTTTGTTTTCATCAAACCTAACTCCTTACTTTTGAAATAAATTCCCTTGCCCTAATTCAATTGATTCTCTATCTTTTATGTTTTGGGGCAGATAATTCTTGTGTGGATATACAATATTCTTTGTTGATTCCTTAGATTCATTTCAGAATGTCTGAAGAATATCCAATTTCCTACTAGACTCATCTGAATTCCAATATCAATCACTTGTAGGGGGTTTAGTAAATTTTCTTGACAACTCCCCTAAGGCAGAGACTTAAAATTAATTTCCATAGGTATTACCAGAAGTGACTTCTAGTGTCGATCCATTTCCTTCTATAGAGGGGTTCTTCTTCACCCATTTCTTCTACATCTGATTCTTGATCTCATTAGTAGTGATTTTTGCTTTTCCCTTAATATTCTATTGCATGTTCTATCTTACCAGACCTCTTTTGTTCCAAAAAAATCTAGAAGTGTGACCAAATTTGTTGCAGCTGTAGCACACAACACTTCAATGTCTAGGCCAACCTTTCCACTGATTTTTTCTTGATCTGCATTGGTTAGCAATATGTCTAAATCTATTGCATGCATAGTATCTGACATTTCTAAGAAAGTTATGCATCTTAGTTCTACATTCACTTGACTTATGACCATATTTATAATAATTAAAACACTAACCTAAGAATGATGGTCTACTTGTGTTCACCCTACTCCTACACTGAGAAGCCATATGACCAAATTTTTTGTGAGTATAGCAATAACCATTAAATCTTTGAGAATTAAGTTTCCTTACCATGTTCCTTCTAGGTCCATTCATTTGGTTTCCTTGTCTAAATTTTTCTTATCCTCAAGTCCTCTATCTAGAGCTCCTTTGTCTAGATCTGAAGCTTTCTCCTTCTTCACATCCAAGACCTCGTCTATCACCATTAGTTCTTTGTACCTTGATTAATTCATCAAGTTTGGCTGAACTTGCTTTGAATTTCTTCTTGAACTCATTTGCAGTAGCAAGTTCATCTCTGAGATCATCAAGATGTTTTTCAAGCTCCTCTTCATTGTTCTTCGATTGCTCCAATTCATTTTCTATTCAACTACATTGTTTATACTTTTCTTTTAAAGATTGTGCAAACTTTTCTTCATTCTTCTTTCTATCCTCAAACTCCTTGGTCATCTTCATTGTGATGGATTATGTTTCACACTTCAAAGCAACATTCTCTTGGGAAAAATTTTCACATTCTTCTATTTTCTCTTTTAGGGCTTGACTGAGTTGTTCATCTTCACTGGTTTTTCTCTTTTCCATAAGCTGACCACATAATTCCTTTCTTTTCTCCCTTGATTCATTGATCTTGTCTTTCAATGAATGGATGAATTTTTCTACATTTTCAAGATTTTCTTGTAGTTACCGAATCTCGTATTTTGACTAGTCAAGATCATCCAAGGCTACCATGAGTTGTTGTTGAAGACTACTTGTATCCATTGAGAGCACTTTTCAAGATTTCCCCAAGCTATTAGACTTCTTTCAAGGAACCTACTCTGATACCAATTGTTGGAAACAAGCAACACTGAGAGGGGGGGTGAATCAGTATTCTGCAAAAATTAATCCTTTTATTTTGATCTTTTATCCACTTAAAACATTTAATTAAAATCAATATGCAAAAAATGAAAGCAAGAAACCACACAACCATAACACAAGGATTTTTATGTGGAAACCTTGTTGGGGAAAACCATGGTGGATGGCCAATCCACAATAAGTTTTGAGTATACTCAAAAGAAAAGAAATATTACAAAATGGGAATGCACTTGCATTCAGGCTCACTGCCTAGAGCTCACTACTCAAAGATGGACTCACTGCCCTTACAATAGTTTGGAATAGATCCAAAAGAGAATGAACTAAATATATAGCATCTACCAATGCTTGATTGCAGTTTTGGTTAAGTTCTGATGACAAACTTTTGTCCTGATGACTAATACTGAACTTATGCCCTATTTCGTACACAAAATATTTATGCACAAGTGAAACTGCACATGATATCACTCAAACACTCCTTAGAAATTTGCAACATACACCCATACACCTTCATTTTCTACAATGATATATCTGATCATCTAAATATATCTGCAACTAAGGATTTAATCGCCACAGATCAGCTCAACAAAACTTAATAATATTTGCAACTTGTCAGCCCAAATCATGAACAATTTCAATGCGTATCCAAAAAATTTTGCTAGACAATAGCTAGGACCAATAATTAAACATTTGAATTTGAAAACAACTTAAATAAGTTCACTTGATACATCCACAATGCACCACTTACATTGAGTTGGCTCTATCAAGCAAATAGATAGAAAATGTCCTACTGAACCTTCAAATTCATGTAGAAATTAATGCAACACCACAAAACTCAATGATAAGATGATCCATGTGCTCAACAAGAAATTCCAAATATCCACAACAAAAAACAATGCTCCAGTGAATCTATCTGACTAGATACCCTATTCCTCAAGTAATCTGTCGGTAATACATAGTATTCCACTTCGTCTGCCAGTATGACTAGATAGGGATCTGTGGACCATGGGAATGACTTTAGTTTCCATTAATGACAACATTAGAAGCCATAAGCTAACACTAATAACTGGGCTCTGATACCACCTAATGCAATCAAGGTGGAAAAAACTCTCTTCCCAACTCAAAATGACCAATCTCAATAAAAAAACAACTCCTTCTAACACAAGTCCCTCAACTTGACTCAAACACCCTCCTTAAGGCTTGTAGCCTTCACTAGCCAACCAATGAAGATATCTTTTAGAGAAGGCCATACAATGGCCTATCATACAGCACAAAGGCTCACCACAAAATCCTAAACAACATACCAAAAGATCCCATAGGGTTTCTTTGACTCAACATCAAGAACCAATAAACTATCCTACTTCTAAGCTACTCAGTTAGCCCTATTTTCCAAAGGAACTACCTCTTAGCCACTTGAAAAACACCCAAACTCAGTGGATAGTCTTAAGTTGTGACTCAAAACAACAAAATCTCACACCAATTTACTGATTCAGACCTTCTAGTGTGCTACACCATGAAACCCTCCTTTCTCTTACAAAACACAAGGGTTTACTCAAATTCTTGAATCCCAGGATTCTCAAGCTCTAAAAGTGCATCCAAAAAGTTCAAATAAGTTCACACAAACTCACAAATCCTTTATATTGACCAAACCTTCAATATTTCTTGAAAACCCTATCATCACACCTTCCTTTCACAAGGAAAAAAACATTGCTCTACCCTAGGGCACCACCCATTTTCTAAGAAATCATCTCCTAGGCCTTAAAAACCTTAAAAACATCTAATCCTACATATAATAGGTCAATCCACATAGCAAAGATCAAAAACAGTAGGTGGAGTGACTAGTTCATGATTAAACTTCTATCAAAACCCTTGATTCTGTGTAACAAGGTAGTTTCATGGAAGTAAAGAAATCTCCAACAAAACTTCAATGAAGGACTCTCAAACTAGATCCAATTGAGAGCTAAGATATGCCTCTATGAAAGACAAATGAATCCAGAGCATTTACTAGACTTTACAGGCCGTACAAAATGAATAAAATTTAGAAAACACACAAAATTAGTAGAAAAAATGTTGTATTCTTTTGGGAACCTTCAATACATTGTTCAATAACCATTACTCGAGCCCATTGAGGCTTCTTATTTCCATCCAAATACCAACTGCCCAATGCCTATAACTATTTTTCTGAACTTGCTTGACCCTTCAAATTCCCTATAAGTTACATTTTATAATTTTTGCTTTTGACACTACTTACAACTTTGTTTTAGCATTTTTTTACATATTTGACACCTAAGATAAAAAAACCCATCCAATTACATATTAAATGGTCATTTTAGACCTTATTTAGCACAATAGACTGAAAATATCCTCCTTCTATCCACCTAAGAACCATGACTCACTTACAAAAGAAAATTGATCTTATTGACCTTATTAGAACAAAAACACATCAAATCCTAGAGCTTTATCAATATCAACCGTGCTTGACCATTCTTGATCAAAGGTGCTCCTGCACCATGGATAAAGGGATTAATATTTTTTGGGAAGACATCCATCTCCATGGAATTGATTGAAAATAATGGAGCCAATAATTTAGTATTCTAAGAAAGAATTAAATGGACGAGGAAAGAGGAATACATGAAGGTATTTTATTTTGGAATATGAAGCAACTAGTAGTGGGATGGAGTTAGCAATGGTGTTAGTGAAATCCATCAAATAATCCTTGTCTCCGGTTACCGTTGTCAGGTGGAAAGTGGCATCCAATTGAAAATCATAGATTTGTTAATCAGAATCTAGCTCAAAAATGAAGGCTAACATGGAAAATGTATCTCTCATATCTGGCACCCAGAAGTCTAAGAGAAAAATAGGAAGGGAGAGAACCTCTATATTACTGGCACACATAGTTGAATTTAGGAAATCTAGTTTCCACTCATGGGTGACCCACACTCTTTGTAGATAATATTCATTACAAAAATATATAGTGGAATCATAGGGGATATAGAGCACATCTCTTATTTTTCTACACTAATCACCATTTCTATCTAGTCAACCCTAATAATTCCTTCCTTTGTGTCATATCTCTAAGAAAAAAGAGTGATAAGATCTAGGCATGGGCGCAGGAGAGGCACCATATACTATGCCAAGGTGGAAGTCCATTTCTTGTAGCTGAAAGACTCATATTTTTTCTTTCGAGCCTTCACAAGCATGCATTTATGGGAAGCTACTCTCAAGTATTTTGGGTTATTGGATAGCTTTGGATCAAAAATATTATCTATGTAGCCATAAACCAACGTGTTGTCTCTGTTGGGCCCTTTAGGAGCAATTTGCATGAATAAAAAGTGAGTCTTCTACAATACACTTGCAAAAGCATATTCCTTGATGTTTTTGAACTCGAGAAAAAGGTCTCCATAGATAAGGGTTCCACAAGAATTTCTTTTCTTTGAATTCTTAACCTTGGACGAAGACCCAAAAGGTTCCATGTCTTCTTCTATAAAATATACTTCTTAACTTTTTCGAAGTTGTAGCTTACTAGAGTTTGTCTATGATTACAAGCTCACTTCTTCACTCATCTCACTGCTTTATATTTTTTGGTTGAGTTTGTATTCATGACAATTCAGGATATTAAAATGTGGTATTTCAAGAGAGACGAGGTGTTTATTGATTACTACTTTTTGGATGTAACCATCGCAAAACCTTTTGGGATCCATCACTCATTAATGAAAAGGACGATGTGCATGCTTGAGGAGCCTCTCTAAAAATATTTAGCAAGATTTTTATGATAAATCATGCATAAAACAATGCACTAAGCATTAAATTAAGATGGATTAGGTAGATAATTTTTTTTCATGGAGGCTCAAAATGAGCAGAGCCAAGGTGTGGACACTTGGAAACTGCCAACAAGGTGGTAGCAGAATGTGTCAATGACACTTATTTAGCAAAAAAAGAAACAATAGTGGGGAAAGGAAACTGTCTAACTTTGTACAAAGTAAATAAATCAATGGAAGTTGTTCAAGTAGATCCTGTTGATTGAAATATCAAAGGCATTGACTTCTTTATCAGCTAGCTCAAACGTGTTACCTTGGTGATCACCAATGATTGAAAAATATCCTCTTCATAATGAATCAAATTTTGAATGCTGACCTAGCCTCACAACCCTCTCTTTTTAATTTAAAACCAAGTCTCTAGGGTTGAATCCTAGGTTAGAAGCCTTCTTGTCAAACCACCTTTTCACTACCTTTTTGTGGCCAACCATAACATTACTGGCCTACTCCCTTTCTTCTTTGAGGCTAAGTAACTCTCTCAAGCTAACTTCCATTACTCCATTATCTTCAATTTTAAGAGCCTTTAATAGCTACAAAGTGGGGACCTTGATTGAAATAAGAATCGCCACCTATTTCCCATAGACTAACTCATATGGGGATGTCTTTAAAATTTTCTTGGGGGTAACTCGATTAGCCCATAAATTTTTATGTAAGTGTTTGTGTCACTCTCTCTATTGATTTGAGCCCATTTTTTTGGTAAACTTGAGGAGGGTTTTATTTGTTGATTCTGCTAACCTATTATGTTATGAATAGTAATTAGATGATATTTTGAGAAAAATTACATTCCTAAGTGCAAATTATGGGATCTTCAAACCAAGAAAGGCCCTCACATTATTAGATATGATCATTTGGGGGGATGAACCATGCAACCAGTTCCTCTAAGAAGTCAAGGATTACCTTTCAGTTGCTTCCTTTAAAGGAATTGCTTCTATCCATCTTGTGAAATAATGCATGGTCATAAGTATCCATTTATGACATGTGCTAGAAACAAGGTTGATCATCCCAATGAATTCCAATCTCCATTGTGCAAAAGGCTCATCAGTTACTATCAAGTTCAAGGGCATAGCTAAATTATTTTTCTTTCCTATGAATAATTAGCATTGCTAGTACTTTTTGACTGCTTGAAAGAAATTTGAAAACAAGGTTGGCCAATAATACCCTACACACATAATTTTTATGGTTGTGGTTTTAGCTAAGAAATGGCCACCTGATGGATTGAAGTGCATATCATATAGAATCTTGTCGACTTGCAGATAATTAACACATTTGAGGAGGATACCATCAAAATTCTTTTTGACGAGGATCCCTTGGAATAATGTATAACTAGATCCTTGTAGCCTATAAAGCCTTCTCTTGTATGTGGGGAGGTCACCTGGGTATTGGCCAGTTTCTATGAAATGGATCCTATTGATGACCCATGGCCCGTCAGCCTCATATTGACTCACCAAAATTGAATATGATGTATCATGTTCCTTTTTGGGATATCTGTGCATTGTGCTAGATATTTAAAAAGTCCCCTTCCTTAGATTACCTTGGTTGTTATGACTTCAATGTCATATTCAAGGATCTTAGTGATCTAATTGGAATATTTATCTATAATTCCCCCTTCTATCATATACTCCTTGACACTTGGGTGCAATACATACACCATTATCTTATTTCCGAACACTAGGTATTTGAAATTCTTTAAATTTTTGACAATGGTGAAGGCCTACTTCTCAATGAAGTTATACTTTGTTTCATATCCTCATGGAGTTATGAAGTAGAACATGATGGGATGTTCACCTTTTCTTTCATCCTCCTTCTAATTTAACATAGCTACTGGGCTATGTTCAATTTTGTAATCATACATGACAAAATCATTGGAGAGGTTTTGATTGACTAGCATGGGAGTGTTGAATATTGCATCTTTAATCTTATCAAATGCTAACCTTCCCTCAATAGTCCACTTGAAATTTTGATCTTTCTTTAACATGAGGGTGATGGACCTTATAGTCCCACAAAGTCTGATTTGAACCTGCTGATGAAATTAATTGTAATATAGAAAGAAGTATCGTTGGTCCCAAATACAAAGAACCAAGGATGCAAGGGGCCTTTTTCCAAGTTACATTAAGATTTAGATCAACAAGGTGAATAGATTGACTATCAACCATAAGGTGAGCCAATAAAACCTAGATCTACATATATTTGAGGAAGGGAATAGATTGGAAATAAATTGGAGTGGTTATCCTAATTATCCTATGCCCTTATATGTAAATTAAAAAATATCGATAATGCATAGACTAAAACAAAAGTTTGTAGGTTGATCTTGGGAACTTCAAAGTGATATGTACCATCCTAGAAAAATATTTTTTTATCCAAGAAGGACATAGTTACTTAAGGGCATCTAAGTCCCTGATAGTGGGTCCTAACCAACTTTTAGGGTCCTTTGGTAGAAAATTTGAGACTTTTTTTTCCACTTGCAAAGTTGTCAAAATGTTGTTAGTAAATTTTGTAAGTTTTCATGGTTTGAAAAGATATATGAAAACAAATGCAAAAATGGAGAAGTTTTCTTTAAGATTTATTCAATCATCTTCAAACCTATAACTTGCACATTAAAAAAGAGGAGAAATGTTGGGTCATTTTAGGGGCTTGCCTCATTCAAACCATGTTTTAGTGTTTCCATTTCCACAATGGAAATGTCAATGATAAATTATAATTGAAAGGACAAAATTATAAAATCATAATGTGCTACAACTCACCACCCTTCAATGGTAGCATTGAAGGACTGAAGACATACACATCACCTCAAGGATTTGGATCTTTCTTTTCTTGAATGTTTGAATTCTTTGGAGACCTACAACAAGGGTTAGCCTTCACAAAACCATGATAACATAATAAAATCAACTCAAAAACACTTTGACATGATGCTTGTATCTTGAATTTTTGCAATAAATATTTGATATTTTTCTCTTGAATTTCTCTTGAATGCTCTTGAAGTTCACCTCTAGCTTTTTGGATTTCAAATGATGCAATAACTAGGTATTTATAGGAATTTTACCCAATTTCATGAAAATTAGATCCCAGAATATGACATTTGCAATTTGAATTTTGAATGTTAAAATGCTACCAACAAAATATCCAAAAATGGGTCTTGGATAAGAAGGGGGACTCATTCGCCTATAGGAAAATGGGTCCTAGCCAAAATTTCAAGGACACTCAATATTGAGGGCAACATATGTTAGGGTTCAGGTAGATTGTAGCATATAAAAAATAACAATTATATACAAATTAAATAACCAAATTATAACAATGAAGAATAAAACAAAAGAGATCAACACATAATTTTAACATGGTTCACCCAATATGGGCTACATCCATAGAAACTCAACCATCCAATGATTTTACTTTCCAATACAAAATAAATTACAATCTCATGAATCACACACCACAACTTACATCCTAGACACTTATAAAAAACTTTTTGGAAGCTTCTAGAATTAGGGTTTTACAAAGTCATTTTTCATTTTCCGGTTAACAAAAAATTAACTATTGACCCCTTGATGAGAAAACAGAGAAAAAAAATTGGGGGCTACAGCCCTTGAACCCCCACTCAGGGCCCGAACCAACCTTGAATCTTGGAAAGAATACATAAAAGAGTGTATAGTATTTACATGATTAGTTGCCACATACCAACAATCTCCCACTTGGAGACTGATCCTGGATGACACCGTTGCACTTGCAGCTCTCACTAGATTATAGGTCTGGTTGGTTTCTTATGTCCACAATTATCAGTTGTGAAGGCCAATGGAAACTGATGAGGAAAATTGTTTTTCTTGTGTATGCCCCTTTGTGAACATATCTATACGATTCTCACTTGTGTGAACTTTCTCCAGCATCAATTGTCCATCCTCCAAAACTGACCAAATGAAGTGGTATCTGAGTTGTATGTGCTTAGTTTTTGAATGTAGAGCTGAATTCTTAGCAAGATGAATGGAACTATGACTATCAGTGTACAAAGGGCTATCTTCTTGTCATTGTCCCAATTCCTCCAAAAAATGTTGTAACCAAATCATCTATTTGCTAGCTTCCATAGTAGCAACATACTTAGCTTCAATGGTTGAAAGCACAACAATCTTGAAATCCAACTAACTACAATACTTCCTACATTAAAAACATACCTGTTAGTACTCCTCCTGCTATCAATATCACTCACCATATCAGAGTCAACATATCCTTTTAGAGTAGAATTTATTCCTCCAAAACATAGTTTCTTTCAAGTAGTACCTTTCAAATATCATAGAATCAATTTTACCACATTCCAATGTTCCATTTTCGGATTGCTCATATAACTGTTCACAACTCCCACTGCATGTGCAATATTTGGCCTTATGAGTACTGTTGCATACATCAAGCTACCAACTACTAATGCATATGGTATCTTAGACATTTTTTCTTCCTCCTCTTGTGTCTTTCGACATATCTCCTTAGTCAACCTAAAATGACTAGGCAAAGGTGTACGGATTATTTTTGCATTCTACATGTTAATCCTTTTCAACACCTTCTCTACATGCTCACTTTGAGACAAAAATAATTTTATGTTTGTCCTGTCCCTCATGATCCTCATACCAAGGATTTGTTTTGCTACACCCAAATACTTCATAGAAAATGAGTTTTCTAATTTCTGCTTAAGTTCATTTATATGTTACATGTTAGACCTAGAAAAAAGCATGTCATCAACATAAAGCAACAGGATAATATAGCTACCATTACCCAATTTCTTAAAAAAATACAATAATCAAAATGAAATCTTTTGTAACCTTGTTCAACCATAAAACTATAAAATTTCAAATACCATTTCTGAGGTGCTTGTTTCAAGCCATATAAACTCTTCTTTAACCTACACACAAATTCCTCCTTACCCTTGACCTCATATCCCTATGGTTGTTTCATGTATATTTCCTCTTTCCCCATGGATAAATATTGTTTTCACATCTAGCTGTTTAAGATGCAAGTCTTCCACAGCCACAAGACTTAGAATAGTTCTAATAGAAGTCATTTTTACAACCAGAGAAAATATTTCATCAAAACATATACCATTTTTTGTGTAAAACCTTTTACCAAATTATAGAGGGAAATTGGTCTAAAAATATCCAAAGAGTTAGCTCCATCCATTTTTGGGATAAGAGCAAGAAAATTTGCATTCAAATCCCTCAACATTTTCTTAATCTTTTGAGATTCTTGAACAACCTTGAGTAGGTCTAGCTTAATAGTCTCCCAAAACTATTAAAAAAATTCAAATGGGAACTCGTCAAGCCCATGCACTTTTCCTTTTACATATAAAACACAATATCCTTCAGCTCCTTTAAGGAGATAGATTTGAGTAGAGAGTGATTCATTTCATTGGTCACCAGAGGTAGGATACAGGCCAAAATCAAGGCTTCATCCTCATCAGACAGAGGGAAATCCTATGAAAATAAAGAAAAAAGTATCTAACAAAATCTTTTGAAATCTCAGTAAAAGAACAAAGAAGAGCCCCATCAGTAGACTTGAGTGAAGAGATAATATTACCCTACCTTCTATCCTTAATGAAGGAAGTGTTCCTATCACCTTCCTAGATCTAATTGATGCAAGACTTTTGCTTCCAAAAAATTTCCTCCCTCAGCTCCCACTCCTCAACCTCCTTCACCATCGTAGCTTTAAGCATACAAAATTTCATTGTAAGACCATGGTCCCAAATCTGACGAGTAATGACATATATTTAACATATTGAAGCCTCTTGAAGAAGGAGTACACTAGCAGTTCCATGAGTCGGCTTCCCATGACACCACCAACCAAGAACAAGATCATGAAGAGATGCATCTCTAAGAACATAAGTTAAAATCTAAAAGATTTCTTTTTAGAATAATGAGAGAAGCCTATCAAGGACTTGATTAGAAAATGAGTTGATCCTCACCAATCTAAAATATCAAAGCTATTCATCCACCTGTCACCAACCCAAAAGCTATACACGAAGAACTTGTCCAACCTTTCAGAGATAACACCATCCCTATCTCTCTTGTTGTTCCAAGTAAACAAATTATTAGAGGGTTTGATATCAACCAAGTTCAAGAGGGTAATTTTATCCCTTAGGAGATTTGAGGATTGGTCCATATGAGCACTATAACCCCTTTTCTCCTCAAGAGGGGAGATATCATTGAAGTCCCACGCCAAAATCTAGGGAAGAAAAGGATCTAAAGAGTGCACATACCAAACATGAGACCACAACTAGATCTTCCCAAGGAGATCTGTAGACACTCAAAAATGTCCTAAGTCTACGAGCATCATTTTTCTTGGTCATCATCCTCCAATAATTAAATAATTTTAATTATTTGATTATCCTTGATCATATTCCTCTATTAATTAAATAATTTTTAATTATTTAATTAATTCACTTTCTAATCTTTATTCTATCTAGATCGATTAAATAAATTTAATCACGTCGCCAACATCCCTTTCTTCAATAGTTAAATAAAATATTATTTATTTAATTATTTGTCTTTCATCATTTCGTCTATAGTTAAATAATAATTATTAATTATTTATCTATTCATTGTCCTTTTGATTATTCTATAGTTAAATAATTATCAAAATTATTTAATTATCCCTTGTCATTTTCCCCTCCATTAAATAATTATTTTAAGTTAATTATTTAATGTCTTTTTTTCATTTTCTCTCATTTAATTAAAATGGTCAACTAATCATTTTAATTAAATTCCCATTTCTTTTTATCCTTAAAATAAATAATTCAAACGAATTATCTATTCTCATCTTGGTCAAATATTCTCTTCTCATAAATTAATTATTTTCCAATTTTCAATTCATCCTTTTTTCCTCCACTTTCTCATTTAATCTTTGTCATAGCCATCTCTATCATAGTCATTAGCGTCATAGCAATCAATAGCCCGCCTCCTTTTGGTGCATAAATTCTCCATCATTGATCTTGGCATCTTTCTAGAAGTTCATTCTTGACCATCTATTTTGTAACCTCCCTCTCATGGATTCCTATTCATCGATCTTGGAATATTTCTAGAGGATTAATCTCATCCATCCGTTCGAATGGTTGTCTATAAAATCAACCTTCCTCCATTTTTTCCTTAACAACCATTTTGTCTCCAAATTTCTACTTACTATCTGTAGGTTATTGCACAAGTCTACTTGAAATTTGAGGGAAATGTTTGCAAAAGGATAAATAGGAGAGACAAGAGAAGAAATCAACTACAATGGGGAGTGCTTTATTTTGAATGCTTTCATTTTTATTACTCTTTTTTTTTGTTCCCTTTTTTTAGATGAGGTTTTTAGCATAGAGGTGTTGTGGTCGTCACTTTATCTAGTCTAGAGTTTTTCCCCCCATCTTACATTGGTGAACCTAATGTGAACGGAAAGTTTTGCAGGATTTTGTACAATGCTTTTTCTATTTTGCAGATTTCCAAGTATGGAATGACACATTTGATCAAAACAATGATGCTTTTGATAGGAAACGGAACATTTTCTAAAAAGAATGACACATTTGTGGAAAGCATTAGTAGGCGAGAAAATTTGAATTTAAAATAGTGAGGAAATCATTCTAGTGTGAGGTGATGCAATGACACATTTTCTGAAAATAACGACACAATCGTTTGTCTACTATAAACTTTATGTTTTCAACTTGCTTCTAATTTCTCTTTTGGGTTTTCAAATAGAGTAAGTTTTTTATGTGCTAACTTTCTATTTTTAATGTGTGGCTTTGGATCAAAGCTCCCAAAAAACTATTTCTCTTTAAGTTCAACAAAAAAAATTGAGCTTTAGTTTAGCTTAGTTTTAAGAAAATTTCCACTTTATTTGTTTTCTACAACTTGCATCAAGATCATAAGGATAAAAAGAATCTACATTTCTCATTCATAAGGGTTTAAAAAGAACGAAAAATCTACATAATTCACTCATGGCCATTAAAATGAACTTGCATATAATATCATTGGTCTAAAATTTACAAGTGTCTTTAAATAATAAGCAAGGGTAAAAATCAACTAGTTTCTTTCGTGTTTGGTGATTTGCAACTGTCTTAGAAAGTGCATATGCTATCCTCTCATGTCATTAGGAAATATTGAGTGACCAAAAGCACCTCTTTAGAATTTGTATAATCACACCACATATTTGGATTTGGTGCTTAAAATTAACCCCATGTGAGTGTGAGGAAAAGGCACAAAGTATGCTCTCTCCTTGCACCTCAAGTGATATGTGATGACTAGAAATACATGTACTTCCTTGCTATTGTTTACCTTTTATTAGAGGGCTTGCCACCCCAATTCAAAAGGTGGGAATGACCCAAGTGGTAACAAATCTAAGGCCAAGCTCTTCCAAGCCACTATAAATAAATGTCCTTCTTGACAAAAGTTAGTTAGCAATGGGTGTGGATGTGTCACACTGACAAGTGCCACCCTCAATAGCCCCATGAGCTACGTTAAATGCTTCCTTAGGGAAAGCACTGGGAGGCCTCTTGACTCGCCATAGTCTTGATCTAATCTTTCCACATGTGTGGTCACTCTGAATGGATGCCCTTACTAAAATCCAATATGTCTTAGTTGCAAAAAACCCTTTTATACACTCGTCGATCACAGGAGGTCAGACCTCTGAAGGTTCCCCACATCTTCACTACGCTTTTGTAGAGATAGGAATTCCTCCTTGTGGGGAATGAGACTTGGTGAGCCTGAGAAATGAGTGTCATGGAGGGGAGCCAGTGCCACCAAGTCTCTAGTTGTCTGCCTTGTTCAAGTGGCTAGAGAAAGCCAAGTGGGGATATCAACTAATGGTTTCCTTTCTAGCCATAAGGATTGTGCATTGTTGTCTGTGTGTTTTATTTTATCAAACATTTGTCACATCCAAAACTAGACCAAAAATAAGTGATTGATACTGTTTTCTATGTTGTTAATTAGATTTCACCAAAAATAGTCAAAATCCACTAAAAAACCAGAGCATAAACCATCAAACTATCAAAAGAAACTTTTTGCGAACTGCAATTGTCAAAAATAGAGCAACAACTAATACTTTGCACCTCATCTAATAACTAGAAAACAAACCCGCATCTGATAACTAGAAAACAAACCTGCATCTAATATTTTGAGCTGCATCTGATAACTAGAAAGCCATAACTATCAACCTAAACCATGACTATGATTTGGAAATTCACAATCTGAAATGACACATTTGCAAAAAATAGAGCCACAATTTTTTAATAAACGGAAACTCTCAAAATCTTTCTCCAAATCTGATCAAATCATTTTCACAATGACATTTGATTGTTAAACAAGAGACTTTCAAGCTTTACCAGTTCATTCTAGCATTTCCATTTAGGAATACATTTCATTATAGGTTACCTTCCCCCATCCTTTGCATTGCATAGATTAAACTTAGACCCTTAGGTTGCATTTAGACCTTCAAATTTTAAACATAGGTAGACCATTGATACTTTGGAAAATCATTGGTTGTACACTCTATTTTTCATTGACATCAATACCTTATATTATCAATCTTTTTCATTATCACCTTTATCAAATTTAAGTCTTAAGCTTGTATCCTAGCCTTGACTCAACCTTATCAAGATTATCCTCTTGATTCCCATGAAGGTCAATGACACTTGGAATTATTACCTTGATCTCATATTAGCTTGATTGTCATCCTTTGTTTAAATTTTTAGGATCCCTTTGTATTAACTTGACCTTATTTAGATCCATATTACATCCCTTTTGATCATATCTTTTATCATCTTTTCCATCTTTAATCTAGATTGCACTTTGCACCTTTATCCAAAAAATACAAAAAAATAGTTCATTTTCAACTTAGTCTTAGAAATATATCATCTTTCCTTAATTAATCAATTGGTCAACCTTTCATATCCTTTTTCATCCATTAGTATCATTATCCTTGCTTTATTATACCCCAAAAATATAAAAAAAAATAGCTTGCTTTCATCTTAACCTTAGTTGCACTATTACCTTGATCATTAATCAACCTTTAACATTCTTTAACATTCATTAGCTTCATCCTTTGGTCATTATTACCTTGCATCCTTCTATTCAAAAATCCAAAACCTAGTTTAGTTCATCACCATCTTGCATTATCCTCTGACTTGCAAAAGTCTCACATGGTTGAAACAAGGTCCCAAACCAAAAGAAAGGACATGGATTTTTCAAGTAACCCTTTTCATGACACTACCCTTGGGATGGATTAAAATCATTATACACCTACAAGAAACCACACCAACACATGGAAAAACATAATCCTAGTATAATTCAACGAAAAATTGACCCAAGAAGAAATTAAAAAATCTTATCAAGACCCAAGAATTTTAAGCATGGTTGATCAACTTGTTAGTGTTGACCCTAACCAATTCTTCTATGCACTAGTCAAAAAGGGGGCCAAATTACCTCAAGGCTTTAGGTGAGTCTGTATCTAATCCATGTCATTCCCATCCACCTACTCCCTAAATAGTTGATCTTCCTATCTGTAGGTGTGAACCCATGTCTCTTCATACCATCCTTGTATGTACTATCCAAGACATAGGTGGTCCTATTTGTCCAATAGGAATTTCCATTAGTGTTTGTACATCTCAACAAAGAGGCGATCTTAAACCCTAGATAGGTGATATGGTGTGTCATGTCCACCTATTTCTTTTAGCATTCAAAGACATAGACAATCATGATTCCTAGATAGAGGTGATCTTGTAAAACACAAAGGCGAATTCATTGACCCTTAGATAGGCAATCCCATCACCTGGAGGGGAGAATTTGTTTCACACAGAGGTGAATGTGCTTCCCATACAAAATTCCTGAGAGTTAATCCTTTGGACCACTGAAATCATGTTATTTTTTGAGTTTGTTCCTATGATCGAAAAAATTTCATCATCATCCATCTACCCATAATCATCATTTTATTTCGTCTACATTTTATAAAAGTCACCAAATCCTCAGTCAAATCATATAGGTTTATCGTAGGACATCCCTATATTGTATATCCATCGTCAATTCACCAATCTAAATCTCTTAGACTTTGTTTCAGGGGGTTTTATCCAAGTTGGTTTACATGAATGATCTTGATTGTCATCATTCACACTTACTTAGGATTGTTATCCATCTTGAGTCAGTAATCGCTCACGGCCCAATCAATATACTTCTATCTTGAGGTAGATTTAGTGTGGCAATCATCCTTTTTTAATCCAATTTGATCATTAGCATCATACGTCATCTAGTTAAACCCATGAACTTGGTTTACATTTTGTTTTATCAATCCAATCCAATCAATCACCCAATCCTATCAATTATCCAATCCAGTCAATCAACCCAGTTGAATCCAATCCAATCACTTATCCAAGTCATCCCATCAATCATCTAATCAATCAATCACCTTAGAAATCCTTTAGTCATCTTCTAGGCCATCACTTATGTGCATCTTAAGGAGTAGTGTCATCCTAGTCACCTAGTCATTTTGCATTTTCATGCCCATTACCACCTGATTGCAAGCAAGGAAACTCATGGAACAATAATAGTCCCAAGGTGCTCAACCTTACATTCCTCAAGATCAACCCACCAACAGTGGCTCATCGTAATCTAACACTGAGGTTCACACCCAATCCCCTCCCGATGAAAGTATGGTTAACCATCCCGAGCTCAGAGTTGATGAATACCTTAGCAATCCCACCAACATGTGAATGAAAGATTGTCTCCTCGATGCACGTGGGGATAAAATCCTTGCAAAATTCCTCTTGAAATGTATCAATCCACCATCAGGGTTTGACTTATCAAAGTATGTCAACATTACACCTCCCACACCATTAGATCCAAATCCTAGATCATCGGTTCCACAAGTTCCTGCTGTCATGCCACAAGACACATGGTACCAACCAAGATTTGGAAATTTTGTGCTTTATCAGCTTCCACCATGCATTTCAGTGATGGGTGCACCACCTAATCCTAACATTCCCCAAGGCCCTGGGTCTTGGTATGTCGCAAGGTCTGCCCAACCTGCCAAGCATGAAAATCCCACAAGGTTCAACCCCCATACCATCTGCACCACCTCCTACCAAATCAATCAAGTTAGTTATCAGGGAATACTAGGGGCGATCCTTTTACTGCGCCACCTCCACCTCTTGGTTCCACACATACATCAAACTTACCGCCACCTTTGTTCACATCTCAACAACCACCTCAGGGCAATATCCCATCCTTGAATCATCCCTAGGGTAATCCACTGCAAATCCTATCACAACCTCAACAACACACCCAAATCCCATCACAGCCTCAGTAGCATACCCAATTTCTGACACAACCCCCACATCAAGCACAAATTATATCACAACATCAACAACAATGTTCACACTAACTACAAGGTAATCCATCACAAACCTCTCACCAACCCAAATCCCATCTTATTAACAACCACCTCACCAACCCCAAATCCCATCTCGGCCTCAACAACAACCAACATCTTACCAACAACCCCCTCAACATTCACAAATCTTGACACAATCACAACAATCCCACCAACAAATTCTAACCAATCCTACTGCCCAATACCTCTATCACCCTCAAAGCACTTATTATGCATAAGCCACTGCATCCAACCCCAAACCCAATTATTCTTACTGTAACCCACAAAAATCCCAACAACAACTATCTTATGCTAATCCACGACACTCCCAACAATAGTCATCTTATGCTACTCCCTCACAATCATAACAAAACACATACTACCAACAATCCAACCCGCAAAAACCTATGTCTGCTTTCCAACAACAAACTACCTATAATTACCAATATAATCCATGTTACTCCCAGAAGTAGCCATCATATCAGTAGGGAGCCTCCTCTTCATATTACCAAGCCCCAACATCTTATCAATAGGGTGCCTCTTCCTCATACTATCAAGCCCCGTCATCATATCAACAATCTTATGCCAACCCCCAATCCACATATCCCAAGCAATACCAACAAACCCCTCCATATCCACCTCCATCATCATACGATCAATCCATTCTACCTCTTCCTCCATCACATCAATAATATATCCCCTATGATCAATCCAACCAAGCACATCCCTCCTCATCAATACCCATCAACAAGGAATGGGAAGAAATAAAAGCAACGCTAAAAGACTTATAAATGGGCACCTCCAAGAAATCCTTCAAATTTGAGGAGATTTTCCCTTATTCATTTGATCCTTCAATTTCACTCATTCCCTTTCCTAAGCATTTTGAGATGCCTAAATTTGATAAATACAAGGGAAGGAACAATCCTGGGAATCATTTGCAAGAATTTTACACATATTGTCAGGAGATCATGCACAATGACAACTACCTCCTACAATTGTTCCCTAGGAGTCTAATGGGGCAAGCTCTATACTAGTTCATGGGTTTCTCAAAGGGGTTAGTTTCTTCCTTTGTGGATTTATCAGAAAAAAAATTTGTGCACTTCTCCTTCAATCTGGAGAAGGATATTGATACTTTAGATCTCTTGGAAGAAAAAAAACATGAAGGAGAAACCTTTGCAAACTACCTACAAAGGTGGCATGCCTTAGCTAGTTGGGTAAAATCCCATCTCAATGAGAAGGACATGGTGACTATTTTCGTCACAAACATCCATCCTGATATGGCACATAATCTTAACCTTCATTGTGCTACCACCTTTTTAGAAGTTATTGAGTAGGGAACTACCATTGAAAGGGCCCTCATTGCTAAAGGACAAATCAAAATCTTTAAGTCAGATAAGGATAAGTCCTCTAGAGATAGGTATTGCTACTAGAATAAGAATAAGAATGTTGTCAATGATGGTGTCACCAACACCAAGAATGTCCATGCAGCTAACACATCACAAAGGTCACAATATGTCCCTAATCAACAATCGAATGCTAATGTCATATCACTACCACATTGTGCATCCCATCCTCCCCAACAGTCCAATCAACACAATCAAGGGAACAATAAATGCTTATTCACTACTTTGGGAGAACCCTTAGATTTTTTCAATAGGCTTCTTCAAGTGAGCTATTCGGTTATCTATCCTCTCACAAATCCTTTTGACAAGTCAAAACCCAAACCCGCCTAGTATAGGGAAAATCAATACTATGACTTTCAAAAAATTAAAGGTCATTCCACTAACAAGTGTCAAAGATTTATAACATATATCCAAGATCTTATAGATCGAGGTGATATCCAAGTGGATGAAAATTAGGCCAAGCCATCCAATGCTCAACTACAAATATATCAAAATACTTTCCCCAAGCACAATCAAGGTGCCAATACCTCCAATGCTAATCCAGGATCTAATAATAACCAGAATAATTACAAGAATAACATCAACTATAAGAATTCACCCTATAACTATGAAAAAATTATTAAGTGCATTAGTCAAGTCAAGCCACATATGTCCATGATTCATGTCAAGGGAAAGGACCCCTAGTTTTTTTTCACCACATGTCACACCCGCATAACCGTTCATGAGCCTACCACTTCATAGCTAGCTCTTGTGAGCTCCCAGTACAACATCCTTGACCATCTTGGCAAGAATCCAGCCCAAATATCCATTCTATATTTTCTTAAGTCTTCCCAATTCATCAAGAAATCCTTACAAAAGCTCTGCAAGATAGCCATGTTCCCAATGACATAGATCCTACCCTGTTTCAATCTCTAGTAGGACATTTTTCATAAACTTATTAGCTAGGATTTAGTCAGAATGACATGACACTGATTGATTCCTCCCATAACCTTCTGAATATCAAGGTCATTGTCACCCATCATAAGGTAAAACAGGTCTTGGTAGATAATGGTTCAACCCTCAATCTATGTACACTAAAGTTTATAAAATAGGTAGGATATACCCATGCTGACTTGGATGGTCAAACTATTACAATCAAAGCATATGAAAATGTGGAAGGGAATCTGAAGGTACCATTTTTCTTCCTATTCAAGTTGGCCCCATCGTGCAATACACCACATGTCGTGTTCTTGATCTAGATCTAACATATAACCTTCTCCTAGGACAACCATGGATCCATGCCATGCAGGTCATTCCATCCACTTACCACCAATGCCTAAAGTTCCCATACAATGGGGTTGAAGTAACCATTCATGCTAATTCTTAGCCCTTTGAATACTATCATTCTTTAGAAGATTCCTTTCCCCACTCTTGACATTGTCCTAGAGTCAAAGTGGTGGCACCTCAAGCATCATCTTCCAATCCATCCTCCAAATCATCATCCACCATATCATCCATTCCATCCACCGCATTTGAATCCACCATTACCAAGGTCAAGATCATTGATAAAGGTTGTGGAGAATATGAAATGCGCACAAATATTAATGTGGAAACCATGCCTCCATCTCCTCACACATATGGTTAACCTTCTCAGTCTACACAAAAAGAGGAAGTGAAGACAAAAAATAAGCTCCAAGAACATGGGTTCTACCACCTTTCGATCCATAGGAACATAACAAAATTGGCGAAATGATGACATTAGTCAATGGATATATATGGAAGAACTTGAGCCACCACATCCTCTCATTGAATACTTCCAAGAGACTTATCCCCATGCATCTAAGCTAGCAAAAAAATACAATTATCAAGGGGGAGGTCTTGGCATAGAGGAACATAGTAGATGATGAGCCTAGTTTTTGGTCAAATTTTGGATAGAATCTATAGTCCATTTGTTTGCAGTGTCATGAACTTTAGTAGTTAAGTGTTAATATTTGCACAATATTTCTCTCAAATCATTGACATTGGGCTTAACCCCATCTCTATGACGTTTTAATGATATTCGCATATTATGTGGATTATCTATATTGATTTTCTGTATGGTTGATGAATGTTCTTTAAGGTGATTATAGATGTGAAATTATTATGCGTACTGGCATTGCTATGCAGGACATAATTTGTGGATGCTAAGTTGAGAAAGGAAACTGCTAGATGGTCATGCAAGGGAATCTTTCAACGGAGTCAACTAAAGAATGACGACAGCAGATTCCCGACGATAGTCAATTGTAACAACCTTGTATTTATGGCATTGAGCAATTGTGGGCGTTATTGCAGCACTGAGTCCACATTTGGACATGCATTTTTTACTGGATTCCTTGTAGATGTAACTGCTCTGCCACTCTTTTCCTCATTTTCCCTAAATGGCGTCCTCTGAGTTAGTGGGAGTTAACCGCCCTATTTAGCTGGTAGTATAAATAAGGATTTGAATCTTCTTCTTTGAGGTTCTTAGTTCTTGATTGTTGTTGTTAGATGATATTGATGATGTGTTAAGCATTCTCCATTCTTCAATACAACCATGCTGCTACTCTATTTACACATTTTTCAATGAATGAGATGATAGTCTTAGTTTAAGCATTTGAGTTTGTATTAGTCTTAGTGGATACTCATCCAAGGGGGCCCACCTGGTGAGTAATGCATTCTTTAGAGTAGTTAGTTTAGTTATTATTTCCTATTTTGTACTTAGTTCAAAATCTGGCATTGATTGTTCATGTAGCCACTAGAATTCTATTTTGTGTTTGTTCCTGCAGCCAAAGTAGACATAGTAGCTTCCTATTTGAACACCCAAATATTTATTCTTGTTATCCATTGCAGCTTAGCTTAGTTTTTATTTGATGCTTAGTCTTGATTTATTTCTTTCCAAGAAATTTACTTTCCAATATTACATTTTTCTTAGTTGTAGTGTAGACATGGCTACTTTGAGTTCCTAGTGCACATACAGTGTTGACCCATTCAAGTTTATGTCCTTGGATTGACAAGTTAAATGCACCTTCATGATGATTGAGATAGCTATTCAGGTTAGATTTCCAATCTCTGAATTATGGTTGTAAAGGCTTTGTTATTGAGTCATTGTAGGAGGCTGACATTTTTGGCGTCGTTGCTAGGGATGGTGTCCAGATAGGAAGCTCTTTGGATTCATTGATAGTTTGTCTACTATAGCACTTCTCTTGAGTTTTTCATAGAATACCCCTTACTTAGACAAGTAATGATCTGTTATTCTTTTTCTCATTCTTTGTGTGAGTTTGTTGATGTTGAGTTGATACCACATGCATAAAAGAAGAAGATATTCTTATGGGAGATTTATTCCTAATGATTTTGATCCATTTCAACTAGTTGAGCTTTCAAATCTTCCTAGAAACAATGAAAAAGAAGAACAAATTCCCTTTTGCTAACGCGTATCCTAGTCTAACTAGTTTTAAAGCCTCCACTAAAGATTAAAACTAGATTGATAACCCCTTTTCCTTGTGAATCCATCAAGAAGACACGGGTGATGCCTTCTTGTTTGAGTTTGACATACTCTGCATTAGTTATGACTATACCACTAATGCTCATAGGATTAAGCTATTTCCTACCACTTTAAAAGAAGTTGCACTAAGATGGTTTATGAGTCTAGGAAGAGACACCGTGGAGACTTGGGAGGACATGAAGACAAAGTCCCTTAAAAAATAAAAGGAATATTGCAGGGGAACTAATATAAGAGGAGGTGATATTTTTAGGATGTAGCAGAAGGAAGATGAGAGCTTGGAAGATTATGTTTCAAGGTTTTTGTTTTGCTTGCAGAAATTTCCACACCATACACTCAATGAAGAATCACAAAAGCTTATTTTCTTGAGAGGAATCAATGAGAGTTGCACTGATGCTTTGGACCTAATGGCAGGAGGAGATATCACTCAAGTTCCTTGGGAAGATATCAATAAAATATGTCAGAACTATTCCAGAGCAGCTTCAAAGAAAGGGAGAGCTTACCAATCCTCTGTGGGTAAGTCATCTACTAGTGGAGTTTCAAGGATGGAGATTACTAATTTGTTGACAAATTTCAAGCAAGATATTGCAAACAATCTAGATACTCAGTTGGATACACTTCAGGCCAAATACAAACATGAAGAGGCAGAGGCAATGTTTAAAAAATACTGCCCTCATTTCAGACAAAAGAAGGACTATAGATGCAAGATGATAGCTAACATTGATAGCAAAATTCCACCTGAGTTCAACCCAGTTCAGATTGAGGAAGATCAAGTCTACATTGTTGCACAAAGGAAGCCATGGGATCCAAGACAAGGTATGCCACTAGATCCACTATATTTTTCTGGGCCAAACTAGAAAACTAGTTGCATGCAGCCATCTTTTCGACCCCAGCAGCCTACTATAACACCACCTACTAATTCAAGCTCCAATGCACAAAAAACCTACTCAATTAACAACTCAGCCCACACCAAACCCAAATAACAAACCACAACAGTAGCCAGTATATTCTATTGATCCAAATCAATTCCCTACATTTGTTGTGATTATGAGTAACATCCATCTACGTTCAAGAATTAATTTACCGACTCCTTCCACACCCATCATCAATGAGCTACCTATGGAAGAGGAAGAGGAACCTCTGAATGATCCCATTCAACCAACTGTACCTAAAAATCCTGAACCAGTTCCAACTAGGAAGACTGCACAAGAGCCACCATTTGCTCAAAGATTGAAAGTTGCCAAGCATAAGGAAGACAGGGAACATACAACTTTTGACATCTTGCAACAGTCAAAATGCATGTGTTCAGATACCCCTATTTCAGGCCATAAAAGATGTTCCTATATATGGCAATGCCATCAAGGAAGCATGCCTCAAGAAGTCATGTAGAAAGAAGAAAGACCTGACTACAATCCATATGATGGGACAGCTCGCTGACATCATGCTTGGAAAAGTGACTATTCCCAAGTACAATAATCTAGGTAGTCTTGTAGTAGCAGTTGTTCTCAACATGACCCAAATAAAGAATGGTATGATTCATTTGGAGGTAGCAATCAATGCGATGACTAAGGACATCCTAGAAAAACTAAATGTTGCAAGCATGAGATCAGCTCCTACTATCTTGTAGCTTACTGATAGTTCTACTGTGAAGCTCGATGGTATAGTGGAAGACCTTGTAGTGATTCTAGGCTCTTGGGAATATCCAGTAGATTTTATGATTCTTTCTCCTAAGACTACACTAGATGAGTATCCCATAATTCTTAGAAGGCCTTGGGTAGCAACAAAAAATGCTTATAGTGGATGTTGGTTAGGTGACATGACTATTTCAAATAGCAAGAATACCAAAAAATTTGTTCTTTATCCTCCTACTTAGCTGAACCATAATGAAGAGGATTCTCTATGGCCACATGTTGGTGAAGCCGAGGAAGTTAAATCAGTGGTGTAGCTCATGATGTTAGATAGAAGTCCTCTCTTTCAACCTCACGATGAAGATGAAGTGTTATCTAGTATCATTCAAAACCATTATGAAGTGGAGGAAGCATCATCTTCTACTTTGGTCAGGACACTTTTGCATGTTCTTCCTGTAGCCATTTTTCCTACAGACAAACTTCCTACAACCACTCTTCCTATAGCCACTATATCTGCAGATAAACTTCCTACAACAAAATGCATGTTCCATACCATGCTGCCATGTGAACTCAACGTACCGTGTGATAATGAAACAACTATGATAGAATTGACTAGTCAAGTATAAGTGTCTGAAGGAAGATATTTGAATATTAATAACAAGTTAAGTGAAGAACAACAGTTGCAATTGACAGGCTTATTAAAGTCTCATTAGCATGCATTTGCATGGGACTATCAGGATATGAAGGGACTGGATCCTAAGCTTTACACTCATAGGATCTACATCAAACATTATTGCACTTTAGTAAGGTAGCCACAAAGAAGGATTAACCCTGCACTAAAAGAAATTGTGAAAGAAGAACTACAAAAATTACTAGATGTAGGATTTATCTACCCCATTTCGGATAGCCAGTGGGTTTCTTCATTAGTGATCATGCCAAAGAAGGGAGGGAAGTGGTGAGTTTGTGTTGAATATAGGGAACTTAACACTACCACCAAGAAGGATCACTTTCCTTTACCCTTCATTGATCAGGTTATGGACACACTTGCAGGAAAGCAGTACTTTTCTTTCCTAGATGGATTCAGTGGCTACAACCAGATTCAAATTACTCTTGAAAGCAAGGAGAAGACAACCTCCACCTTCCCATGGGGAATGTATGCCTATTCGGTACTTCCTTTTAGCCTATGTAGTGCACCTGCAACTTTCCAAAGAGCAGTCATTAGCATATTTTCAGACATCTCCCTTGACTACATGGAGATCTATATGGATGCTCTAATGCCTATGGTGCTAATTTTAATGAAGCATTGGAGAATCTCAGTAAGGTCCTACAGAGATGTGAATACCAAAACTTATCCTTGAATAATGAAAAGTGCTTCATCATAATGCATGAAGGTGCGGTTCTTGGCCACTACATTTCTCACAAAGGAATCCAAGTCGATCCTACAAAAATTGAGGTAATTAAAGACTTCAGAAAAATAGAAACACCATTGTACACTCTCCTAACAAAAGATGTTGAATTCCAATGGACATAAAATTGTGACAAAGCATTTTCTGATTTAAGCATAGCCTTGACCCATGCTCCTGTTTTGAAAGGAGCTAATTGGGAGATCCCTTCTCACATTCATATAGATGCCTCAGATTATGCCATAGCAGTAATCTTAAGATAGAAAGAGAGAGTCATGTAGCTAAATGCTTTGGATGAGATGAGAAGAGCAGCCTTGCACCACACTAAAGTAGTGCAAAATTAGAGGATGAGATGGCATGATAAAGAGAAGAAATTTCAGCCAGGTGACTAGGCATTGTTATATGACTCAAAGTATCAAGACAATGTAGGAAAATTGCGAACAAGGTGGCTAGGACCGTACAAAGTTTCTAAGGCCTTTCCTAATGAAGTTGTTCAGCTCACCACCATTGACCCTATCAGATTCAAGTTACTTGTCAATGATCATCATCTCAGATTACATCCTAAGCTATCCTCCACATAAGAGTTCCTGCAACAATTCACCTAGCGTTCAACACACAAGCTTCCTGCAGCCAGAAGTGGTGGACCTAGCGTCCCACCTTTTGGTTGAATTAAGGTACATAATTTCCATAATAAAGATTTCCACTTTAGTGGAAATCCATTTCTTCACCCATCCTCCCATTCATCCATCTATATCACCTTTCTCTCTCTTCCATCATTTCATTCTACCTCACTTTGAACTTCACTTCACTTGAACATTAATTGCTCAATTATTTCTAAAAAATGTGAAATGGTACTTTCTCTCCATGATCTTTGTGATGCATCCACGATCTCTTAATTACCTTTTAAGTGCATTTATTTAATCATGGCATGTTACTATAGGTGATTACATAACGTGTCATCACTCCTTGTCAGTTCACCACTGCCTTCTCCCATGTGTGGACACATGTCCAAATTTAGGTTGGGGGGAAATAAAAAAATGCAAATATATTGCTCATGTGTCAAATCATAACTTCGCTATGTCGGAAAATTTGGCTCGTATGTGTGAGGTGACGTTAACTGAGCTGCCAACTCTTTCCATCATTGCTCTCATTTATCACCCTTTTCTCGCCTTAATTGCCCTGTCATAGTCTTGAGTTATAAGTAGTAAATGGTAAAAAATAGAGGCAAAGAAGGAAATTTAGTTGACACTGGCAGTGAAAATTTAGTAGGAAGGTGTTGGCTTTCAGACAGGAATTGTTGAGGAAATAAATTTTGTAGAGTAATAGTGATTTCAGACAATGGGAGGTGGCTTAATTTGAAATGAGCCCTCATTTCATGAATTTTTGTTGCAACATGCACAATGCCTGGAAAAATTTCAACACTGTGGATGGTTTGATTATTTCATGAAGCTGGATGGCTTTGATGAAGGAATTGCACTCGAATTCGCTCAAACATTATTTGAAGGAAAAGCCACAATTAAGGGGTTAGAAGTTATTGCAACTGAGGAGAGAATTGTAGAAGTTTTAGGGTTACATGTTGATGGCGATCATTACCCTGCCTCTAGGGATGCCAAGTCGGCTAGAGCAGAATTTACAATACATGGTGACCTGCCAATTAGCATTGACAAGTAGGGAAAAAAAAGAATGTCTCTACCGGAACCATGGAAGCAGGCAATGGTCTACATTATAAGGTATCTCACCTGTGAGGGACGTTTGTCAAACCTACATTTGGTACATTTCAAGCTCCTAAGCCACATGAGGCATAGAAGAAGGATGAACATGCCCAATGTTCTATACAGTCTTCTCTCTATCATGATAGCTGAAACACAAAAAGGTAGGGACAACTCTATCTCCCACCATTGCTTGATAAAATTGTTGGTTAAGAAATCTTTGCATAGTGTATCTGAGATGTCTTCGTAAGAATTTTTAAATGTTGATCAATTTAGACCTGAGGAACTACAACCTAGGGTTTTAACGCAACCCCGTAGGGTTAGCAGAAGATTAAGCATAGTTGAAGCCACTCCTGGTGCTTCAACTTCTAGTGCTAGTTCTAGTATGAACCCTCCTGCAGTAGTAGAAGAAGCCATAAACATTAGTTCCTCTGAAACAAAGCATTCATAAAAAGCAAGCTCTTCATATTATTCTAATGATGATGTCCCCCTACAAACCCTAATAAGAACCAGGGCATGGAAGAAAGAGGCTGAAACAAGAAAAGAAAAAGAAAAATCCCAAATACAGCCTATAGAGAAAGAGGTTTCGAGTTCTAGGAAGAGAAAGGTTGAACCTATTCATCCTGCAGCCAAAGGAAAATGTAAGAGCACCCCTAGGAAGTCAAAGCCGATTGGGCTGGCTTTTTGTATGCCTTCACAGGAAAGCCCTGGGCATGGTGAGACATCACATGGGGACATTGAAGGCCCAATGGAACAAGAGCATGTTGAAGAAAAAGAAGAGGATATATTTGAGAAAGCAACAAAAATAACACTGGTAGACCTTGCTAATATCACATAGGAGTTTGAAGATGAGCAAGGGTTTCTACAACAAAACCAAGAACAAGAGTAGGAGTTCCTATAGCCACAACAAGAAGCACAACAAGGGCCAGAGAAAAACTAGGAACAAGAACAAGAGGTCCTATAGCAAGAAGGGGGTGAAGAAATAGTACCCCCGCAACCACAGACAACTAAACAACCCGAGTTCATGCAAATAGTATTGTATGGGGAGTGGCCATCAACAAAAACACTGGTAGGAATTCATAACCCTCCTAATTTTATGGTTCATGCAGTAATTTTAAATTTATGGAAATAAATAGAAAGGAGGGAGGGAGAATGGAAATAGGAGAGGAAGAGACTGAAAAAGGAAATCCAAAAGAAGGATGAGGTTATTGAAGAGAAAAATGAGGAGATTACTACTTTGAAGAAGAAAATAGATAACATTGTGATAATGGTGCCACAACTTCTAGAATGCAGAGCTCCTCCAAGGGTTTATGCCCTGCACTTGAAAGAGAAATATCTCTCTTTCAAGTTGTCAAAAATTGTTTTAGATTTAAACCCCTCCATCGAAACTCCTCCCAAATTCTTCAATGCCTACAGGATTGCTTCCCTTGAGATGAAAAATTTGTTATGTGAATTCTATTTACACAATTATGTTGTCATGCAGGATCATGATTAAAACCTGTTGCTATATTTTGGGGATATTTAGCTAAGAGAAAATGGAATCTAACATCCCCTTATCCATCAGGGTTGATTCAAGCCACCCAAGGACTATTCAAAGAGAATGGCTTAGGATACTTCTCAGACCAAGATATGGTAATAGAATCATGCCCTAGATTGAAGTTGTCTACATTAAATATGAGCTCAAAGCTGTAGCAAAAGAGGAGTTTGTAAGAGGATGCCTATCCCAATGATGGAATAGTTTAACAAATGAGCTAAAACAAGCCGAGGCCCATTTTATTCATAATTATGCTACAACATTGAAGCGAATTGATAGGTATATCCAAATTGGTAGAACAAAGAGGATATTTTTGCTTCCCCTAACTTTCCAGCCACCCATTCTCATGTGGCCAATACCAAACTACAAATTCTACCAATATGATATTGCTATAGAAAGGAAAAGATGGAACAAATTTGACAGATTGGGAGGATTTTATTGGGATCCAGACTCATGCTCTACTGAGACAAATGTTGGCCAGCTTGTAGTTGCAAACTTCAGAGCTTTGACAAAACAAAAGAATAGGCCTTCCACTGCTAGAGGACCAGCAAGATGTTAGGTTGGGTGGGAATGATGAGCCTAGTTTTTGGTCATATTTTGGGTAGAATCTATAGTCCATTTGTTGGAAATGTCATGAAATTTAGTAGTTAAGTGTTAATATTTACACAATATTTCCCTCAAATCATTGACATTGGGTTTAACCCCATCTTTGTGACATTTTAATGATATTGGCATATTATGTGGATTGTTTATATTGATTTTGTGTATGGTTGATGAATGTCCTTTAAGGTGATTATAGATGTGCAATTATTATGTGTACTAACATTGCTATGTAGGACACAATTTGTGGTTGCTAAGTTGAGAAAGGAAACTGCCAGATGGTCATGGAGGGGAATCATTCAAAGGAGTCAACTAAAGGATGATGGCAACAGATTCCCCATGACAATCAATTGTAACTGCCTTGTATTTATGGAATTGAGCAATCACAGGCATTACTATAGCATTGAGTCCACGTTTTTACATGCATGTCTAACTGGATTCCCTACAGACATAACCGCTTTGCCACTCTTTTCCTTATTTTCCCTAAATGGCATCCTCTCAATTAGTGGGACTTGATAGCCCTATTTAGCTAGTAGTATAAATAAGGATTTGAATCTTCTTCTTGGAGGTTCTTATAAGATGATATTGATGATGTATTAAGCATTCTCCATTTTTCAATACAACCATGCTGCTACTCTGTTTACACATTTTTCAATGAATGAGATGATAGTCTAAGTTTAAGCATTTTAGTTTGTATTAGTCTTAGTGGATACTCATCCAAGGGGGCACACCTAGTGATTAATCCATTCTTTAGAGTAGTTAGTTTAGTTGTTATTTCCTATTCTGTACTTAGTTCAAAATCTAGCATTGACCATTCCTCCAACCACTAGAATTTTATTTTGTGCATGTTCCTACAACCAAAGAAGACATAGTAGCTTCCTGTTTGATCACCTAGATCTTTATTCCTATTATACATTCCAACTTAGCATAGTCGTTATTTGATGCTCAGTCTTGATTTATTTCTTTCCAAGCAATTTACTTTCCAGTATTACATTTTTCCTAGTTGTAGTGTAGACATGGCTACTTTGAGCTCCTAGTGCACATACAATGCTGACCAATTTCAACTTTACGTCCCTGGGTTGACAAGTTAAATGCACCTTCATGATGATTGAGATAGATATTCAAGTTAGATGTCCAATTTTTGAATTCTGGTTATAAAGGCTTAGTTATTGAATCATTGTAGGAGGCTGACAATAGATTGCAGCCCATTGAGACACCCGTGTGACCAAAACGTGTAGGTTTAGGCTATGAAAACAATAAGAAGGGTCCCACAATATCTACAAGCACTTCAAATAATGTCAATTTGGATGATGATTTCCTTGAAGATACTGCTAAGGAAGAGGCCATCATACTCTCTTACGGTAATGTTGATCTCCCTTCCCTATTTGACTCCACATCAATCCTTACCGTTAGCCTTTCCCTTTGTCATCCCAGCCTTATTGATTGGGATCTATGAGGTAGTGTACTTGTTGACACCTTTCCTTCATTGGAAACTTACATACATCTCATCGATTGGGGGAAGATGAACACCCTAACCAAAAAAATAAAAAGAAGGAAAATAAAAAATGGTCATCTAGTGAAAACCTCTCAGAGGCACTTCTTGACTCATCA